>JAXQQM020087227.1:0-309281 GCA_034641835.2 Pinus albicaulis
GGAAGTCTCTCTATGGTCTCAAACAAGCTCCTCAGGCTTGGTATGCCAAAATGGATAGATTTCTATTAGATAATGGCTTTTGTAGGTGTCATTCCGACAACACTGTCTACACCAAGAAAGTGGGTAAGTCCTTCACCATCCTTGTTCTTTATCTTGATGATCTTATCCTTACTGGTAGTGATCCAAACCATATAAACCATGTGAAGTCTAGCCTCAAAAAGAAGTTTGAAATGACAGACTTAGGACACTTGCATTATTTCCTTGGTCTTCAAGTCTTGTAATCCAAGGAAGGCATTACCCTCTCTCAGTCCAAGTATGCAAGTGATCTTCATTTCATGTTGGAAGGCCTTAATGCATTATCTCCTTGAATAAGGTCAGAAGCTTTCCAGCAAGATGTACTACTAAGAAGTTGAAGTGCAACCTTATATCGTCCGTAGTTGGTAAACTTGTGTCACTTATACCGTCTAACCTTTCCTTTGTGTTACAAACAATTTGTCACCATCCACCATGATTCTAGTCACTTACATTGGAGCTGTCACCATAAACACATGGGTGACATAACTTAGAAAACACTTTCATGGCATTCCCCTAGACCTTGACTTTCTATTCGAACATCTTCCTTGTGAAAAACCCCTAAAATAGCCTTTTCATCCTTGGCGTGACTAGCTGTGTTATACCGCGCTAAATCCTTCAGGGCACACCAATTGGCACTGCGTACGAGTCGCACTCGCATGACGGAGCTTAATAGAGGGTGTTTTTAAAAAATAAATGGTGGAAGATTGACTCCAACCAACTCCTGAACTGGTCTCTAAATTAAGTTGGGACGTTTGGCTCCAGATTTCCATGTAGAGGAAGCAGTTTGCCACCTCTCATGGAAGCTTCCTTGAGGATAGGGCCAATCCCATGATTGTAGGGATCCCAACTCCTCTTCCACCATCTATATAAGCTTTCCATTTCCCTTTGCAAGCTAATCTCCAAGAGCCTTCATAGCCTAAAGAATGCTGCAAGAGCTTTGATAGTCCTCATAGTGCCAAATCCATAGCAAGGAGATTAACGATCGAAGAGAGAGGCTTATCCCCATTCCCGGCAAGCTTTACCGAGACGTATTCCACTGACGACCCGTCGAAGGAAGGTTGAGCATCAGAGCCATGTTGTATTTTCCTTTGTTGAATTAATGATAAGTGATTATTGGTTATGGTTCCACTCGTATTGTTCATTATGATCATGAGTTGTGTCTTCTCTGATTGATACATAATTGCATATATCGGGTTTTACGCTTGTGTTTGTCGTGTTTCTTGTGTGTGCAGGTGTTCAATAGCAGTGAGTGAAAGGATTGTGATCTGCCAGAGCAAGGAAACGGGAGCATCATCTTCTCTACAAACGACAGCGTTGGACTTGAGGTAGGCCTTCTTCACAATTTGGTTTATTGCAATTAGGAACTTGCACCTTAGCGTGATACGATTGTTGCTAAACCTGGTCTAGGCTAGTAGGGATCGCCTCTATCCGCAGAGGGGATTTACCTCTACAACAAATTGGCGACTCCACTGGGGAGTTAGCTTGTTGTTTGCTTTATAAACTACAGACGGAGCCTGAAGTTAGCCAGATAGACTTCGAAATGCTCTTGCTCTGCATTAGCGAAAGTAGATCAATGCTTCTTCATTGAATCTTCCGTCTAGTTTATGAACTGAACACTTGGAGTATTGTCTTGTATTTTGGTCCATTCTTGACTTTGCTTTCTTGATCAACTCTTTTGGCTGGCTCTTTTCGTGTCTTTGGCTTTTGGTTTGAGCTCCAACATCACTAATCTGCTTCTTGGATTGCTTATTTTTTATTTTTGCATAGCAAGCTTGACTGGCATGCTTATTAGCATGACAGTCGCACCAATTGGCGCTAGTTGTCAATTTACTACCCGCGCCAATCCTGTTATGGCGCTAGTTTTAGCCTGACAGTTGCGCCAGTGCTGTGAAGTGCTAGGGTTTTCTTGGTTTTGAGCTTCCTGAGCTTGATATGTGGTTTTGGTTTCATTTTTTCGACTGCTTGAGTGTTCTGGAGCCTTTTTTGACTGACTGTGACCTCTTCCTTTGGTTGTTTGCTCGTTTCTATCGATTTTGTGTTCTAGCCCTAGGGCATCTAGGTGCTATTGTGTGTCGAGCCTCCCTTGGGAGTTTTTGGTGTTTATCTGTTCAGTCAACCTTGTGATTTATTCTCTGCATTCGTTTGGTGGTTGTTCATCATTTTATTGCGTTGTTTGAGTGATTAGCTTCTTCTTCATTCGAATTCCGCCTTGTCTCGTTTGGGCCTAGATTACATGGTTCAATTGAGTCTTTGGGTGTCTTTTGATTTGAGGTACTTTTTGTCAATTTGAGGACTGATTGTGTGTTTGCATTGAGTGAAATTTGATTGTTTTTTTTTTCTCTTTTTCCATCACTTCTCAAATTTCTTATCTCATTAGTTTTCATTTTGTTTAGTGCATTTTTCTCTTAAACAATGAAAATACAAAAAAAAATATATTTTGCTCTGGATTAGTTAGTGTGAATTAAATCTTTTCGGTGTTATTAGTGATTAGTAACTTTGAAAGAAAATATTTTAGTTTCCATTAGCTGCATTAGAGATATCATTGGTTGTTGTCTGATCATTTTTGTGAAAAGCTCTTAACTCTCTTGTAATTAGCTCTCATCGAATGAAATGATATACTGTGACATGTAGTGTGCATTTAGGCAATTTTGAGACATAACACTCGCTAGGGCCTGAAAACTGAAACGTAATTGAAGATAAACATTAAAATTTATTCAATTTACACTAAGGTAGCATTGAAACATTAACGAAACATTTAGAGGTCTAGGCTAGAGACGTGTTCCAGCGTCTTTAAACCCAGTAGCTGTCGTTCGACTCTTGGCTTTAGACAACACTAGTACGGACTTGTGCTCCCCATATCGTCCCGTATATAAAGGGAGACCCCACTAGGTTTCTATCCTTTATCCATAGGAAGCTGAGTCTACCGCCCTATACCTGTGATACACTGGACACAGCATTCGGGGAGATTTCTTGCACGTACGTTAAGTCCTTGGTTGATTTCTCTTTCATTTTGAAACCAAGGTGTATATTGTCGTTCACGGTTATTTGGTACACCCTTTTCCTAGTATTCCTGAGCAGTCATTTTGATCTTATCTGACTCCTTAAATTTGAAAATATCACCAAGCACTTGTCCTTTCATGCTTGCTTCAAAAATGAAAGAGATAGAGTCATCTTTCATCCATTTCTCGACTCTTAAAACATGAAATGGTGAAGTTTCTAAGTTTCAATGTCGTAAAATAAATCACCCGCGATCACACGCCCTGTTAGATTTTGCTTGTTGGCCGTTGATTGTGTGCCTTGATTCTTTTTCAGCCCATGTGTTTTGTTTGATATTTTCCTTTCGTCATTACTGTCACAGTGGCGGAACCGTCAGTTTCATCTACAAGTAGTCCATATACAGACGATTCATCAAAGGTCTCGCAATCCTCTACTGAGTTACAGCAGGCCATCGTTTCCGAGTTTCCCGACGGGGGACCAGTTCTATCTGAGCTTCCCTTTGGAGGACTAGTTGATTTCAATTGGCCCTTTTCCAACCCTTGGTTTGGATTGGGAGTAGGGGAACATTTCCCTCCTCTTACATCGGGTTCACCTTTTTTAGCTGTTGTTATTCCTCCTAGTCCTCGCCGTCTGTTACGAGATCTAGCGGCAGGTTCAAATATGAGTGAATTCAGCCATTCTCCTAGCGAGGAAATCCCCACATCTGGTGAGGATTTCTAGCTATTCCCAGAAGTAACCCGGAAGTTATTCTCAGAAGACAACCCTGAATCATTTGTTATGTCTTCACCCTGTCCCTCACTACCAGCAGGGTATAGATCCTTAGGTCAAATTATCGCCGCCGCTGCCTCTATGGGGGTATCAGCTCCTTCTATGAGGCCGGTTATTCCTTCACTGGGGATGTCTCTTAGGACACCTATTACGTCATCCCCTTAGGTCACTTCTGTACCCGTCAGGCCCACTGTCTGTGTGGCTGCATCTACACCTGATGTTACCACTCAGTCCGTAAGGACCACATCGCTTCCCGAAGACGTCTATATAGCTTCTGCTATGCCGGAGAACATCTCTCCTTAGGAGTATCGATTGTCCTTACAAAAATCGAACCCCGAGGTCGGACAACCCTCTCAAGATCCCAACCGCTCGTATTTTTCACATTATGCACAGGATGGTACACCCGTGTACATTTTTCCATATCATTACGATGAGTACGGGAATCCTTTATGTTTACCCACTCCTGAGGCTCAAATTCATGCTCAGGTTTTACCGTATAACCAGGCTGGGCAGTCTTATAACCCGCAAGGACAACCTTTTCAAGGCCAACCTTCGGGCCAGCCTGGCTATCCTTATGACCCGCAAGGTTACCTTGCAGGCCAGCAAGGGCCATTATATGGTCCGCAAGGACAGTATTACAACCCTTCAGGTCAACTCGTGTAGCCTCTTCCTAGAGTCCAACCGGGGCAACCTCAAGGACTCACAGGTCAACCAGGGTACCAACCCGGACCGGTATACGGTCCTGGGGGGCAAGTCCAACCATCCCAACCCATGCAACCTCAGTATCCTGTTGCTCCACATGTTGCACATCAGCCAGGATCATCTTATGGTACTGTTGCAGGTCAAACTGGTTACCAGCCACCACTTGGCTCCATTCCTCCACCAGGCCAACCGGTCCATCCGGCACAACCCGGTGTTCCTCCACCAGGCCAACCGGTCCATTCGGCACAACCTGGTGGTCCACAAAAACCAGGTCAACCTGTAAAACCGGCACAACCTGTTTATCTGGGTCAACCTGTTCAACCAGGGCAGCTCGTTCAGCCAGGTCAGCCTGTCCAACCAGGCCAGCCTGCACATTTTGTCAACCCCGCCCAACAGCCGATTTATTCCATACCGCAGCCGAACCAACCGCTATGCCTTAATTATCAGGCTCAGCAGGGTCCCACCTATCAGCAACCCGCTCAACCTCAAGGCAGTTACTATTCTCATGGTCAATATTGACCGAATTATAACCAGCCCCAAGGTTCTAACTATTACTCTCAACAACCAGGCAACACCTATACTCAGCAGCCAAATCCGCAGGCTACCCAAACGGGGCCGACATACAATCATGGTCCATACTCTGGTTATCAAGCCCCGTACACTGGTTACTAGCAACCGAATCAGACTAGTTATACGCCCTATACCCCCTACGGTCAGAATCCTGCTGGACAGAACCCATGGGGGCAAGGATATTCTCAACCAATGTGGAGTACAGGTACTGGTCCTTATCGAGGGCCTGGCATGCCGTTCAATCTGCAATTACCTTTCTTGGCTACCTTGGAATTATCGGACGTTTCCAAATTAACCAATGATCCGATTCTTCACAATCCTTATTGGGCTCCAGTTCCGATCAAGGTACCTGGCGACTACCCAAAGTTTGAAGGTAAAGCTGGTGAAGACCCCCAAGCTCATGTAATGACCTACCATTTGTGGTGTTCGTCTAATTTTTGGGTCGATGATTCAATTCATCTACGTCTCTTACAGCGCACTCTTACCGGTGTTGCCGCTAAGTGGTATATTGAATTACCCCGTGGCATCTTTCAAGATTTCAATACTTTAGCAATGGCTTTTCTGACTCACTTTCAGTTACCAGTTCTCTATGAAGCCGGGACGCATCTCCTGACTTCGTTGAAGCAGGATAAAGCCACCCACATATCCGATAATATTCATGAGTGGGGACGTCGTCGTAAGCTGATCAAGTTTGATATACCTGATCAACTACTAACTCATTGGTTCACCACATCCTTCGTTAACAAAATCGTGCAAGATATTGCTATGGGGGCCTGCGTTACTGAAGAACAGGCCATTGCGCGTGCCCAGTATCTCGATCTAGTATACTCTCAGTCCGGCACGCTGTATGATATTTTGACTGATGCTCTACGCCCAAGAACCTCTAAAGCTCCACCTACCCCGGCGGTGGATGGTGTTATTGGTTCTGTGTCTCAAAATTCTTGAAAATCTTCGAATGGGAATTAGAAGCCCAATTCATCCAATAATTCTGCTCTTCCTACCCCTCCAGATTCTAGAAAAACTGTGGAGTTTAACGCCGTTCAGGCTAATCCTACGAAAAAAACCTCCAAAGGAAAAAAGAAGGGCAAAGGAAAATCCAAACCTGACGCCCCAAAAATAGAGTCTTCTAAACCTCATACTGAGGACAGTTCTCAACGTAAACTGAAGTACCCTTGCCTTATTTGTGAAGGAGATCATTATACCAAGGATTGTCCCAGACAATCTGAAATTAGTCAACTTCTCAAAGGCTGTAAAGGGACTCCGGCAGTTCTTTAAGAACCGTTCCCGTCTCAGCAGACCCAGATGGTTGAACAACTGTCACCATCTGCACCATTTGGGTCCCAAGACTTTATGATGAATGGTGTTGCACCTGTCTCAATTGCTACGCATTCAAAGGATTATGCCGGATCACGTCAGGCAGCTAGAAAGGAAGTTGTGGATGGCCCACCTCCTCCACCTGTCTCTGGTTCTTTGGAAATTGAGAAGCCTACTGCTGAACCTGTTGTGAGGCCACCTTCTAAAGGTGTTCTACGAAGGTCTTCCTACAATCCAAATGCCCGTGCCGTTCAGCACTACAGTATTGTTGAGGATTTGGCACAGGCGCCTTCTGCTATGTCCACATTAAAAGTCCTTCAAAGTTTCCCTTCGCAACGGAAATCTTTGTTGTCTGCACTCGGTGGAATCGATCCCGCCGATTCTAGTCTTCTCACCTTCGACTCAGAAAAATTTACCCCCCGACTTCCGCATCAAATTTCTCTTGTTATTCAAGTTTGGATCAACGGTCTTAACATCCATAGGGCCTTCGTAGATGAAGGTGCTTCTACCTGTGTCATGTCATCTGCCTGCTGGAAGGCCATTGGCTCTCCGGCTCTCTCATCATCTCCCAATTCCTTAGAGGCATTCAATGGTCGGGAATCCAGACCCCTGGGTGTTCTCGAGAGTATGTTGATTACGTTACAGGGGAAGACAGTCAATGTAGAAGTAGAAGTGGTTGACGCTAAGCTTAACTACAATCTGCTTCTCGGTCGCAGTTGGACTCACGCCATGCTATGTGTGCCATCCACCCTCTCCCGACTTCTTAAATTCCCTCATGAGGGCAAAATTGTTACTATGGATCAGTTGTCTTTCTTCACCTCCACCTCTGAGAACAATGTTCCTTACGTGGATAAGATCCCCAATCCCCCTGACAGTGTAGGACCCGGTCTCTTCAAGGACCCCGCCCTCATGGGCATTTTTCCCATGCCACCACCGCACACCATTCAAGTTAATATGATCTCTAGGTCTGACGACCCATGGATCATCCCTTCGCTTGAACAGGTGACTGATTTTGGAGAATCGATGCCCCTAACTCTAGTAGAGATTAATCACTGTGAAATTGTCACTGCATCTGATCCTCCTCATTCTCAACATGCTCCTTCAAGCATGGATTTAGATATCTATTCCCAATCCCCTTGGCTCAGTGAGGCCGACTCGGCTGATCCTCTTAAAGAGATTTTCCCCTCTGACGAAGCCATTGCTGAAACAATGTCTCTTGAAGAGCTGCCTTGGAGCGATGGACATCATCATTCCTCCTTCATGCCTAGCCTGGGGGAAATGTCTTATTGTCTAGAGCGTGATTTATTCGATCATCTCTCTCCTGAGCCTCCTCCATTGAGCTCACCGAAGCACAGTTCTTCTTCTTGTGTCAAGCTCCTAAAACAATGAAACAAGTTGCTACGAGGACTGTTCTTTTAAGTGTGCCAACCTCGATAAAATAATGAAACACGAGCCTCTTCAATTCGAGTTTTAGTTCAAATCTCTTATGTTTTCAACCTTCACTCCATTTCCTATGGACTGAAGTTTGGGGGGCATGTACCTCAAATTGAGATACCATGCTGGGGGCATGCCCGTCTTCCTCAAGCATAGTTTGTGTTTTAAGCTTGCATAAAAATAAAACTCTTTTCCAAGCATAGTTTGCATGTGTGTTTCCATGTGTTTTTAAGCTTGCATAAAAATAAAATGTGTGATTAGATACATTTTGTGAACTTTTTCATTGGGTCGTTTGTTATGCAACTGATACATTAGATTACATTGTATTGGACATTCGCATAGCATAAAAAAAAACATCATCACATGTAAATAGATCCATCCAAAAATAGGTATATATATATGTGTGTGTGTCGAAATTTTTACATAGTGTGCATCACATAAAATCAAAAAATATACATGTTCGTCTTAATACAGTCGGAGACGACATGTCTCTCAAAAAAATATGCAGAAAAATCCCTAGATGTCTAATCTGCATGGTGCTCGTGGTAACAAGCCACCGCGCGCACTAAGCGTCTCAGTAGTTGGTGGAGGCGACTAGGCACCCCCACAGTGTGTCGCTGGTATGCTAGCAGAACATCTGCTAGCCGTGCATAGTCCAGGATCCCCCAGGAAATGCCCTCCAAGTTCTGGATCAGTTCGTTGCCTTCACCACCCTCAGCCTGAGGGTCATGTACGTCATGGGTTCTCAGCGCAATGGGCGACATGCCCGCGGGCCTCTCTGGACCGACATCTACATACACATAAAACTATTATTAGAACGGACATGTGTTACCGAAAAAAAATCATAAATACATAAAAATCAAAAATATTATCATACCCAACTCCTCATCCCAATCCTCCCCCTCCGGGAGTGGAAGATCGGGATCTCCAGTGAATTCGGTCCCTGCATAGGGCCAATCCTCAACCACGATTAGTTGTCGTCGTAACCACCCAAAGAATTTGGGCCTCCAAGACATCTGTTGGCCTCCTCCTAACCTAGGCATAAGTGCTTCCCAGCGAGCCATCCTCGTCTCTCTTGGTACCGGCTCAGCAACTATGGCCACTTGGCCCTGGAAAATGGGTAGTCGTTCCAAGATGAACGACACCAAAATGGAACCGTAGCCAAATTTCTTTAGTTTGACTTGCTTGCATCTTTTCAGCTGCCTCTTGATATTTCTCGTCACTGCAGTAGCCCAATCAAACAATGTAGGGTTCATACACTCGGAGGCTAGTATGAGTTGGGCTTTGGTCGCCTCATCTGGTGCCTGTTATCCTGCAGCCCGCGTAATGGTGTGTAGCACTACTCTGAGCGCTAGATCACGGACAGTGTGGATGTCCACCTTCCCGCTTCCTGATCCAGTTCGTGCCCCTGGGCACACCCTCGCCATTACTTGTTCCATATTTTCTCTGGAAGGTCTGATGCCTGTCAAAATGGGTACTGGGCCTCTGCGCGATAGCCCGGTGATGAAATATACGTCGGAAACCTCAAGTTCCAACACTTGGTCCTGGAGTTTAAATACTTCCTCATTTTCGTCCCATATGCTGACCAAGTATTGTAGCAGCTTAGGTTGAGCTCGTAAACATGGAGTAAGAAAGAATTTTTTGAGTCCATAGTTCTTGAGTGCATTCATACAAGCTTCGTTTTCCATAGCCATTTCACCTTCCTCCCCGTGTTCCCTCTCCTTCCATTCAATAACCATTGTGCTTAGTTGCCTGCATCAACATGATCAAAAACCCTTGTTATATCTCTGTCATGCTTGAAAATCCAGATGTATGCCTCACTATTTGGAAATCTAAAGTGGAAAATTATGTTGCGCCATTCGCGCAACTGTTTTCCTAATAGTCGCGCCAGTTGGCGCGACCCCTTTGTGAGTAAAAGTCCATTGGCGCGGTTCCGTGCCCAATACCAGCGCCAATGGCAGAGCCCTAAAATTTTAAAAAGTCTCCTCCAGAGATCGACTGTGCAATGGAAACTCATAAAAAATGGATTAAAATGAAGCTTAAGGGAACACCTTTTACCTGGAACAAATGAGGAGCTGAATGACGTTCCAGATCAGTCGCAATCATCGCCTCAAGTTTGCACACAAACAGACCACTGTTGCTCTCCAAGTAAGGTAAAAAGTAAAAGTAAATTTGTTTTACCATTTGAAGCCTATTTATAACTTTTGGAATAAAAATTAGGTTTTAAATGTCATTTTTCTCAATATTTTAATATATTTTGTCGAAAATGGATTTTACACTTGCTTTTATGTGCAGTGACAGGTTTTTACGTGACTTGGGCAGTGATATGAGTTGTATTTTATACTTTTTCGGACTCGATAAAAACACGAAAAAAGTCATTTTGGAGTCATATTTCATCTCTTTTCTGACTCTCTAAACATGAAAATATTGTTGAGTCCCTTGTCATTTCGATCTCGTTAAAGTGGCCACGAAACGACATCTACCCAGTATACGTTTACCCCTTTTCGGGCTGGGATATATTATTTACGAAAAAGGAATACCCCAGCCTATCGCGACTAGGAGGTTTTCTCAAACATATTTTTCTACCTTTTCGGATCTGAGAAACTATTTACGAAAAGGGACCTTTGGAGTTTACTTTTCTGCTGTCTTTTCAAACTCTCTAAACATGAAAAGACACTGATTTCTTCCTTTGTCAGACTCGTTAAACCCTGATGACATCGGATTCAGTCGTAATGATGATATTCGAGTTTCTCCTTCCTAGGGCTTGTTAAATGTACTAGGATGGATTTGTCCGAAGGATGGACTTATATAACAAGCATATGGTATCCTCTTCAAGCTTGTGTAAAAATAAAGAGGTACTCGCCAGAAATGGTGGGGAAAAATGGAACCAGCATCATTGTCGTGTCGGCAGTATGTCTCTCTTGAACATGGCACTTGTCTACATTCGTGTCAGGTTGGGGACATCTCATCTCGTTTTTCACTTGCCACCGTGGGATTAGGTGATCCCTTTTGACCTCTCATCTACTCTTTGCCTTGTCATCATGACCTTTGATCTTTTGATGTCAAATACTGCCAAATCCACTGTCGTGCCGCCATATGTTCAAGAGAAGTTGGCCTCTACAAATTTCAACCTTCTTCTGATTCTCATCTAATCCTGATTCACAAAGACATTATGTTCCTCTGCCTCATGTCAATGATGTGGGAAACACTATGGCCCACCTTCGATCAAGGTCACTTCCTGTCAACTTCAGCTCATTATCCAGGAAGATGATCTAGAGACTCCCTTCTAGTACCTTGGAGCCTGCATGTCTCAATGGCAGGTTCTTCGCGTTCGACGTGAGGTTTTCATCATTGGCCTCCGATCGAGTGATTCTACGGGTGTTCAACACCAGCTCACTGATTCACATGTCGTAGATTGTACCTATAGTACCTTGAGGGCCATTGTCATTATTGGTGGTACCTCTCACGTCTATTAACAACTTTCATCATTGGATGGTAATCATGCGATGTTCTTGCATGTTCGACTCCAGCTCACTTATTCACATGCTTGAACTTGTACTCTGTTCGGGTCGAGATGGAGCGCAAGACCCTGGATTTTGTCTGTTGGAATCCAGGCTGCGATTTTGTGGATTATTATGATTAGTTACATGAATCATTCATTAGATGGTTGCGACCATACCTGAGTCTATTTATCGATCCTCACTGGATGGCTGCGTCCATACCTTGGATTTGGATTATTTTATACTCTGTTATGGATGGTTGTGCCCATACCACATATATATCATGTATTTGAGATATCAGTTTTACTTCTCTACGCAGGTTTTTCGATGGTGGTGTTTTCAGTTGGACACGTTCTCGTAAAGCATTTCACCCCTCTCTCTCTTTCGGGCCTCATGCTTTAGGGGGCATCTGTTACACAGCAATTTGTCACTGTCCCTGCAATTCCCCGTCCCGCACATTGGAGGGCTCATTCCATGACCTATGAGCAGTGACATAACTTGAAAACACTTTCATGGCATTCCCCTAGACATGGACTTTCATTCCCCTAAAGACATCTCCTTGTGAAAAACCCTAAAAATAGCCTTTTCATCCTTGGCACGACTAGCCTGTGTTATACCCACACCAATGGGGGAAATACTTCAAAGAGGGCAGCTATAATTAAGCGCTAAATCTCAGTACTTTTCATGAGACTTAATAAAAGGTCTTTTAAAAATAAATGGTGGAAGATTGACTTTAACCAACTCCTAACTGATCTCTAAATCGAGTTGGGATGTTTGGCTCACAGTTCTCCATGTGAGGGAAGTGATTTTCCTCTCTTGGGAAACTTCTAATAGACCTAATGAGGATAGTTAATCCAGATTGTGGGGATCCCAACTCCTCTTCCACCATCTATAAGCTGCTGTTTCCTTTGCAAGCTAATCTCCAAGAGCCTTCATAGCCTAAAGAATGCTGCAAGAGCTTTGATAGTCCTCATAGTGCCAAATCCATAGCAAGGAGATTGACGATCGAAGAGAGAGGCTTATCCCCATTCCTGGCAAGCTTTACCAAGACGTATTTCGCTGACGACTCGCCGAAGGAAGGTTCAACGCCAGAGCCAAGTTGTATTTTCCTTTGTTGAATTAATGATAAGCAACTATTGGTTATAGTTCCACTCGTATTGTTCATTATGATCATGAGTTGTGTCTTCTCTGACTGATACATAATTGCATATATCGGGTTTTACGCTTGTTTTTTTCGTGTTTCTTTTGTGTGCAAGTGTTCGATCACAGTGAGCGAAAGGATTGTGATCTGTCGGAGCAAGGAAACGGGAGCATCATCTTCTCTACAAACGACAACATTGGACTTGAGGTAGGCCTTCTTCAAAATTTGGTTTATTTCAATTAGGAACTGGCACCTTAGCATGATACGATTGTTGCTAGACCCGGTCTGGGCTAGTAGGGATCACCTCTGTCCGCAGAGGGGATTTACCTCTACAACACTTTATCGTTGGTATTTTTATTCGGTTTATGCACCAACCTCATGAAAGTCATTGGAAATCAGATAAAAGAATACTTCGATATATTTGAGGTACATTTCAGTTCGAGATTCATTACAATGCAGGAGCATCTCCATTGTTGATTGGTTTCACTAATTCTGATTGGGCTGGTGACCCTGATGATCGAAATTTTACTGCAGGCTATGTATTCACTCTTGGTTCAAGACCTATTACTTGGTCTTGTAAGAAACAAAGTGCCATCTCTCTTTCTTCAGCAGAAGCGAAGCATCGTGGTGTAGTTGAAGCCAACAAGGAAGCCATGTGGCTTTGTCAGATCCTGTTTGAATTTGGTCTTCATCAGCAGCATCCAACTACACTTTGGTGTGATAATCAGAGTGCCATTCAACTACGTAAAGATCCAGTTCAGCATTAGCGTATGAAATGCATTGAACTCCACATACACTTCATTAGAAAGCTCATTCATGATCATGTTCTTGAAGTAGTCGATATCTTTACAAAGGCTTTCACAGAGGCAAAGTTTAACAAACTTCGATCCATGCTTCGAGTTCAGGAAATTTTTCATTAAGGGGGGATAGGCTCTAATGCCTCCTTCCTTCTCCTATTGTGTCACTTTTGTAAATCCTTCAATCCTATCCCAAGTTTTTCTTAAGGGGGGATGTTAGGATATTTCGACACATAGGAAATAGGCTCCTTTTGTGTCACCTTTGTAAATCCTTCAATCCTATCCCAAGTTTTTCTTAAGGGAGGATGTTAGGATATTCCGACACATAGGAAATATTTAAGAATAACTTAGTCTAATGTAGAGTTAGGTAAAGTGTGTTTCTTTACCATGTACATTTGTAACTTATAATCCGACGGTCACGATTTGTAGTGATCCAACGGTTATCTCTCTCCTTGGTATTAATGACACTTCATCCATGGCTTAACACCTGATTGGTCTATGATCTCTATTTAAAGATCATGGAGGGTCATTTTTCCGGTAACCGTTTATGAGAGAGACATATGTAACTTTTATTTTTATATTAATAAACTTCCTGAAGTGGTCGTATTGGCTCAGACTGTGGATTGTTTCCCTATTTTAGGGTTTTAACTACGTGATTATACCGGTGTATTGATTTGTGATCTTTTTGTGAGTGGTGACATTTGGTTCTTGATCTACGGAACTTACCTTGTAAATTCCTACAATTATGCCAAATATCTGGGGGATTGTAATGATATGCTTCCTTTGACCAAGGAAGATCTCACCCAGCTTTTGTCACACTTATAGTGCCAAGAAGTAATGTATCCAACCAAGATCCTTTATCTCAAACTCAAAGGTCAACTCCCTTGATATCAAAACAGGGCTTGACTTCTCCCTCTATCATGGAAGCAAGTCCTCCTTCGATTGCTTCTCCCCCTATGATGTGAGTCCTTCTACTTTCATCAGAAACAAGTCATATAATAACAAGATCAACCAATACTCATTAGATATCCCATCAAGCCAAGAATACCAAGTCTAACATGTCTTCTTATGATCATAATTGTGTAGCTAGGGACTACCTCTCGTAGCTAACCAAAAATCGACACTCCCTCTTAGCTAGGGAGGTATTCACTTTGAATTCTTTAGATGTATCTCTTTGTTGAAAAAATTCTCCATCCCAATATCCTTAGCTATGTGGATGAATCCATCCACCTCATGTTCTATTCCAGAACCATGTGAAAAGCATCATCCATTAGCGTCAAGCAAAGGATTTAGTTACCCACTATTCAAATAACCTTTGCAAAGGATCTAGTCACCTACTAGACAAATAAATTTGGAGATATGGTCAAGTAATTTGGTGATATGGAGCTATTCATCACTTGGAACCATGTCAGGTACGCCTCAACAAATGGTGAAACCTTGGGCCAATTACGACTCCCACATGTTGTCACATGTTATTGAATTGTAAACACTTGCATAATATTATGAGGCACTCACTCAACCCACTAGCCAAGCAACCCTTGGAAATATGGTTAGGTAATCCCTGACCAGGGGAGCTCTGTGGGCCTTGATGCTACCTGGAGGCCATTTTCCCAAGCCACATTGCACGACCCCTTGTCAATACCCTTGACCTATTAATAGCCTTGAACTAGGGAGAGATATTTCCCTTGATGCTACAACATCAACACTCCCTCTTACTGAGGGAGGCATTGTCAACCACTTTAATCCTGAACTTGAAGTATACAAAATTCACCCTAGGCAAAGGATTAGTGAGAATTTTAGAATCCTGCTCGTTTGAAGAAAAGTTTCGGTGCCACATTTCTCCCTTTTATACCATGTCTTTGTACATGATCTTACCAAGGGAGGCATTGTCAACCACTTTAATCCTGACCTTTAAGTATAAAAAATTCACCCTAAGCAAAGGCTTAGTGAGAATGTTAGCATCCTACTCATTTGAAGAAAAGAGTCGGTGCCACATTTATCCCTCTTATACCATGTCTTGGTACTTGATATGAATGTGCTTTGACCTGTCATCACACTTGTCTCCTGCACCTACTCAAACAATCCTGTGAACAACTTTCGAAGCCACACTTTTTCATAACTCGCCAAACTAGTTGCAATATACTTAGTATTTGTAGTTCTTAGTGTGACATGTGTTTGCTACCTGCAAATATCAAATTGAAGCAACATCTTGATGTGTTAATCCTAGCTACTCCCTCTTCCACTGTCACTTCCTAGACACTTAACCGTATATGTTTTTTAGCATGGTCTACTCATATAGGGCATATTTCTCTTAGAGATCTCTTGACTTTGAGCATATAGTTGTTACACAACATTTTTTCACTGTCCCTACAATCCCCATATTGCACATTGGAGGGTCATTTCTGTAACTAATTAGAAGTGTCATGCCTTGAAAATACCATCATTGCATCCCTTTACATGAGAGAAATATTCCTTCTATTGACAATTCCCGGAGCAGAGTTTCAAAAACCTATGTTTTTGCCTTGGCACGAGTAGTCAGTTCTGCCCTCACGCCGATGAGAAATATTATCACTTGGCCCCGCGCCAGTTGGCACTCTATCCCAGTTAGCCACTCGCGCTGAGATGTTTATGGAATGTTTTTTTAAAATAGAAGCGGAGTTTCCACTCTAACAACTTTGAGGATGAGTCATTGGGAGTGGTTGGACTGATTAACCACAGACTCCCTCCTTTAGTTTATGGTTTCCACCTCTTGTGGGAACCTCCTAAAGGATAGGCCTCCCTTCCACCTTTGTAGGGATCCTAACCTCCTCCTTTTCCTCTATAAGAAGAAGCTATCTCTCCTTGATGAACATGTAGAATTGAGTACACTATAACTGAATTGTTAAAGAGATAGAACAAGAAGGAACTTCGTTGAGAGAGCTTAAGCCCATGCCTTCATCCCGTCTGAATCCCCTGATAAGTATCTGAGACGCGCTTTGGCTGAACCCTGCTAGAGGAGACTGCGACATCAAAGCTTTGGATGTACCTCTTCCTTCTATCAATACATACACGTGACTATTGTTTGGTTCCCATTTTGTGTTATGTCATTTGTTTAATGCAATATGCTTAGCCCTCTTTGACTGGCTAGTAGTTATGAATGAAGTTATTATGTCGTATCACTACTACATTTGGCGGAAATTCCGACACTTGGTTCCGACACTTTTGACCAAATGTCGGAAGAATTTCTAGCGGTACTTTCCGCCATACGAGCTTATTGCTCTTTGACGATTTAACGAAAAAATTGTTGCCATCTGAAACACTTATAAAAATGTAGCCATTCGTTTGAAGGCGTGTATGGCGACATAACAGCCCAACGCGTAAACTGTTAAACGATACAAGTGCGACACAATGTCTTGATTATATTAGTCAGTAGGCCTTAGTTGCAATAATGACACTTTTCTTGTCAATATGACACTTATATGCGCACTAAAATACAAAAACGAAAATTATATGCACGCTACATAAAAATTATTTTATTGTTTCGTATTTGTCGTAATAGCTATATTAACATCTAATATCACGCACGCATCCTCCCTCCGCTCTTGCAGAACAACATTCGCCCTTAGCTCTTGCAGAACAGAATTTGCCCTCAACATTCGCCCTCAGCGTTCACCCTCAGCTCTTGCAGAACAGAATTTGATCTCAGCATTCGCCCTCAGCGTTCGCCCTCAGCTCTTGCAGAACAGAATTTGACCTCAGCATTCGCCCTCAGCGTTCGCCCTCAGCTCTTGCAGAACAACATTCACCCTCAACTCTTGCAAAATGGTAAGTTCTTACTGCAGGCCCTTCCTCCTATAGTAGGGTTGACTCTATTTGGGTTTTTTTGGTCAATTCCATTGGATTGTGTGAGGCTGTAGGGTTCTCTCTAGATGTCAAGAATCAAGATTCAATACCCTCTATTATCTTCATCACCCAATACAAGATTTAAAATTTTCCCAAAGAAACGCTTATTAATTTGGCAGCCATTATTTCTCCCTGCTTTAAAAACCCTACATTTAAATGAAAAAAAGCATTTCATCTCAACTACAAAAATATATTAGTGTTCAAATGTACGTGTGTGCTACATTAACGTGCACATTCTCATAGCATTGCCCTCACTCTGCCCAGACGACCATTACCTTCTGGGCGTGCCCGAGCTCTTGGAGCTGACATTGGCCTCGGCTCCCCCGCGAACGAGTTGCAGCCTCGGCTCTTTTTAGGAAATGGTGGGTTCTGCTGGGCCAGCCTCTCCTAAGAGGTTGACCTACGGCCTAGCAAATAGCTCCACTTGAAAACTTTTTCATAATCTTGAAATTTGGATATCTATGAGAAAAACAATTGTAGTTATAATTAGGTAGCAAGCTATTAATCTTAACACACATTAGTGAAGATAGGGAAAGCAAGCTAGCCATCATACGATGCTTTGACATAAGAGTTTTGAGTGACATACTTGAAAAAAGAACTCATGCAGCGTGTTGTAATCATTGATTCAAGTTAAACACTAATGTCGAATCAGTTCATTTTCTCTATTATCTTCATCACCCAATACAAAATTTAAATTTTTCCCAAAGAAACGCTTATTAATTTGGCAGCCATTATTTCTCCCTGCTTTAAAAACCCTACATTTAAATGAAAACAAGCATTTCATTTCAACTACAAAAATCTATTGGTGTTCAAGTGTACATGTGTGCATCACTTTTGTAGGGTATTCCTTTTCCACTTTCACATTATCCAAGAATGTGTGCAGTATAGTTCATATTTTTTGTGATTTAGATTATCTTGAAAAAGGAAAGGTAAATTATTTCCCATGGAAAAGAAGGTTTTCCCTTTTTACTACTGGAAATGGTACAAAAAAGTTCCATTTATACCCGAAACTCCTATGAAACAGGAACCAAATAAAGGCCATGTCCTCAATGGACATCATTTGGCTTTGAAAATGGCCATTGCATCGTGTTGTTTCTTATATTACATCACGATAGTTTCTTGGGTCATTTCTTGTTTCTTGAGATGAAAAACAACCAAAGAAATTGTGAAGATCCTTTCAAGAAATAAATGACCATTTCTCAATCATATCTCAACTATTTTTTATTTTATTAAGTGGTTGCTTACTTTGAGAGAAATTTGACACTTTTATAAGGAATATAACATAAAAACACAAAATGGGAAGGAATTGATGATGTAGATGACCTTTAGTTGTTGTCAATTAAGAATTGATAATACACGATGCATGTTCTGTACTACAAACTAGATTCCTTCCTGGAGTTAGGACACAGAGTATTGAATCAAAGTTGTAGTTCTAACTTCTTGTATTGGTTCATCAATCTTGAAATTCAGACATTGCATGTCTTCATTGCTTCATGTTTGAATAATTTGCATCATATCGTACAATAGGAAATTAGGAATTATGATTATTATTACTTTATGGATCTGTTAAGTTACTTTTAAGTTTGCATGGTTTAATGTGAAATTATTCTAGTCCCCAAACACATATAATCAAGGAATTATAACGTGATTTCAAACATTAAATATCAACAAAATCGTTTAAAGGATATTGAAAGGAAAAAGGTGATGGAAGATAGAAAGTGCCCTACTTAAATTCTCTAAGGATTTTTCAATAGTTGCTCCAAAAGCTTCACTTCAAGGCCCTTCAAGATCGTCTCCAACAATGCTATACCATCAACTTCAACAATGTTGCTCCAAAAATGTCCTCAAGGTCTTCACAACAAGTTTACTAGAAGTTGCTCCAGCAATATATTCAATAAGGTCTTCATTGTCAACTCGTCTCTTGTTTGGGTGCCTTAATGTGCAATGACATGTTTCCAGGACTGAATTCAATGCAAGGCATATTTGAAACTCTAACTTTATCGTCCGGTGTCTTATTAGAAATTATTTCAGTTTTCATTTTGTGTTTTTAAGTTAGATATTGTTTTCAAGTTTTTGCATTTATAATTTTATTGCAATGTGGCAGACTGATGAGAGCAGTGCAGGAACAACCCAGAGACGGGATGATCGCGGAAAGAGGCCAGCGGAAGAACATGTAAAGTGCCAGCATTGCTCTATATTCAGGTATTTTAGTTATTTACATAATTTAAATAATATTAATTTTGTTCAAATATGCAGACACCTAGCCATGGTACGCCTGATGATTCCCTCTTTGAGGAAGAGCTTTCTTCATCCCTATCTCCAGTGTTCTTGTTGCAAAAAAAGGCACGAGATGCAAGGTCAGAATTTAATACTTTGATAGACGCGGCTCAAACACCTGAAACAGAAGAGAGGATAAAAAATATTATGAGTCAGCTAGAAAGATATCAGGTAATAATAAAAAGTCAAAAGGATATTTTTTTTGTTCTGCATGAGATGAATTGTGATAGTTTGATTTTTAATTTTTACATTGACTAAAATAACAAAAAGTTCTTTTGTATGTAGCATTTTCTGGCACTTGCTGAATCCGGTGTTGGTGGTAGTGGGACACAAGGGCAAGAGATTGCCCAACAACCCTCTTGTACACCTTCCACTCCTTTAGGTGCCAGGCAAGAAACACACCCTGCCCAAGCAGACACCCAGCCAACCGCTGAACGTGTTGGCAATGATGAGGCTGATATGGCCAACTACATTATTGTCTTTCCTGGAGCTACACGTGTCAGCTCCACAAGGACCATTAATGGCACGTTGTTGGTGAACGATGAAGGTGTCCCTATAA
This sequence comes from Pinus albicaulis, assembly GCA_034641835.2. Classification (NCBI taxonomy): domain Eukaryota; kingdom Viridiplantae; phylum Streptophyta; class Pinopsida; order Pinales; family Pinaceae; genus Pinus; species Pinus albicaulis. The sequence continues at coordinate 20,017 of JAXQQM020087227.1, forward strand.
AGCATGTACAACTCCTAGGTAAATTTTAATATTTTAACTATTTCATCTACTTTATCTAAAACATATTTATCACGATTTTTATTTTTAAATTAATGATATTATCTTCTTCTTTTTTCTGTGTAGGAAACAATGAGTTCTACAGGTATCTGGAGAGCCATGCGTTGGTAATTTTTGGCCCAACCATACGCACAGGGTGGAATTCCCAGAGTTCCAACCTGAAAAGGAACTTCTAGATTATCTAGAAACCCTTTTTGGGGTCGGCATATTTGACAGAACAGCGGTGGCTCGGGTTGCCGGCAAATATTTGAAATATACCAGGGACACCTATAGGACGCAATTTCAATTTAACCCTAGATATGAGCGTCCTCTCACAGTTCCAGAGAGTGAGTGGAGAGCACTCATCCATGACGAAAAAGAGAAAAGGGCAAAGAAAGAAGGAAAAATGCCAACTGGACCCGCAAGGTAAATTACAACTTTAATTCAATAGCTTTAATTTTCTTTATGTCTAAAATAAAAGTGTGCTACGTCATATCTGACTTCAATCTTTTGATGCTAGGTTGCCCGACACCTCAAAGGCAACCAAAGCTAGGATTGAGAAAAAGGGCCATCACAAGCTCGACCAGGGTGGCTACTTGAAATTAGCTGCAAGAATTGTAATTAAGTAGCTAAACATCTTATAATTAATTGTATCGCCTTCCAATGTTTTTGTAATCCTATCAAATATGATTAAAAATACACAATCATATGTAATGTAGGGTGATGACTTCGGAACAGAAACTACAGAGGAAGATAAAAATATCGCTTTTCATTTCGGCTATCAAGCCGTAGTTGAACGTCGCATAAGCTTGGGGCAGGTCCCAAGATCCAGAATGCCTGATAAGGTAAAACATTAACCTTTCAATATGTTTGTTTTCATCCATAAATTTAATGTCTAACAACTTTGTTTAAATCAGGGGAGCAACACGACCGACGACGCAAATAACCCAGTTTTAGAGCCAAATGTAGATGATCCTCACGTGCAACCTGATCATTGTAGTAGGGACCAGGCCGACAATGCTACTATCAGTGAGGGCCGTGATGGTAATTAATTTCCACTTATAATTTTTTCTAATTATACCTTGATGGTTGTCCTTATAACATTTTTTGTTTAAATGACAAAGAATGTTTCCCTTGAGGATCTTACCACCAGAGAGGAAGACAGGGCAACAGTCCCAACGGCGACAACTGGTGCACCAGGTAAATAATCTCATTTCAATTTTTTTTATTAATATTACCGAACTAGTTCAATGATATTTAAAAACTGACAATTAAAATTTAATATTATAAATTTTTGTAGGCGATGCCCCATCACTGGATGAGACCAGACATCGTGACTACACAACTAGGTCAGCGGAGACAACTGGTGCACCAGGTAAATAATCTCATTGCAATTTTTTTTATTAATATTACCGAACTAGTTCAATGATATTTAAAAACTGACAATTAAAATTTAATATTATCTGTTTTTGTAGGCGATGTCCCGTCACTGGATGAGACCAGACATCGTGACTACGCAACTAGGTCAGCGGTGACAACTGGTGCACCAGGTAAATAATCTCATTGCAATTTTTTTTATTAATATTACCGAACTAGTTCAATGATATTTAAAAACCGACAATTAAAATTTAATATTATCTATTTTTGTAGGCAATGCCCCGTCACTGGATGAGACCAGACATCGTGACTACGCAACTAGGTCAGCGCCGACAACTGGTGCACCAGGTAAATAATCTCATTGCAATTTTTTTTATTAATATTACCGAACTATTTCAATGATATTTAAAAACTGACAATTAAAATTTAATATTATCTGTTTTTGTAGGCGATGCCCCGTCACTGGATGAGACCAGACATCGTGACTACGCAACTAGGTCGGCGACGACAATTGGTGCACCAGGTAAATAATCTCATTGCAATTTTTTTATTAATATTACCGAACTAGTTCAATGATATTTAAAAACTGACAATTAAAATTTAATATTATCTGTTTTTGTAGGCGATGCCCCCATCACTGGATGAGACCAGACATCGTGACTACGCAACTAGGTTAGCAGTGCGGGTCGAAAGGCACGAAACAGGAGCAGAGCATGATGATATTGATGATGTAATTAGGAGATTTAAAAATAGGAAGAAGAAAAAGAAAATTCGATAATGTAAAATATTGTATTATTATAAGACAAACTTTACCAATGACCATACTTGGAACATTTTTTGCGTTATATAATAAACTCATTTATCATACTATTTTTATGTTAAGAATTAATTGCAATGTTTCCTTGCGTACTTTTTGTTGAATTGTTTTTTTATTAGTTATTGAATATTTTTTTTTATGCTCATGAAAGTAAAAAATTAAATATAGATTGGGTATTGGGGAATTGAGAGTGATGTGAGGGGGGGGGGAGGGGCCATAAGAGCTTCCACCTTCACGTGGTTGGCCCTGTTTAGTAGAGAATAATTTATTGGAGCGATTTAATCTTGGAGCAAACCTCCCTCAATCCAATGTAGCAACAAAAAAGTCACTGTTGACTTAGTTGCTACTCTTTCAGATCGTGGGAGGCTTGTTCCAAGTTCATGCGACTCCAATAAATTGTTCTTGAAACGAAGAGGAGCTTATTCAGGTATGTTTTGACATTTTCAACATATGTTCTAACATTGTCATAAGAATGCATCTTAGAGTAAAAAATACTACATCAATTACTTGTATTTATTGTATAGATAATGATGGATTTTAATTGACTTGGCAGTGCAGGTACAAATCCTCTTGCATCATGAGCAATACAACTTGTCAACCAGGGTCATGTCTAGGATATTTTTGCTTGTGCGCTTGACCAGGTTCGTAATGTCACATTTTGTAAGTTCCTTTACGGTTCATAATTCAATATTAAGCTTGTTCATGATTATTATCTAGGTTTTTTGTATGTGTTTTTTCATCTATTTGATTGTAAGCAACTCTGCATGTTTCCTGTTGTTCACTATGATTTCTCCCATTACCACTCCCAGGATGAATCTAAATTTATTGTTACATAGGTTACTTTATTGTTACTATGATTTCTCCATTTACGATTTCATAGGTTACATCATGTAAAGTTGTCAATCTCAGATTGGTGATGAGCTTTAGTTCTCCAGATTTGGGGCTTTTCTGATATTTTCTCCCTCATGTCATTCCTGCATCACCTCGTTGTTTGAGCATGCCAATTGTCTACCACTTGTACCAATTGGCACATGTCAATCCATGAGTGGTGCCACATTTCACCTATTTTCAGTGAGAGTTTAGGGTTTCTCTAACATAGCTTCAGAAATCCGATTCAGTGCCTGCTTGAATATTGTCACATAATACTTATGGTTTGGATTGATGAGCATGTTATGAATGGTTGGTTGATTCATAAGAACCACCCATATAGTCATCTTGAGATATTTCAGAAGGTTTCTCGGGTTTCCTTTTTCACCGTTTCTAGTGGGTGGGATGGTGTGGGGTGATCCATCAATACTGGTGCTCTTGTAGTAGGGAATTTGTTTTTGGGGATATAAAGGAGCATTTGATGTAGATATCCCATTGGATGCATTCATAGATGGGCATGAGAAGTCTAGAATTTAAATTAAAAATATGCAACCTCTAGCATGGCAACCTGAAGGCTGCGAGAGACACTGGTTAAAGATTGTTTTGTGGTGGCCTTAATATAGCCGTGATTTCTTTCTATTATCTTAATGCAAATATATAGTCCGGTCTCATTAAAATGAGGATTGTGGTTGTATTTATCTTCGGTTGTTTCTCTCTTAATGCTCCAGAAGTTGCCAAAAGTTGCGATAGTTGTTTAGTTTGCATGTTACAACTTAAAAGTGGTTTTTAGCAATGGGAGTCATGTTTTTTAAGGTTCATACTAATATGAAGATCTTGTAATTCTATATTCAACATAAGAGAAGATGGCCTCTGCTTTGGGCAGTATGACAACAATTGCCACATCTACCTCATTGGGTAACAATGGAAAGGGGAAGAAGTTGGTTGCAATGTTTGATAATTATGGCAGACAATTGTCTTCTCTTTCAGTTTTTTCACCCATTTCCTTTAATCGCTCAAGCAGAAGAGGGACTCTGAGATTACGCGACAGAGAGAAGGTAGTTAATACAAGAGCTATGGAAAAGGAGTTGTACTTCAACAAGGATGGCTTAGTGACAAAAAAATTGCAGGTCAGAGAAAAAATTGTGTTTAAAGGAAGGTCCCCTGCACGTGAAACTTCACTGCGGTGGATCTTTCCTTGTTCACTTATATTCGATTTTAATGTGTTATTTTAATTTTTCATGGAGGGTTGTTATTTTAGATGTGTGCTCTGGTTTTCTTTTTAACGTTGTATTAGTTCCCCCTCTTAAATGTCTTAGATTTGGTAGGCATAATTTGAAAACTCAAAGGTGAAAGGAAACATATTTGTTACCCGGTGGTCTAAAAGGAAAGGGTTATGGCTGAGTCAAATTTTATTGTTATTGACAGTGTAATGAAATGTATCTCAATGCTATGGTTTTGGCCTTTTTATTGGTTGAATTAGAGGACCCATTTGAAAATATTGGGGCCAAGTAGGCTGGTTTTCCTTTTTGTTGATGGTTTGGTGTATCTAATTGAATTAGTTGCCTAAAGTATTTTTGGTTGCAAACTCCTTTTCATTTTTCATACGGTATTGGCCTTGTGGAATGCATTTGATTGTGTGGTCTTGTTAGATCTACAACATTTGTAGTTGTTTAGTCTTATGGCTGAGGTGCACTTTTATTATGGAAATAGTTGATGCAATATTGTCATTTAATCCTTACTGCAGGGTAGCATGTTGAGAAGTTTCTTGTGAAACATTTGGTATTGAAAATGACACTTGATCCTATATAGCATCATGCACTTGACTTCAAAATTCATATTCAAAGTGTGCCAGACAATTCTTGCAAAATTTCAAATATTTATGTTGTTTTAAACCATTATCTTTTTCATGTATTGGATGCTGAAAATGTGAAAAAAGACTTTGGTATGAAACCAACTGGTGAATAATTTCCAGCACAACAACCACTTCCAAGACATGATTTAGAAGTAGAACAAATGTGCTTATGAAGCATAAAAAGATATCCTTGATGCATTGTCAATGTTTGGCTAGGGTTATTTTTGGAGAAAATAACTCCTTATTCCTAGAATAGTGATCTTCAATACAAATAAATGCCAGAGAAGAGAGATTATCATGTGACGCAACAAAACTCAAATTGGACCCCTAAGGAGAGCTGGTGTGTCTACAATCGCTCTATCAGCATTTTCCCCTGGTTTACCCCGTTCTTTTCCTCCAGCCTGGGTCTTCATTGACTTCTTCTTTCTTCGGGTTTATTTATCAAATTCGTAGAATTTGATAAATAAATACCATCCACAATGGTTGGACTTTAATTTATATTCCCGACTGTATATTATCTCCAAGCCTTATAACCAATGTTTAACTTTCAACACTTTGTATTTATACTCCACGTTTCTTTTTAAATAAATAACTTGTAATGAACTTTCGGCTCTATATTTCACCACCCGGCCTTACAACAATCACGCTCCAGACTTATGCTAATTATCCGCCAATCGTTTAATTAAACAATTTCATTATACTCCGGCCCCACCTATATATATCAATAACCAATCAAACACTCGTATCGTGCCTGGCTATCCTCCGCACACCTTAGTTAACCTCCGGGCAAGTTCAACGTGCGACCACCGTCCGATGGCCCTTCTCCAAATCAACGACTCTTGGCAATTTCGCTCGGCTTCCAACGTCGGACTTTAACGTGCGATGGCGCGGGTTAAACGGTGGTTTTCCGGGGGTCACTTCGCCACGTGTCGCTTTCCCTATGGAATCGCTCGTGAATAGGAAATACCGCCTACTCCGCAAAAGCGGTGCGATATGGACAACCCGCTTTTGTGATTCCGCTCGTGGTTTTGGTACAGGGCTTGACCACGGGTGCAAGTCTGGTTTCGCTATCCTTTTGTTTGTTAACTCATGTCCAATCCTCAGGTCAGGTTCCGAAATCACAACAATCTTGTCTCTTTATTAAGCGAGATTTTTATATTTGAACAGTGTTCACAACCCCGGTTCTCTTGAGTCGAGCCCGCCGAACTTTAAACGGCGATAAACCATAATTCAAACCAAATTCGTGTTCCAAAATAGCCTGCTGACGTCGGCCAATTTTGTGACGCGAAAACCAAATGAATTCCGCCCTAATATTTTTCGGGTCCGAAGTTGGCTAGCGTACGGAGGGAGAGTAGTGACGCGAATTTCTTATCAAATTCGCCCTAATATTTTTCGGGTCATTTTCATTGTTCCCGACCACCCTTTTGACTTTGTAAATAAAACAAATTGTGTCTGCATCATTTTCATTGTTCCGTGCACTAGCCAGTCTTCCATGCAACAAAATTCAAAAACCAACTGTTAACGCTTGCTGACCGTTACCTTGCTGAAGAGAATTGAAGCCCAGTATTTCAGGGTTCTTCTGTCATAACCAACGCCTGTTTAAACACGTTTCATTTCCCGTAAACTGGTATTTATTCCAATTCCTTGCTAAACTCTGTAAAAAATCTTGGTTTTAGTTTTAATTCTGCACTAAGGTCTGAAAAGAAGTTCAGTTTGGTCTTTTTCGTTCCCAGAACTGCAATTATATTCCCAAAACTGGTAATTGTGCCCCTTTTCCACAAAAACCCCGAAATTCCATTTCTGAATCCACAAGAACCAGAAATGGAAGTTCCTGTAGCTCTAAATGTCGTGCCCATCAATGCCCCTCACAAGGACTTGGATTATTTGCCTTTAGCCGATATGGATTTTCAAATTAAGGACTTGCTTCTCAGTAAGAATCCTCTTCGAATATTTTTTTGCTGCAGAGACAACTATTAGAATGGTTCTAACATATTTGGACTTTAGGAATCAAATCTTCCTATGTACCTTCTCCCCTCAGTCCATATTTTTCCTGAGTTAATCCATTATTGCTACGCAAATTATGATCCCAACCAACGAGCAGTTTTATCCCCAAGTCAAAATGTCATTTTCCCAATAACTGCTCAGTCCATAAATGAAATGCTACAATTCCAACTTGGTAAAGCTCTCACTCCCCTGTCCATGGTTGAATTACTTGAGAAATCTACTAAGTTATCCCATGAAGAGTTAAACCGCCTATGCCAAACCTTCATGTTACCAGAGCATCAGCCTAAAAACCCTCCCCCTTATGGTTATGCTTTCTTTACTAATGAGGGTAGAGTTATTTTAGACATGATATCTTCCATAATGGGCTTCAATACTAGTGAGTATGTTGATCACTTAACCCTAGTATTGTTATCCATTTTTACCCCTGGATAGCCTCCTGCTGTCAAGTACGATTTTGCATCTTATATTGCTGACAAAATCCATGATCGGTTCATGAGATTTGAGAATGAGAGAGTATTTAAGTATTCTTCTGTCATATATCATCTCATGATTTACTTTCAGTTAGAAAATTTCCCTTTTTATGTTAAGAAACTTGATGCCAAAGGGAATCCTAGGTCAGTCATCTTTTGGTCTGCCATTACTCACAATTCCTCTGATTATCCTTATTCCTATAATGAGTTTGTCGACCTTTTTGTTCATCCTGCAACTACCTTGTTGACAGGAGTCTCTCCTCCTAGAATTAACAATGAAATCAAGAAAATCCTTTAGATCTCAAAGCATTACAAGATAGGTGACTGGTACCTATATAAAAACTACACAGAGATCAGGATATATGGATGTGAATTATGCCCATTCAAACTGCCCAAGTATGTCCCAATGGGACTCTTTGCATTAGAATATTTCAGGCAGATGAATAATTCAGATATAATTCATTTTTGAAATGCAAAGAAAAAGGCTAAACTCAGGATCAAGAGCCAATTAGGTCCCTTCATTTGTAACTCTAGGGAAGCTGGACAGGAAGCTGAAAGGATTTTAGAAGACCATCTCAGACTACAAAAGAGTTTCTATTGGGTGCCTTATGATCCAAACAACTTTATATGTGATAGAATAATGAAAAATAAACAGTCACCATACATCCATCAAAGAATCCCAGAAATAGAACAATATGCTAATATGGATGAATGGACAGAAGGGACATTGGTTGAAAATGATAGTGAGCAGGTCAATGTTGAAAATGTAATGAAAGATCTTGAAAATATACTTGACCTAGAATCTTTTGGACAGGTGTAGGGATCTTCTTCAGCCAGGAATTTACAACAAAATTTGCAGGAGATTAGTACAGTAGCAGTAGAATCTAAGGGAAAAGAAAAGGAGCCTGATATACAAATAATTGAAAAATTCATAATGACAGTGCAACCAGAGACTTCTAAAGAACAAGGTCAAGGACAAATTCCTCCTACTCAGATCAGTGAGCTAGAAATTTCTATTTTACAAACTCCTTTGAATATAGAAAAGGGAAAAAAGAGAGAGGCTGAAACAACTACTCCTATTGGTGGCTCTTCTGAACAGCAAGATGTTAAAAGGCATAAATTAACTCCCCTTCCAGAAGATGAATCATTTCAGGAAATCCCTGACAGCCAGGGAAGAGAAGACAGTCAGCAAACATATACAGGTAGTGGGACATCCACTAATTTTCAAAAACAGGGAATACAGAGGCAACAATATGCAGAAATATCTTCTTTCAAATCTCCAGTAAAAACTCCCTGGAACATCAAAAGAACATTCACCAATATAAAGCCCAGGAACGATCCACTTAGACTTCAAGTGTACAACCAATATTTGAAGATGGCTCCGAAAAATCAAGAAAGATTGATGTCATCTTATGACATCCAACAGGGTAAGATGTTAATGAGCCATTTGAAGCCCAAGGTGCGGCAGCCTCAGACAGCTGCAGATTACGTTAGGACTAATTTTGAAGTCTTAGTAAAGGATATCCATCCTTTAGATCAAATTGAGCTACACAAGCAAATGGGTGAGATGATTTATTCTACTCTGACGGATAAATCAATGATGACCCATAAGTTGCAGGATTCTTTGGATAATACTAATACACAGTTGCAGCTTGAAAAAGCCTCCTCCCAGGCTAAGGATAATAGAATCAAAAATTTAGAGGAAATAATCATTGGTTTGGGTCATAATCCTAAAGATGTGAAAGGTATTGAAGCTTTGATCAAGAGAAAAGATGATGATATTGCAGCTCTGAGAAAACAATTAAAGTTACCAGCCTCAAGACATCCACAGACTGCAGAAATCATCAAACAAATTCTGAGGAAGAACTAATGGATTTTCTCTTAAAATTGAATGAGCAACTTACTGCAACTGAAAAAGAGCTTGAGAATGCATTAAAAGATAAGCAGGCAAATATTCTAGTATCTACAGCAAAAGTAGTGACAGGTACATCAACAACAGGTCAGCCAACATAATTGTCACAGAGCAACACTGCAAATTTGAACACTGATGAATTAACAAATTCAATGGAAGATATGAACATTCAGGCCATAGAGTTTCACAAAACAAAGGAAAAATTGGCCACTCTAGAACATAAATATGATCTTTCAAAAATGAGTGTTGCTGATAAAACAAGAGAAGTGAACAAATTAGAAAAAACAGTCAAAGCATTGGAAAAGGATCTCACATTGGAGAAACCTTTAAAAGAAATAAATGATATTATTTGGGATAATATCATTCAATAAATAAAGGATGTTTGGTCCTCAATTCAGATAATGGATGAACATAATAACTTAGTTAAATTGGCTCTGGATGAGATTGAGAGATCAAGACAAGAGTTGGGAAATATGCCAGAAGAGGCCAATAGACTTATACATTTTTTGAATACTCAGACTAAGAATCAACTTGCAGAAATTGGTATTCAGGACAGGACCAGAACAATTCTGGAAATAAAGAGAGTTTTTACTAAAATAACTCTGGTACAAAATTTAGAACGAAGGTGCTCAGATATGCAAGAAGAAATCATTGCCTTCAGAGAAAGATTGAATATTTTGTTAAATAGAGGATTGCCCAGTCCTATAGTTGGAGAAGATAAGCTAATGGACCTTGATAGTTATGTTGAAAAATTGGACAAATATGCTGATAATCAAGCTAGTTCTTCAACCAGTTCATCAACAGCAGCATTGCCTACAGGGAAAAACCTTCATGACAGATTGGAGAATTTATTTTATCTTGAGCACGAAGTAAATCATTTGTTCCCAAATCAGCCTGATTTCTTCAGATATACTGAGGCTGATGAAACACTAAGAAGGTTGCAAAGGAATAGAGTGCCAGAAGTTCAATGGTGGGAAGAAATGATGGAACTTTTGTAAAAAATTATCCTTACATAAATTTTTGCCTATTTACCATAGTATATCATGATAAAAAGGATAAAAGGATGAACAAAGGTCAAAGAGTATCAGAGCAGTTAAAGAGTATCAGTGAAATGAAATAATCAACATAGAATTACTAAAGAGGACAACAACAAGCCAAGATATAGGGCCTGCCTCCAGCACATTCTTAAAAGAAGGAAACAGCACAACATCAGTTATCATTTTTCTTATCTACGAGACAATCTGTCTCTATATTGTTGTAATGAATTCATGGGATATTTTACTTCATATAATATATTAAAAACAACGTTTTTTCTCTTGTGAAAAAAAAATGATTAATGTTTATCACTCTGCCTTCAAAACTAGCGATGTTGGTCTATGTTGTTGGTTTATTGATATGGTCTGATGGTCTTCCTCACATGATTAGCGTTTTTCTCTGTTCATAGATTTTGGGTACTTTAATTTGTATTTGGAACAATGGACGTCGGTATTCTATCTGTTTCTTTACTATTCTACATACTTCTATTTCACTTTCTTATAGATGCCTCGGGCATATTTGGATGTTTTCTCGGATTGTCGATAATCTCCATGTGGACCATTACTGGGTTTAATATCAAGTCCCTGTATGTGACATGGGGTATTTTTCTATCACTATCTGGGGTGGGACTTCCACATTTCTGGATGGATATTTGGGTTCCAATCTTCAGATGTGAAAATGTAATGACTTCATGGACTGTTTTACTTCATATAATATATTCAAAACAACGTTTTTTCTCGTGAAAAAAAATGATTAATGTTTATCACTCTGCCTTCAAAACTAGCGATGCTGGTCTATGTTGCTGGTTTATTGATATGGTCTCATGGTATTTTTATATTTGGGACATATCACACTCCTCACATGATTAGCGTTTTTCTCTGTTCAAGGATTTTGGGTACTTTAATTTGTATTTGGAACAATGGACGTCGGTACTCTATCTATTGTTTTACTATTCTACATACTGCTATTTCACTTTCTTATAGATGCCTTGGGAATATTTGGATGCTTTCTCAGATTTGTCGATAATCTCCATGTGGACCGTTACTGGGTTTTATATCATGTCCCTGTATGTGACATGGGGTATTTTTCTATCATTGTCTGGGGTGGGACTTCCACTTTTCTGGATGGATATTTGGCTTCAAATCTTCAGATGTGAAAATGTAATGACTTCATGCACTATTTTACTACATATAATATATTCAAAACAACGTTTTTCCTCTTTTAAAGTTTCATTTTTTTTTTTTTTAAATTGAACCTTCCATCGCCATTCCGACGTCTTGTAAGCGTCGGAATTGTGACAGTTTACAGACGTCGGAAGCGCGACGTCCAAAACGTCGGACCACATTTCGTCGTAATTGTGACAGTTTATAGACGTCGGAAGAGCGACGTTCAAAACGTCGGACCACATTTCGTCGTAATTGTGACAGTTTACAGACATCGGAAGAGCGACGATCAAAACGTTGGACCACATTTCGGCGTAATTGTGACAGTTTACAGACGTCGGAAGAGCGACATTCAAAACGTCGGACCACATTTCGTCGGAAGTGCGACAATTTATAGAGGTCGGAACTGCGACGGATTAGGAGACGTCAGAAGAGTGACGCTTGTTTGGAAGTGACGGAAAAGTGTCGATACTGCGACACTTTTTAGTTGTGTCGGAACTACGACGGTATGGTAAACCACGGTTTTCCCGCCCTCTAACTATCGCTCCTGCGACGACAATGCGTCGGAATAGAGACGATTTGGCCGTCGGAATTTCCGCCAAATTCTCTAGTGTATGTTGTTCTTTTTTGTTGTTCTATGTGCAGGTATCCGAGCATGACTGCAGAATGATTGTGACTTGCCGAGGTAGGAGCGAGAGGCCACCACCACTACAGCCACGATGACAGCGTTGGACTCCAGGTAGGTCGATCTACCATGTCCTCTTTTCATTCAGTAATTAGGAACTGACTCTCTAGCATGTCTCTTTGTTTCTAGACCCACTCTAAGGCTAGAGGGATCACCTCAGTCCGCAGAGGGGATTTACCTACTTAACAAATTGGCGACTCCACTGGGGAATCAATTTGAGTTTGTTGTTTTAGCTTGTTTGGGTCGACTTGGGTTGTTGGCTTGCTTGTTTGTATTTTTTGGTTTGCTTGCTTGTTTGTCATCCCCTGTTCAGCTCCAGAGTGTCAAGATTGACCTCTGCTCATTGGGTTTTCCCTTTTCCCATAGTTATTTGGCTTGGCACACTTTTCGTTTCAACAGTCATGTAGATTGGCATGGGTTTCTTTTGTAGCAGTCGTGCCAACCCTTGTTTGGCGTGGATTACCAACTTACAGTCGCACCGAATCCTGTAGGATTTGGTTTGACCTCCTTAATGAGTCTTTTGGTCAGTTGTGCTTGACTCTAGGTTATTTTTTGTGTGTAATCAAGAATTTGGGAATGTTCTGATTGTTGTAGGCTTGTTTTTCTCAGTCATTTGTCTATTTTCCTATCAGTGTAGATTAAGGCCTTAGGGTTTCTATGTGTCTTTGTGCACTGAGCCTTCTATTTGGAAATCAAGTCTCGTTGATTATTGTCAGTCTCATTCTTGGGTCAATTGCTCTAAGTTTTCTTGATCCTTTTGATTTTTTTTTTTGGTTGAATGATCATTTCATTTTCGATTGATTCTTCTCCTTGTTGCTCCAAGCATAGATTACATTGCTTGTTTTGGGTCGTTTTGAAAACTTTCTTTTGATTTGGAAGATTGTGGCATTAGTTTAAGTGCTTTCTTGTGATTGTTTTGCATTTATTAAGTCATTCAATTTAGATTCTTACATTCGAAATACTCAAGCTAGTGTTTATTTTATTTTTCATGTAATTAGTGCTTTGTGTACTCTTTTTCATTGAAAAACCAAAAAAAAACATTTTGTATTCTTTCCTTTGCATTGAAAGTGAAAAGTTCTTTTGCATAACTAGCATTTGATAGTCTAGGAAAGAGTTTTTCATTTTCGTTTAATTGCATTAGATGCATTAGTGGATTTATTTGCATATTCTCATTGTTTGCTATTGTTTGAAAGATATCTATCCTTCTCGTAATTAGTATTCATTGAATGGAAGATGGTATTATTTTGCATATAGCTTGCATTTAGGAAAATTGAGATCCAAATTCGGTAAGGCCTTGAAACTGAAACATAATCCAAGATCAACTTAAAATTCATTCAATTAACCTAAGGAAGCATTGAAACTTAACGCAACATTTTTAGTGGTCTAGGCTAGAGACGTGTTTTGACGTCTTAAAACCTAGTAGCTATCTCTCTCCATTTGGCTTTAGACAGTACTAGTACGGACTTGTGCTCCCCATACCATTGAGTATATATAGGGAGACACCTCTAGGTTGCAATCCTTTTATCCATAGGAAGCTGATTTTGTTGCCTTGTAACCATGATACACCAAACATAGCATTCGGGGAGACTACCTGCACGCACGTTAAGTCCTTGGTCATTTCTCTTTCATTTGATCACTAAGGTGTATATTGAAGTTCACAGAAACTTGATACACCCTCTTGCTTAGAGTACCTAAGTAGTCATTTTGATATTTTCATGACTCCTTAAAAAGAGAAGAGATTGTCAAGCACTTGTCCTTTCACGCTCATTTAAAATTGAAAGTGACTAGATTCACCTTTTTCCTGTTTCTCGACTCTTAAAATATGAAGCAGCAAAATCTAGTTTTAGTGTCATAAAATTAATTACCTATGATCACACGCCTGTTAAAAGTTTTATTACTTTGCCTGTTTTTGTTTTCCTTAGATTTTGATCTTCGAGCCTTCGATTGGTTAGCTTTTTTCCTTCATGTTTTAAAACATAGTCATAGTGGCGGAACTACCAGTTTTGTCATCCTCACTATCTCCTAGTGGTGGTTCTTTTTCGGATGTTTCTTTTGAAACCCCTCAATCCACTAGGTATGCTGAGTTTTCGCAACCTATTCTCTCGTCTGTCCAACCTCTTGCTACTCGATCTCCTCCTGAGGAGTCAGTTGAGTTCAATTGGCCTCCTTCAGGTGCTTGGTCTGGATTTGGGGAAGAAGGATAATTTCCTCCTCTTATGTTGGGTTCACCGTTTTTAGATGTTGTTGTACCTCCTAGTCCCTGTCGTCTTTTTGAAGATCTTACGACAGAGTCAGACATGGATTCATCCAGTCCTGTTGGCAGTGAAGGAATGCCTGTTTCTACAGGAGAATATCAACTTTTTCCTGAAGATATTCCTCGTGTTTCTACACAGTATACTCCATCATCGGTGTCACTTTCGGTTGGATATGGGTCCTTGAGTCAGATTATGTTTGGTGTTGCATCCATATCACAATCCAATACATCAACTCCTCCTCAGAGTTCGGTCCTCCCTTCATTAGGACTATCACCTTCGACACCTGATTCGTCGGTTACTGTTACATCTGTCCCAGTCCAACCTACTATCTATGTGGCTTCATCCACACCATTTGTTATGACTCAGTCGTCAGGATCTTTTCATACTCGTAGGTCTATTTTTCTCAATCCTACATGGCCTGTTAATCCTGGTCCTCGTAGATCACAATCTAGTGCCGCGGAGGCCCAACCTGCTTCTAGTGAGATTTCCACTACCCCAGTGATTCCTGATGGCCTTACTTTTGAAGAATATATGTTAGCTATTCAACAACAGAGCTCTTAGGGTTCTCAGCAGCTCCAAGCTCCTGGTAATCCTCGATTCCATCACTATGATGTTGTCGGTAACCCCGTTTATTCATTTCTACGTCATTATGATGTATATGGTAATCTTGTCTATTTGCCTCGTATTGATCCTCATCAGGCTGTTTATGATCCTCATCATATCGTTACTCATCTTGGACCCACCTTACCTACGCAACCCTCTAGCTGACAAGGACAACCCTCATCGGGACAACCTTTGGCTTAGCAGGGTTTTGCCTCTAGTCCACATGGACAACCTTACGGTCGACAAGGCCAACCTTTGGTCCAACAAGGTTAACCCTATGATCCATCTGGCCAACCTCAGAATCAACCAGGACCATCTTATGTTCCTGGGGGGTAAATCTATCCACCATAGGGACCACCTTTTGCACCACAATTGCCGCCACACATTCCATATGGAAAAAACTTTATGCAACAAGGATAACCCTACGGTCCTCCTTTGGGTCAACCTAGTTATCAGGGACAACCTGGTCCATCACAAACATCAGGCTAAACCCTCCTACAAGGGAAAACCAATGGGCCTCAGTATTCAGTTCAACCAGCTCAGCAGTCGCTTCAACCTGCTCCTCAGTCGCTTCAGTCGGTTCAACAGCCGGTTCTACTTGTTTATCCAATTCAGCCAGTTCTACCTGCTCAGCAACCCGCTCAACCTGCTTAGCAAGGCTCGCCTACTCAACCACAAGGCACTTATTACCCTCAAAGGCAATATCAGCCGATATATAGTGCACCCCAAGGTTTTTACCCTCAAAATCAACCTTCATTGGTATATAATTAATCTCAAATCCATGCTTACATTCCACAATAGAATCCTTACGTTGCTCAATAGGGACCTCAATGGTATCCTCAGACTCGGTATCTTGGTCCTCAACCCCAATATCAAAAGAATTATCCTGCTTCCAAACCCTATGGTCAGAGTCCTCCAGGGCAGAATATGTGGGGGCATAATTCCTCTCAGACTGGGTGGAATGTAAACACAAGTCCTTATCAGAGACCTCCAATGACTTTCAATCCTTAATTACCATTTCTTGCTACATTGGAGTTACCAAATGTGTCAAAGTTAACGAACGATCCCATTCTTCATAACCCATATTTGCCTCCGGTTCCAACCAATATTCCTGGTGATTGTCCTAAGTTTGAGGGCAAGGCTGGCGAAGACCCCCAAGCGCATGTTATGACTTACCACTTGTGGTGTTCCTCTAACTCTTGGGTTGATGATTCCATTCGACTCCGTCTTTTCTAGTGAACTCTTACTAGTGCTGATGCAAAGTGGTACATTGAACTGTCTCGTGGCATCTTCCAAGATTTCAATTCTTTAGCCATGGAATTCCTTATGCATTTTCAGTTACCGATCTGCTATGAGACTGGGACGCACCTCCTCACTTCATTGAAATAGGACCGAGCTACTCATATCTCAGATCATATTCATGAGTGGTGACGTCATCGTCACATGATAAAATTTGAAATTCCTGATCAGCTTCTGACTCATTGGTTCACCACCTCCTTTGTCAATCATATTGTGAAAGACATAGCTATGGGGGCATGTGTGACCGAGGAACAAGGCATTGCTTATGCCTAGTACCTTGATCTTGTGTACTCTTAGTCTAGCGCATTGTATGATATCTTGCCTGATGGTCCCTGACTCGGAACTTATAAACCACTAGCGACTCTATCTGTCGATGGTATTGTTGGTTCTGTATCTTAGACTTCTTAGAAGTATTCTTCCTCAAACTCTGGGAAGCCGAAGTCTACTTCTTCCAACAATGTTGCTTCTCAGTCCACCTCAAATTCTGGTAAGCCTACAGAAGTTGATGTCATTCAGGCCAATCTGACAGATATTGCTTCTAAAGGTAAAAATAAGTGTAAAGGTAAGGCCAAAGTCGATACCCTGAAACAGGATTCTCAAAACCTCGTACTAGTGATGGTTCTCATCGTAAGCCGAAGTACCCTTGTTTTATTTGTGATGAAGAGCACCTCACTAAGGATAGTCCTCGACAGTCTGAAGTGATTTGGTTGCTCAAAGGCACCCAAGGAACTCCAACCATTCTTAAAGAACCTTTCCATATCAGAAGACCCAGATGGTAGAGCAACCTCCATCCTCTACCCCATTTTTCTCTCAGGTGTTCATGATGAATGGTTCTGCACCCATTTCTATTACGACTCAATCGAAATATTATATTGGATCACGTCAGGCAGCAGGGAAAGAGATCACTGATGGTCCTCCTCCTCCGCCTATTTCTGGCCCTCTTGAGATTCAAAGTCCCGGTGTTGAATCCGTTGTACAACCACCTTCCAAAGGTGTACTCCGTAAGTCTTCTTACAATCCCAGTTCCCGAGCCGCTCAACATTACAGTATTGTTGAGGATTTGGCTCAAGCACCGTCTACGATGTCCACATTAGAAATACTTCAGAGTTATCTGTCTCAACGAAAGGCTTTGTTATCTGCGATTGGTGGGGTTGATCCTGTCGATACTAGCCTTCTTGCTTTCGATTTAGAGAATTTCATTCCACGACTTCCGCATTAGATTGCGCTTATTATCCAAGTGGTTATTAATGGTCTCGATATCCATCGAGTAGTTTTGGATGAGGGCGCATCAACTTGTGTCATGTCATCTTATTGCTGGAAAGCTATTGGTTCTCCAGCCCTGAATTCATTGCCAAATTCCCTTGAAGCATTTGATGGAAGGGAATCAAAGCCTTTAGGTGTTCTCGCTATTTTACCGATTAATTTGAAAGGGAATACAGTCAATGTCTAGGTAGAGGTAGTTGATGCCAAACTCAATTATAATCTTCTCCTCAGTCGCAGTTGGACTCATGCCATGTTGTGCATTCCGTCCACTCTCTTTCATGTTCTGAAATTTCCACACAGAGGAAAGATTATTACTGTTGATCATTTGTCCTTCTTCACCTCTTATTTCGAGAACCACGTTTCATATGTGGATAAGATTCCTACTCCCTACGAGAGTGTAGGGCTAGGCCTTTTCAAGGATCCTGCCCTCATGGGTATTTTTCCTCTTCCTCCACCAAACATTCTTCATATTAATATGATCTCTCGGTATGATGACCCATGGATTATCCCTTCACCTGAACAGATCGATTCTTTCAGAGATTCGATGTCATTGAGTCCAATTAATATTTATTATTGCGAGCTCACTGTGGCTTCAAACCCTCTGTTTTCTGATGGTGCTCCTTTGAGCATGTCTCTTGACATTTATTCTCAATCCCCATGGCTTGGTGATTCAGATTCACCTGATCCTTTGAAAGAAGTGTTTCCCTCCTATGAGGCCATCATGGAAACCATGTCTCTCGAAGAGCTGCCGTGGGATGATAATCATCATTGTTCCTCATTCATGCCTAGTCTCAGGGACATGTCTACGTGTCTTGAGCGATTTTCATCTCAGGCTACTTCTCCTCCACTTCAAATGTCACTTCTGATGCACAATGTTTTTACGGAAGGTAAATTGAGTAATATTACATAGACGATGCCTATTAAAATTTCCATTAAATCAGAAATCATCGAGAACATCCATATCGGGGTCACTTTTTCTTCCAATTAAGTCCAAGTTTACACTAGCCTTTTCCGCAAGTTCTGTGATGTCTTTGCATGGTCTTACAAAGAAATGCCTGGCATTGATCCTAGTATAGTGGTGCATGAAATTCCTTCTTACCTTGGTTCGAAACCTGTTCGCCAATGTATTCATCCTGTGCACCCTAGAAAATCTGCTACAATTAAAGGTGAAGTCGAAAAACTTCTCAGAGCTGGTTTCATTTATCCGATTCCCTTGACAAAATGGGTCTCTAATATTGTTCCTGTAGATAAGAAACAGGGAATGATTCAGGTCTGCATTGATTATCATGATATCGATCGATCTTGTCTTAAGGATACTTATCCTACTCCCTTTATTGAAAAAATCATTCATGACTATGCCGGGAGTGAGATTTTTTCCCTCATGGATGATTTTTCTGGTTATAATCAGATTAACATTCTCCCGACTGATCAACATAAGATTGCCTTCATTTGTCCTTGGGGTACCTTCACATATAAGAAGCTCCCTTTTGGCTTAAAGAATGCAAAGGGCCACATTTCAGCGAGAGATGTCGTATGATTTTCATGATATTCGTCACATCGTTCAGCCTTATCTGGATGACCTTCCAGCTCATTCATCTAAGTGTATGGATCATCCTGACCATCTTCATCATATTTTTCTTTGTTGTTGATGCTACAACATTTGGCTTAATCCGCACAAGTGCATCTTCTTCATTGATTCTGGTAGACTCTTGGGGTTTATCATGTCTAAATATGGAATTTACCTTGATCCTCTAAAGGTTGAGGCTATTTTCAATCTCCCTTATCCCTTCTCATTACATCAATTGCAGAGTTTGCAAGGGAAGGCTAATTTTCTACGTCGTTTCATACCTAACTATGCAGAAGTAGCTAAAGGATTCACATGATTATTAAAACAGGGTGTCCCATTCTGTTGGGATGAAATTGCTCAAAAGTCCTTTGATGCACTGAAAACATTTCTTTTCAATGCTCCTCTGTTGTGACCTCCAAATTATCATCATTATTTTTCCCTCTTTTTAACTACCGCTTTCAGCACGATTGCCATGGTTCTGGTACAATATGATGATGATGGTAATGAGCATGTTATTTATTACTTGCCTTGTAACCTTCTTGACCCTGAGACACACTATGCCCATGTCAAGAAGTTTGCATTAGCAGTGGTTCAGTCCATTCAACACTTTCGTCATTATATCCTTTTGCGTACTGTGACTGTGATTTTTGATTGCAACCCTATGACCTATATATTGTCTCAAAAATTGTTGGGGGGAAAATACTCAAAATGGATTGTTATCCTCCAAGAGTTTGATTTTGAATTCATTGCTACCAAGTCAAATAAATCATTAGTCTTTGCTGATTTGATCTGTTCCCTCCCGTCAGACTCTACTCCGTCTCGTTCTGAGGAATACATTCCAGACGATACACTTTTTTTTATTAGCACCCTCGATTTGTGGTACGGTGATATCATTGTCTATCTCTTGACTTCTACTTTCATATCTAAGTTGACGAAGGATGCCCGTCGACACATCTGGCACTAATCACACCCTTATCGTATCATCATAGATACGCTCTATCGCGTTGGAGTGGATTCATACTCCGCCGATGTTTGACTCTCAAGGAAGCTGAGAAAGCCCTAAAAGATTGTCATAGTGGCGCCTGTGGCGATCACATGTTTATTTATGCTACTGCACAGAAGATTCTTCGTGCTGGTTATTTATGGCCTTCTATCTTCAAGGACTGCATTGTCGCGGTTCACAAATGTCATGATTGCCAGATCTACCAGCGCAATATGCATGCGCCGCCTGTACCTCTTCATCCTCTCATTACCGTTGGTCCCTTTATGAAGCGGGGCATATATTTTATGACGTGTAACCCTCACTCGGCCGGGGGGCATGCTTATATTATCGTAGTTGTTGACTACTTCACCAAATGGGTCGAAGCAATGCCTACACTTGCCGCTGATGGTAAGAAAACTGCTCAATTCATCTTCAATCACATCATTGCTAGGTTTGGTGTCCCTCAAGCCATCGTTATCGATCATGGTTCCCATTTTCTTCATTATATGGTGGCAGAGTTGACTTCTAAGTTGGGTCTGTGTCACGATAGGTCAACGCCATACTATCCTCAGGCCAATGGCCAGGTTGAAGTCATGAACAAAGTTCTTGTCACCATGCTTCAGTGTACGATTTGGATCCACAAGTCCAATTGGCATCTCAAGTTATTTTCGGCTCTTTGGGCGTACTGAACCTCAGTTAAGAATGCGACCAGATTTACTCATTTTTCAGTTGGTTTATGGTCTAGAAGCTACTCTCCCAATTGAGGTGAAATGCCTTCGCTCAAGTTGGTTGTTGAATTACTACCGAACACTTAACCAGAAGAAGAGTGTCTCCTCTATGTTGTTGAAACTCTTCGCTTTGCTGCTCTCATTATTGAAGCACAAAAGAAGCGGGTCAAAGCTCATTTTGACCGATCAGTTTCCCCTTGTTCCTTCGTTGAAGGAGACCTCGTCCTCCTGTACAACCAAGCTCATGCTAAGCTGGGGGCAGGAAAATTTCAACCCATGTGGCATGAGCCCTACTTTAATAAACGTGTGTTGCAGAATGGGGCCTATGAGCTCATTGATTACGAAGATGATCCTCTAAAACAACCCAGAAATGGGTTGTATCTCAAAAAATACTATGCATGAGTCATTCATGCATGATTTGTGTACATAGGTGTTGTTTTAATTTCTGTACATTTTTAGGTTTGGTGTGCTTTGTGAGCATTTTTCTTGCTTATTGGGTCTTGCTTATTTTGCATATGTCTATTACCCCTTATGTCGGTTTTGCGGATGGTGCTTCCTGCAGTACCAGGAATTTGTCTTCAGCAGCCTAGGTAATTTATAATCCTATTGGTAAGTTGATAGATCTGCAAGGTATTTGTCTAGGATGGACTACAAACAATGTCGCTGAGTATAGTGTTGTTCTCGAACTATTAACCGAGGCAATTAACCTCGGCATACGTGCATTTCTTGTAAATCTAGATTCACAGCTTGTTGTTATTCAGTTGAATGGGCATTATTCGGTCAGAAACCCACACATTCTGATATTGTATTTACGTGTTCGTTTTCTAGAAAGACATTTTGATTTTATCACATATCAACATATTCCTAGACGAATGAATGCATTAACTGATACAGTGGCTAACATTGTATTAGATAGACATTTGTGCAATCTGTAAAATCATCATCATATGTAAAAGATACATGTAAGAAAATAGATGTATATATATATATATATCGAATGTTTGCATCAGTGTGCATCATAAACTAAAAAATATGTGTGTTTATGTTACATCCTGAGACATCATGTCTCTCAAAATATGCATATATAAAACCTAGGTGTCTAATTTGCATGATGCTCATGGTGGCATGTCACTGCCCATACAAGCCACCTTAGCAAGCGATGAATTCAGCTTGGCGCCCCTACAGTATGTCTCTGGTAGGCATGAGGAACATCATCAAATCGTGCATAGTCTAGGACTTCGTGTGTGATTCCCTCCAAGTTATGCACGATCTCTTCTTCCTTGCCTCCCTCACCATGAGGGTCAAAATCATGAGGGATTCGCCTCACTATCGAAGACATGCTTGCAGGTCTCTCTGGGCCAACATCTGCAAACACATGGGGTTAATGTCAGAACATACATAATTTAAAAAAATCATAACATTCATGAAAATTAAAAATGAGTCTTACCCAAATCTTCATCCCAATCCTCTCTCTTTGGGAGTGGGAAGTCCGGATCACCAATAAAATATGTACCAGAGTAGGGCCAATCCTCCACGACAATCAATTATTGGCGAAGCTAATCAAAGAACTTCGGTCTCCAAGACATCTGTTGACCGCCCCCTGCCCTTGGCATCAGATCTTCCCATCGGGCCATCTATGGTTCCCTCGCTAGTGGTGTCGGGACTATGACCTCTTGATGCTGGAATATTGGTAGTTGTTCTAGGAAGAATGATACCAGGATAGACCCATAACCAAATTTCTTCAGTTTGGTCTTCTTGCACTTTGTCAGCTGGCGTTTCATATTTATTATCACAGCCTTTTCCCGATTGTAGATGGTTGGTGTCAAGCAGTCTACAACAAGAAGTAGCTATGTATTTGTTGCTTCGTGTGGTGCTTGTGATCCCACAGCTCGTGTGATGGTATGTAGCACTACTTTTAGTTCGAAGTCTGGGATAGTCTAGATATCGACTTTCCCATTTCCTGATCCCTTCCATGCCCCTGGACATACCCTGTCAATCACCATGGACATGTTCTCCATGCAAGGCCGGGTGTCGGTTAGGATTGGTGCTACTCCCCTCTGCAGTAGTTCTGTTATGAAATAGACATTAGAAACATCAATCTCGAGTTCCTGGTCTTGAAGGATGAAATTTTCTTGATTCTCATCCCATATGTTGATCAAATACTGTAGCATCTCCGGTTGAGCACAAAGACATGGTGTCAAGAATAAATTTTCAATCCACAGTCTCTGAGAGCTTCCATGCATCTCTTATTTTCCATGGCAAGCTCATCTTCTTCATTGTGTTCCCATTCTTTCCATTCGATCACCATTCGGTCGCTTTATACCTGCAAACATATTCATATGGATAGTATTAGATGATTTAGAAGCTTGGATTTGTAAACAATTGGGCCCTTAACTTGAATTTTTTAAAGCAAACATGGTCTACATGGTTGGCACAACTATTTCTAAAAAAATTGCGCCAGTGGGCGTGCCCCAGTTCAGACAAATGGGTGATTGGTGCGAGTTCGTGCCCGAAACTCACGCCAACTGCCGTGCCCTAAAATTTGCATTTTCCTCCTCAAAAATCCAAATTGAAGGTTGCAGGAACTAAAAGAGGACTCAAAATAAAGGGAAGGATGTCGGCTCTTACCTGGAACTAACGAATTCAAGATTGGTCTCCCAAATTGCCTGCTATCGTTGCCACAAAATCGCAGTGTAAAATGGGTAACTATTGCTCCAAAAGAGGGAAAAAGTGAAAAGTAATTATTTTTACCATTTTTGGAATTTTATAACTTTTCACAACCATAATTAGGTTTTAAGACATATTTTTCGATTATTTTATTATATTATTTCGAGAAATGGGTTTTACACATATCTCTTGTCCAGTGATAGGTTTTCACGCGACAATTATGAAGTAACGAGTTATATTTTATACTTTTTCAGACTCGGTAAAAACACGAAAAAGTCACTACTGGAGTCATCTTTCAGCTCTTTTCTGACTCTCTAAAATTGAAAATATTTTCGAGATTCTTTTCATTTTGAACTCGTTAAATGGTGCGAAGCAACATCTAGCCAGTATCCGTTTACCCCTTTTTCGGGCTAGGATGGATTATTTATGAAAAAGGAATACCTTAGCCTATCGCGACTGAGAGGTTCTTTCAGATATTGTTTTCTACCTTTTCGGATCTAAGAGACTATTTAAAAAAAGGGCCATGCTAGAGTTTTCTTTTCTGCCTTCCTTTCAAACTCTCTAAACATGAAAAGATGTCGAGTTATCCCTTTGTCAGACTCATTAAACCCTGATGACATCAGACTTCGTCACTATGACGTTACTCGATTTCCTCCTTCCTAGGGCTCATAAAATGTACTAGGTTGGATTTTTCCAAAGGACAAACTTACATTGCAAGCATATGCTATCCCCTTCAAGCTTGTTTTAAAAAATAATTGGGGTACTTGCCATAAATGGTGGGGGGAAATGGAACCAATTTTTAGTTATGTTGGCAGTATGTTGCTCTTGAACATGGCACTTGTCTGCATTCGTGTCGGGTTGGGGACATCTCATTTTGTCATTTTTTCCTCAATGGGTTTGGGTAATCTCTTTTAACCTCTAATTTTCTCTTTGCTAGTCATCATGACCTCAGATCCCTTGATGTCAAATACTGCCAAATCCAGTGTCGTGTAACTGATATGTTCAAGAGAAGTTTGCCTCTGCATTTTTCAACCTTCCTCTCATTCTCTGTTGGTCCTGATTCACTATCATCATGTTCCTCTGTCTCGTTTCGATGATGTGGGAAACATTATGGCCCTCCTTCGACTAGGTCACTTCCTGTCAACTTCAGCTCATTATCCAGGAATCTAATCTAGAGAGTCCCTTCTGGTACCTTGGAACCTGCATGCCTCAATGGCAGGTTCTTCGCATTCGTCACAAGGTTCACATCATTGGCCTTCGATCGAGTGATTTTGCGGGTGTTTGATGTCATATCACTGTTCACATTTTGTGGATTGTACCTTTATTACCTTGAGGGCCATTGTCATTATTGGTGGTTTCTCTCTCGTCTGTTAACAACTTCCATCATTGGCTGGTAATCAGACGATTTTCTTGCGTGTTCGACTTCAACTCATATATTTTCATGCTTGAATTTGTACTTGTTCGGGTCGAGATGAAGCGCAAGACCCTGGGTTTTTTCTAATGAAATCTAGGTTATAGATTCTTGTGAATTATCATGACTTATTGCATGACTCTTTTTTCATGGCTGCGACCATACCTGACTCTATTTGTGGATCCTTACTATTGGATGGCTGCGTCCATACCTTGGATCTTAGTTTTTATGTACTTTATTATGGATGGCTGCACCCATACCACATATTCATGTATCATAGATATCAGTTGTATTTGTAATTGCAAGTTTCCAACAGCAGTGTTTAGTTCGAACACGTTCTCATAAATAATTTCGCCCCTCCCTATCCCTCAGACCTCATGCTTTAGGGGGCATCTGTTACACAACATTTTGTCACTGTCCCTGCAATCTCCATCTTGCACATTAGAGAGTCATTTCTGTGACTAATTAGAAGTGTCATGCCTTGCAAATACCATCATTGCATCCCTTTACATGAGAGCAATATTCCTTCTGTTGACAATTCCCTAAGCAAAGTTTCAAAAACCCATGTTTTTGCCTTGGCACAAGTAGTCAGTTATACCCTCGCGTCGATGAGGAAGATTAGCACTATGCCCCATGCCAGTTGGCGCTCTATCCTAGTTAGCCACCCACGCCGAGCTATTTATGGAATGTTTTTAAAAACTAGAGGTGGATATTCCACTCTAACAACTTCGAGGATGAGTCATTGGGAGTGGTTGGACTAATTAACCACAGAATCCCTCCTTTAGTTTATGGTTTCCACCTCTTGTGGGAACCTCCTAAACGATAGGCCTCCCTTCCACCTTTGTAGGGATCCTAACCTCTTCCTTTTCCTCTATAAAAAAAAAACTATCTCTCCTTGCATAAGCTAGTTGAACATGGAGAATTGAGTACACTATAGTTGAATTGTTGAAGAGATAGAACAAGAATGAAATTTGTTGAGAGAGCTTAAGCCCATGCCTTCATCTCGTCTAAATCCCCTGATGAGTATCTGAGACGCACTTCAGTTGAACCCCGTTGGAGGAGACTACGACGTCAAAGCTTTGGTTGTACCTCTTCCTTCTATCAATACATACACGTGACTATTGTTTGGTTCCCATTTTGTGTTATGTCATTTGTTTAATGCAATATGCTTAGCCCTCTTTAACTGGCTAGTAGTTATGAAAGAAGTTATTATGTCGGATGTTGTTCTTGTTTTTTTTTCTATGTGTAGGTATCCGAGCATGACTTCAGAAGGATTGTGACTTACCAAGGCAGGAGTGAGAGGCCACCACCACTACAGCCATGATCATAGCGTTGGACTCCAGGAAGGTCGATCTACCATGTCCTCTTTTCATTCAGTAATTAGGAACCGACACTCTAGCATGTCTCTTTGTTTATAGACCCACTCTAGGGCTAGAGGGATCACCTCTGTCCCCAGAGGGGATTTACCTGCTTAACAATAGTCTTCACAATCTTGCAATTCATCATTTGAAGGATCTCAATAGTATACTTCCCTTAACTAAGTAATGCATCAAACACTACAAGAAAAAAGCACATTGGTGAGGGTCATGCTTGTGATGGACCTTTAAGGTCCGTCACCAATGTCACATATGGTGATGGTCCTTTAAAAACCATCATTGTAAGTGTATATAGTGGTGGTCCTTTATGGTCCGTCACCAAAGACATTTTCAATGACACTTTTGGTGAGGGTCGTTAAAGGCCCATCACTAATTCTCTCTTTGGTGACACTTCTAGTGACGAACTTTTAATGACCCTCACTAATGCTCTTTTTGTTACTTTTGGTGATGGTCAAAAAATGTCTGTCATCATTGATCATTAAAAAATCGTCACTGTAAGTGTATATAGTGATGGTCTTTTGTGGTCCGTCACCAAAGACATTTTCAATGACACTTTTGGTGAGGGTCATTAAAGGCCCATCACTAATTCTCTCTTTGGTGACACTTCTAGTGGTGAACTTTTAATGACCCTCACCAATGCTCTTTTTGTTACTTTTGGTGACGGTAAAAAAATTCCCGTCATCATTAATCATTCCAATGAGTTTTTGATGATGCTATGTGCCTATTAATATTTTTTTGTCAAAAGATAATGATTTAATACAATTATTATGGATTATTTTTTATAATATGTCCAAGGCCATAGTGGTTAGGGTCAGTCAATTTTTGTAGAAGTAATTAGTGTGTATCATTTCCCTCAAGTAATGACTAGTCGAATAGAGATTTCCTATGAGTCAACACATGATTCATATATATTAAGTTTATTATCTAACAAATTCCCTTTAGATAAAGTTCCACTATTGTGTGTAGGAAATATATTATTTAATACATAATCAAGCTTTGACAATTTTATTAATGAGAAAGACCTAACAATCCTCAACAATCTGGGCACACCTTAAATTAATGCTTTGGCACACACTAACATTTCTTAGCACCCCACATGTCTTGGAACATCTTTGTACCTAGAACATACCGTGATGACACTGACGCCCAAGCACATGGTGCCATGCGCTAGCACAACATGGAACTCTCCTAGCATGTGTTGGCATACTACATATAGTCCCTAGCATGCCCTAGAACACCTTGGTTGAATGCATTAACATACATTATCACTTGGTACACAATGCCACTTGGCATGTATTGGGACCTATTATTAGTGTGCCTAGCATGCCCCTTTTCAAAAAGATAAAGTCCTGACTTATTAACCCTCTTAATATTGGTTCTTCCTTTTGTTGCCTTGACACATATTGACATACCCTGGCACCCTGCGTTACAATATCCTTAGCACCTAGCATGTATTGGCATATCTTGGCACTATTAATTGGCACATGATATAATTAGCACACCCTGGAACTCCCAAGCACACTTAGGGAATTCTTGACATGCCTTGATATTTCCTAGCATGCCTTACCAATTCTTAGCATACCTTGTCACTCCCTCCTTGGCATGACAACTAACACTCATTAACACTAGTCTCTGGCACACGTTCCTCATATTCATTAGCTTCCATGAATTTTTACCTAGTGCTCCCTTAATGTTTTTTTCTAGTAATCCTTAACACTCATCAACATGCATTATCACTCTCTAGCACACCTTAGCACTCTTCAACATTCCCGTCCACTTCATAACATGCATAACACTAGTCTCTGAAACATATTGGCGCTTGGCACGTGTTGGCGCTTGGAAAGTATTAGCATGTATGGAATATGTTGAGATGCCTTAGTATGATTTGGCATGGTTTAATGCACCCACACTAGTTATATTTTCTACATGGTATTAGAGCAGGAATTTTTTGGACGACGAGTTTGCAGAGAATATCTGAAGATTTTGGTGTAAAATTTTCAAAAACAAATAGAATATTTGGAATCCTTGTGAAAATCTACCCAAATGGAAAAAAAAAAATCGGTCGAATCAGAGCTCAGATGAGGGAGATATCATCGATTTAAAATAAATTCTTTTTTAAAAAAAT
The DNA here is from genome assembly GCA_034641835.2 of Pinus albicaulis. NCBI lineage: Eukaryota > Viridiplantae > Streptophyta > Pinopsida > Pinales > Pinaceae > Pinus > Pinus albicaulis. The sequence continues at coordinate 48,511 of JAXQQM020087227.1, forward strand.
TTGTAACGTCGGGACAATTACATTATGCGTGATTCAAGAACCTATATGTACTTGAGGTACCAGATACATGCAAAGCTTTGATGAGAAAGGCAGAAGTTAGAGACTTGGTGGTTTAGAGGGAGCATAAATTACCTCTCAACATGCATTCTCATGAGAAGCAGTCTCAGAAGGTTGTGGAGTAGCTGCCACAATTGGAGAAGTAGAGAGGAGACCGAGTAGAAGCATCCACTCAAGTAGAGACCACCACGAGGGGGAAATGTTGAGCCAGATAGGAAGAGGGAGCAACCATACTCTGAGGTGTAAGGTGGGGTGATGTGTAGACATAATCCCAAGATAAGAAATTTGGGCAAGGTCCATTGAGATGGCGTGTCTCATGGATCGAACCTGGCTACGAGGAGCCCACAGTACAACAGTAGTAGGAAGGATCAATTAGATTGATGTAGTCAGATGTCAACAAGATAGAAATCAGAGTGACAGATGTTAAATACTGGAGCACAAATCAAAGTTAGCAATTGTTCAAAGGGCACGGATGTAGATGTCAGCAACAGTGCATAGAATCCACTACTAGATAGGTGCAGTAGCTAGCAGGAGCTAGAAGAATCTTATGACAGATGCATTATACTGATTCAGTTGTTCGGAGGCTATTCAGTTTCAGGATTCGCAGGTGCAAAAAACCCTAGAGAAGTGTAGCATGCAAAACATTCCAAAGGTACCAAATGGGGATTGATTGAATTCCTTTCTTGTTGAGAGGGAGTGTTGAAATTCGCAACAAGAAACAGTGAAATTGGCAACTAAAAAGGACAAAAAAAAATGCACCCACACCGGTGAGGAATTTTGATGTACCAAGAGTGAGGAATGTGAGGCGTCTTATTTATTTTTCCCTTAAATAAATTGGACAATAAATTGTAATTTCGTCTCATAACAACTTGTGTCAGTTAACTAAGTCATGATGATTGAGTTAGCTCAAGAAATTCGATTGAAGGTGATCGAGGTGGATATTTTTGGCCACCCGCCTATTCCACTTGGGCCCTCGCCATTGTCTCTTTCAGTTTTTCAGTTTCCTTAATTATAGCACAATTTACTATTTTTGTCAATTTTTCAGGTCCTGAACTTCCAGAGCCATTTTGAGGCCCCAAACAACATTTTTTGGGCATGAAAGGTTTGGAAATTTCATATAAATTGCATTAGTTGTTGTAGTCCTCGGAGAGATCTTTCTAACGAGGTATCATGTGCGTCAAACGAAGATCATATGACCAAGTTACAACCTCGGGAATTTGGCTGCCCAACTAACCCCAATGGGGCCCATAAACTCTTGGTGTTACATCTCCTCGGGTTAGGGTTTTGGTTGTTTGGGGTTTCATCTTATTTTTAAATGATAAAAAGACCCTTCATCCTTATTGTAACACAGTTCAAAGGAACATAACTATCAGTTGTATTTATAGAAAATTTCCCATGTGCAATTATAAATTCATTGGGATGCCATGATGGATTGTGCAATCAAGGAAGGTTGATTTAATTTCTTAATTAATATGGAGATAATTCCATAGGAATTGCGTGAGCAAGGCAGGCTAAAGGAAGACTGAGAATTGGCTAAGTATTAGACGAATTTTGCCTAGATCAACAGGAGACAATTGGCAGAGTGTTGGAGAATCTCAAGAGAGATTAAGCATTGTATTGTTTCATGATTCCTTGACTTAATACACAATAGATATAGATGTGTTTTGAGCAGTTGCTTTCCCCAGATACATATTTTGTTGTGCGATTGATAATTTCTTTCTCTTACTTATATGTGATTATGCGATCGTGTTTGTAGGAAGGATTCAATATCTTGTTTTAGTACATTACAAGATCGGATTGAATCCCGTTGGTTAGATTTTATACATGAAATAGAAGAGAGGATTGATACGATCTTGTCTTGCGGTGGTTATAAAGATAAACACAAATGGAGGATGGCTTGCACTGTAATTTAGAGCCAAAACAAAAGTAGACGCAGGCGTAATATTGACTGAGCTAACCCTAGTTTGAGGGTTGACATTGAGATCTAAAGTTCATGTCAAGATTCAGTCAAAGAAATGCCCAAAATCTATGGATCCATGTGAGCTAGGTTGAGTCTCTTATGGAGGCAAGAGTTGTGGTTTTTTCTATGGGTGGATAGGGTTTGTTCTACAACAATTAGAAGTACATAAGTATAGTGCCCTAGTTACCTAGCATTTTTAGTTCATAAGGTATGCCCTTAAGACTGTGAAAAAATTGTGTAGAAGAAGAGCAGTTGTGACCCTTAAAGCGAGGCTTATTTCTAAAATATAGACTGTAGATCTGGAAGATGGCTTGCAGATTCAGTATGTTTGGAGATAGCAGATCCAAAGGAGGGTGGAACCTGAGCAGAAGATTGACCATGCAGAAGAAATGTGCCATGTGAAGAATGGATTGACATGTTGAGGAGTTGATTTGGTGGACTATCCATGAATTTTTAGACAGATATCTGAAGCAACCTATAAAAAATTAGTCAATGGACTATTAGTGGTTGATTTGTGACCCTAGTTTAGTCATCTACAGATTGTTAGAAGGATGATAAGAGGAGCAGTTCAGATTTATTCATAGATTGGAAAACAAAGATCAAATTGTCGATACACAAGAACAATGATTTTGAGAGGACTCAAACCATTGTTATGTGGAAGATTTGAAGAGCCCTATATGAAGAAAATATTGTGAGCCCTAGATCAGTAAAAATAATTGACTATGGTTGGGCAGATTGATGCTAGTCCAAGTATAGTTGGAGGGTTGTTAGGCGACTATCAAAGAAGAACCCTAACTCTTGTACTTGTGAAGGACAACAAGATTGGTAGAAGGGCAGGTGTATAGGGCCTAAGGATGTGCATAATTTGAAGGACTAAAGTAGCAATCAAGTGGGCCAACCAACTAGCCCTATTTCACTATATTGTAGAGGATCAATTCAGTGAGAAGAAGGGCAACCTCCATAGCCCTAGACTTCTCATCTTGGAGCCGTAGTATGGAAAAAGTGGGCATACCAAAGAGTTGTTCAAAAATGGAGTTGTGAACAACTTGTTACCACTCAAACTAGTAGTGGACCTAAAAGGGGTTCCTAAGAGGGAAACAACTAGGACAAAGGAAACGGTGGAGGCTTAGCCCATTGTCACCACAGCTAAGGCTCCTTGCTCTTCACGAAATTTCACCGATGGGAGGAGTCTTGGTAGTTTAGGAAGTCACTCGTATATTATAGGTCAATGAATAGGTGGGAAGTGACCCTAGAATCCCTTTCCCTAAGATAGAATATAGAGTGGGACATGCTTGCATTTTAAGCAAGGGACCTGATCTTCTAGGGAGAGAGGAGGGGGATTGAAGGGTTGAGGGAGAAGAATAAGACTTATAAAGTAAGTTACCAATCCCTAAAATCCTTTGGGAACTTGGATTCCAAAATGGTCCTCGATGAAAGGCCTTTGACACCAAATGGGACCACATGGGGCCAAGTGGACCCAACCTAGGCTCGGGGATGGAATTTAGCAACCAATGATGTTCCTATCTTGGACAATGTGAGGGGAAAGGATTACGCAATATTTTTTACTTCGATGGGTCAAATTGATCCTACTAGGCTCTAGCCTTGGGAACACCTATGCAAAAATTGATCCTAGAGCTAGGGCTTGAGGTATTTGAATATTCCATCATCGGAATTGGCCCAAATTACGAGGAGAGTGAAGGCACCCACCAATGTCTGTGCCTTTAGGAGATCAAAGTTTTCCTCTGGCTATATTCTTGGGAAATTGATGCCCTAGGTGACCTAATGGGGCTAGACCTAGGGAAAAATGGAAAAATGTGAAAAAGGGGGGGGGGGGTGGGGGAAATCATCACCCTTTTTGAGGTACTAGTGAATAATTCACTTGGGGATATGGATTCAGGGGTGATAATGAACAATAATTCAGTTTCTTGATCATGGAGGCCCAGAAAGTCAACTTCGTCCAATGTTAGAGGAAAACGAAAAGTGACCTTCAAGCATTTATACTTCATACAAGTGGTGAAAATTTATTGAGATAAAATTATTTCTAAGATATTTCATTCATCCAAAAATGGCCCATACATTAAATAAGATAAATAGACACATAATTTCACATTTCCATCATGCAGCAATTAACCCTAGTTATAGTGAAATTCAATAGTATGCAACAACAACAAGAATAGCGTTAAATTTTCACTCACAATGTTAGAGAGTATATCCAACTAGCTTCACATTTGCAAAAGCAAATCTCCAAGATAAAAATAGCCCAAATCCATACATCAAAATGCATCCATCATCCAAAATAGTCCTCCAAGGAAAAATGTGAAGTTCTCTAAATATAGAGAGATCCCAAATCAAGTGATGATACAAATGAATCCAATTAACTCCGAGAGATCCCAAATCAAGTGATGATACAAATGAATCCAACTAACTCCTATTTATACATTGATTAGGAGTTGATCGAATTAGCTTATGGGCCTACATTAGCCCCTAAACATAAAATATTATGCAAGTAACCCTAAATTTTGGTGGCAATCCCACCAAACTATCTCATACATGGAATAATAAGCCTCATAAGAGGTCAAATGATGTCTTAGGGCCTTCTAGTTGGAGGCATAATGGGGTCCATGAGTGCCATAATGATGCATGGGGCCCATCAAAAGTGTTGGACAAGGGGGTGGCCCCTTGTTCTCCAAACATTAAACTTGTGGTGCTCTCATTAAACTTGTGGACTGAAAGGGTTGTGTGTGGCCACCATCAACAAGTAGGTAAAGTGTTGTCTTGTTCATGATAGATTTGTTGTCAAAGGATTAACACCAATCCCTAGTTTTATTCCTTGTATCAGTGTGATTGTAAAGGGTCACGATCCATGGTACAAGAGCTCTAGCTTGTTGTATTGTAGTTTGTAATATAATGAAGAAGGGTTTGCACACTAACACTCCCTGACATGCCCTGGCACTCTAGCATACCTTGGAATTTCCTAACATGTAACCTTGCTACTCCCTCCTTATCACACCTTAAACTCATGACACTCCCTATCAGACACTCTTATTCATTCATTACCAGGCATTTTGAACTAGTTCTCCCTTGTGTTTCCATGGCACTCCCTAGAACGCATTGACGCGCCCTAGCATTTGGAAAATCCTAGCATGTCGCCCTAGCACTCTAGCATTCCTTGGCACTAACTTACATAACTTTAAACTCCCTCCTTAGCACACCTATAACTCGTTGATACTCCCTGTCACACACTCTTATTCATTCATTTCCATGCATTTGACACTAGTGCTCCCTTGTTTTTCCTTGGCACTCCCAAACACTCCGCCCTGGCATGCATTGGCACACCCTGGCACCTAGCACATCTTGGCACGTTTCCTTGGCCTCTAGCATGCCTTAACACTGCCTAGCATGCCTTGACGTCACTCCCTCCTTAGCACACCTGAAACTCACTGACACTTCCTGTCACAAACTCTTATTCATTCATTTTTAAATATAGTTTTATCTATTATGTTATGATGAACTGTCTAGTGGAATATCCATGATAGTTTACGAATCACCCCAACATATATCCTTTATGCAAGTCATATGATGATATTTCTTCACACTTATTTATCTCTATTTGTCCCAACACAGTGCAGGTCATCACCACCACCCTTGCAAAATTGAACATGATAGGCTCGTGGTCCTATCTAAGCTTGGAAGAAAAATTCAAAACTTAGTTACACAACATGATGGAAGATTATTATTATTAAGGTTTCCCATGCTTTCTAATCAATAATATCTAGTAGGATTGGAACAACAACACATTTTGTTCACGATAAATATCCATGATAGTTTACGAATCACCCCAGCATATATTCTTTATGCAAGTCATATGATGATATTTCTTCACGCTTATTTATATCTTGTCCCGACACAGTGCAGGTCATCACCACCACCCTTACAAAATTGAACATGATAGGCCTGTGGTCCTATCTAAGCTTGGAATAAAATTTCAAAACTTAGTTACACAACATCATGGAAGATTATTAAAAGGGTTTCCCATGCATTCTAATCAACAAAATCTGGTGGGATTGGAATAGCAACAGATTTGTTCACAAGAAATATCAATGATAGTTTACGAATCACCCCAACATCTATCTTTTATGCAAGTCATATGATGATATTTCTTCACACTTATTTATCTCTTGTCCAAACACAATGCAGGTCATCACCACCACCCTTGCAAAATTGAACATGATGGGCTCATGGTCCTATCTAAGCTTGGAAGAAAATTTCAAAACTTAGTTACACAACATCATGGAAGATTCTTAAAAAGGTTTCCCATGCATTCTAATCAACAATATCTAGTGGGATTGGAACAACAACACATTTTGTTCATGAAAAATATCCATGATAGTTTACGAATCAGCCCAACATCTATCCTTTAGGCAAGTCATTTGATGATATTTCTTCACACTTATTTATCTCCTCTCCCAACACAGTGCAGGTCATGATCACCACCACCCTTGCAAAATTGAACATGATAGCCTCGTGGTCCTATCTAAAACTTGGAAGAAAATTTCAAAACTTAGTTACTCAATATCATGGAAGATTATTATAAAGGTTTCCCATGCATTCTAATCAGCCATATCTAGTGGGATTGGAACAACAACACATTTTGTTCACGAGAAATTCTAACAAAGATCACAATTGAATTGATAAAAAATAGTGTTTAGAAGACAAGATTCATCCTAAACCACAAAAATAATGGATTCTGGTAATTTCTCCACTCCCTCTTGGATGCCCTTGTGACTTCTTTGATGGTGTTGCACAATTTATCCCACCTAGCTACAAAGTGGGCGTGGTACTCTTCCTCTCCCAGTCTTATAGCGAGAAATTAAGGTATACCCAAAGTTAAGGCTCCAACAACTGAGTTGATTCCATTTCTCTTTGTACACTTCTGGAAATTACATCCATCAAAATAGTCAAATCCCGATAGATCATGGGGGGTTAAAAAATCATGATCAATTGGGTCAATAATTCATGATAGAAAACATCTACCTACATCCCATCCTACAGGATATCATAGATCCCCCCAACTATTTGGACTAGCTATCTTTCATACACATTCTCCAGGAGCTAAACACCACAACACACAAGCTTTCAAAAGAATCTCTCAAACTTCCCATCGATACATTTGTGATACTAGATTCCATCGATAGTATGGAGTATGACCAAATTATTATTCATGTCTAAGCTCGAAAAACAACCCAATGTAGATTGATGCATGCACATGCCAATCATGACAATCAATTTCTACATCTTCTCAAAAGAGAAAACAAGTAAATTTTTTCTTTGTTCACTTTACAACATAAACACCAATTTCACCCACAATGTTAAGATAAGTTGAATGATATGACCGAAAAGGTGGGAGGAGTATTTTGTGGCGTATTGAACAGGACTAGGGGACACACATGTAGCATGGATTGGTAGAAGTGGGATGTCCAAGCATGATTTAATAAGATTTATAATCCACACATTAGAGAATGAGAAGGGGGATTAAGACCTAATTTCATAGGGGCTAGGGGGCCTGGAGGGAAGGTAACAAGATAAATTGAAAGAGGAACCCCCGATAGTGGTGATAAGGGGATTAGGGGCCCCATTATAACAACGAATAAGCCATTAACCCATAACCACTAAATTCCCTATCCCTTAACCCCGAAGCCATAATCTCTTAACCCTACACTCATAACTCATAAGCCATCAACCCCTTGATGCATTAAACCTTAAGCCATTAACTCCTAACGTATAATATATGAACCCCCTAAGCGCTAACCCCTTATTCTCTTAACTCATGACCCTTAAACCTTAATCCATAACCCCTAAACACCTTAAAACCCAACCCCTTAACCCCTAACACCTAAATCCCTTAATTATTAAGCCCTTAACCCCTAAATCCCTTTCCCCCCAAGCCCTTGGCCCATAACTTTTAACCCTTGAAGCCCTTCACCACTTAGTATCCAAGGCAAAAAACAACACATCAAACCAACAAAATAACCTCTTAGGAGAATCCTTCACCTCTAACTAAGAATATTGGTACCATTTGAATTTTAGAGAACTAGGTGTTGGTCTCGAGGGTGTGTGTTTGTGGGTAATGCCCTTATTAACATGTATACCAAATGTAGAACAACTGGATAATTCTCAAAACCTCAATAAGAATTGCTCACAATATCTACACTTCATGTTGACATGGAGCTTGTAGTGCTCTCCCACATAAGGAGTTGGCAATGAATAGATCACTCACAATGACGCAACCTCTTCAACCCTAATGCACAAGGAGCTAACCCTTGATACAAATATTTTGTTTGCTAAAAAAACACAATTGTGTCAATGTAGAATACTATACACAAGAGAAAATAAAATGATATTATCCACATCAATGCTTGAAATAGCCTCACGTTTGCCATGAGTGGTGAGCCAAGGGGTGAATGTAGGGCACTATTAAAGTTACATCATGTTTAAATTTATTTTACATCACGAGATTGTTCTCCATTAGGGTTGATGCATCATCACAAGGGAGCATAACACCTTTTTGTGGGGGAGCGATTAAAGTTGTAACATGATCAAGTGACATACACCTCCAATGTAAATGACATCATTATATGTCTGTGTCAAGTTGTTAAAGAGGTTATTTATAAACAATAAATTTAGTACTTGATCTTCATCTTTTCATGGCCTTGACACTAAGATGGATTTGTACTGGGAACACTTCATGAAAATAATAGGGGACCTTATTTTTAAACCCTCATACACACTAGAACACTAGATGTTGCCCTTCAGATCCCCCTTGGTGGTTTCAAAGTGGGTTTACATTAGTGCCTAGTTGAAACTAATGACATCAAGATATTCCTTTTCTCAATAACATATTCTAGCTTTGCCATATACACAACATTGAGTTAGAGGATCACCTCATATGTAGATGCTCCATTTATTATGGATTCAAGGGATGTTCTATTTTCTTTTATCAAGATTTAGATGGTCATTATCTACTTTCTTTCAATACATGTCTAACTATTTTTATGAGGGAGGTCCTTGGATTTAGATCTTTATATAAGACCTTATGTGACCTTCCCCTTTTGAACTTTTCCAAGGGGGTCACCTCCTTCCATGTTGCCTTGCCTACTTAGGGCCAAAATTGACAAGCCAATATTCAAACTTCTTCAACTATCAAATTGGTGGGGCCTCATACCTCTTATTGAACCCCTTCATGAGAAATTATTTCTTCAAAAAGACTGTTGAGGATTTCCCATTGCAAATCACAGGTTGGATGTCATAGGACCTGTTACCCCACTTTCTATATGATTTTTTAGAGGATAATTTTAAATTTTGATTGACATATCAACCCTTGTGATTCTTGTGACATTAATAATTTTCCAATTAAGATATACGAATGACTGTATAATTGGTTTGACGACACCTTACCTTGGCCATCTAGGACACTAGGTGTAGGAAGATGTTTCTTTAGCGATCACTTTAACTTGATATATATGATCCATGTATATATCTCTAATATGTATTATTTTTATTGTGGTCACTTAAAAACTCTATTCTAACTCTTAAATGTTTTAACCATAATTCCTATGCTAAATTATTTCATAGTATTTTATAATTTTACTCATAAAAATATGTCACCTTAATAATTTAAATATATAATAGTGATTTAAGTAATTACTACACATCCTATTTTATTATACCCTTATTTCCCTTGGTCAAATTTTAATTGCATAATTTCATAGCATATTCATTCATTTTAATTACGATGTCCCGCCCTATGATTCCCGCCAGTAGGAAATCAATTATTTAATTCATAAAACTATGTAAACTACTTTGTTTCAATTTTATCACCGTGCTTTCAGGTCGGGTTTTTGATCTATCAGTTGTGCAAGTTCATTGAACGAGCTTCAAGCTCTTTTTCTGCACAAGCTTAACCCAACTCGACCCTGACATCAAATGACAAGAAAAAGAATGTATGATGAATCACTTGGAAAGTAGATTACATGGTCATGATATGGTGGCCCACTGTTGATGACGCTCTCAGAATCACCCATCTGGACGATTTTTTGAAGGGGGCTCGCAATTCCTTCTATGGGGGATTTTTTATTCTTCCATGGATCTGGTTCCTCAATTGCTTTTACTTTTGGCCTCTCCTTAGACATCGCTCTTGTTACCTTAAAGTTTGACCAGGTATGTACACACTTTCTCTAAATCCTCCTGAATGAAAATGTAATTCGATTTTTTAGGGTATATGAAATTGCAATGATTTCTGTTTGCTACTCTTCGAAAATGAATCTTAATGAATGTCGTATAAACTCAAGATTTCGATCTTTACTATTTATTGAGGCACCTCTGCTGATAGCGGTAGAAATGTTCCAAAGTGCCATGCACTTTTTCTCCAAGTAGTTCTTCAATATTGAAAGCTTCAAATGTGTTGTAGTTTCTTTTGTCGTAGAATCCCTATCACTTCTTCTTAGACTGACATGGTAACGCTATTACATGTTCAAAACTTAGACTGACATGGTAACGCTATTACATGTTCAAAACCCCAAGTTTGGAAGGGAAGCCCACTATGAAGTTCTCATTTTTGCCCTTGATTAACAAGCTTATTTACTCAATTACACTAATGAATCATTGCATTTGAAGGTGAGGAGACACATTGGATCTTATATAGGATTGCAGGTGGGTTTTCATCTTGGATTTGGCCTCCCTATATTGGATCCAAGCCCTATATTGGATCCAAGCCCTCCAGAGTGTTGTACATATTCTCCTATGTCTGTGAATTTTTGCCCTGCTGCCTCATTCAAATCCATTTTTAACCTCTGCCGTGGCCTAAAATCTCATGACCCTGCTTGATATCACTATCCCCGCCCGAAAATCTATTTTACAATAGTTAAAAACCCAAATTTAAATAATCGGGCCGAGTCCTTAAGAGTTTGACTCCCTCCCGCTTCGACTTCCATATGACCCGAGTTTGAGAACCATAATTCACAGGGAGAAGGGGCCTATTGTTTCAACGATCGGGCACGATGTTGGCCGTCTGATCTGGCTTAAATCGACGGCGTGGCAATCAACTTATATGGAGGGCCCGCGTACAACAGGCGGATGGTTTTTCATGGCCCCCACCATTTTATTATCCTCCGATGCAAGTGTAGCCGTTGATCTTGTTCTGAGATCGAACGGTCCTGGGTCAATCGCAGTCCTGCCCTTAATCGGAATCGGAACTTAAAAAATGAGCCACCCCGGTCTCCCCGCTCCACTTTCCGATTGCGATTTTCGATTTGGGTCCCACCTCCTGTGGTCGTGTCATCATAATTCACAAGTGTACTCCGTGTTCCTCCTCCACCATCCAATTGTTCCGGTGACGTGTCATATTTTATGAACCTTTGACCCGTTCAGTCATTGTCGCTCCATTGTGTTCTGCATTGTCACCCTCTATTTCTCCATTATATTCATGTGTTTCCTGTCACCCTGCATCTTCTCAATATCTCGCCTAATCTGTATTACCGATTCCATGGCCGCTGTAGCATCCACACTCCCCGTCACCGAGTCAATTTTCTCTGATGTTTTGCGGGTTTTGCAGGTTTTAAAACGACTTAGCTGGCGCTTTAACTTGCCGCCTCCGTTGCAAAGATCTGGAACATACCAAAGGACATATCCTACTGGCGAAATTAAGGAAAGAAGCCAAAGGTAGGTGGGAGAGGTGACCGCCATTAAAGAAAACATAGATATGGATTCTCCGAACTCTCCAGATAAATTCGCCCCGCATTAAAGATCCAGGACTCAAATCCAAAGCCAAGGGCCAAGAGTACAGTACTGAAATACAGATTATTCCAAATCTCTTACGACGGCAGATTTTTCTTCAGCCGCAGGTAATATATTGTATATATTTTATTACCCCTATCTTGTATATAAGGAGATTTTATCTCCCAGCATTTATTTCATGGACAGGTTGTCTAGTACAGTCATTAACAGTTAGTCATTCATAGAGTAGGCGCGAATGCTTTCCGCCATTTCTTTCAAATTGAGTCATTAATTGTGTTTCAGCTACCTCCTTCTCTAGAATTCTCCATCACTTCTATAAAGACCAAAAAAGAATACATTGTAAGGGTTCCAGATTTCTATCAGAAAACTGTGCAGCGAGAAGACTTCTGTATACATTTTTGTAATATTTCTGTATGAAGCTTCAGAGCCCGTAGGGTCTCAGTGAGGAGGGGTTATAACTGTATTGAGGATTCTGGTCTTTGGTATCTCACAGTATGTAATTTCTCTTATGTGTTAATACATTATCTCATTTCATGCAATTTATCTTCTTGTATCATGTTCTAGAATGCGAGTGGCTCACTAGTTTGCAGTAAGGATTCATCTTAAGTGGTGCCCTTTCTGGAATTAGTCAAGCGCTTCAAATAACCCTAGTCGTGATATACTGTTCCATGTTCACTCTTTCCATATTTTCTGCTATATTAGTTGCTTGAGGAGGGTGCTTTTAAAACGCCATTGTCATATAAGGATTCGTAAATTGGTGCGCCCTTATATGGTTCTGTTGTGTATCTAGGTATCAGTCTCATGCCGGCTAATATCTTCTTATGTTTCCTCACTGCACTCACTCCCTGATATTTGATTTCTGTGATATATTATTTGAATTGGCCCTCTTTACAGTAAGCGGTCTCTTAACTGTCTGATGTCTTTGTACTGGAGTTTTACATGATGTTCCTACATTATTCTTATCTTTGTGTCAGCTTCTGAGAGAGATTGGTCCCGTTCAAATCTAATTTCCTTGTTCAAAACAAGAGATAGTGAGTGAGCTCTTTGGATTGACAACCCAAGCTATAATGAGCCATTTGCTATATTAAGATGTCCTAGGCACTGGTCTATGGCAACTCTAGGCTGTCTCTAGGAGGGTGAAAAAATCATCCACAACATCTTTCTGGCGCCGTTGCCGGGGACACGAATTCAAGAATATCTGTTTCCCTGGGTTCGACATCTTATTTTCACTCTCTAATCAGGTGAGCACAGAGAGGTGAAGAGTTGCAGATTTCTCACCTTGGCGACTCCACTGGTCTTTGATTGATAAATTTTATTGGAAGTCCTGGCTTCCCGGAAGCCCCATTTGAGGTCAGATACCTCCCAGCCGAAAACACCCGTGTCTGACCCGGAGAAGATCATTCATAAAAGAGCTTGGAAAGAGAAGAAGTCAGTTCGTCCCGAAAATCCTGAATATTCCGTTGAAGATCATCTGCCCTCTTATTCTCAAGAGGTTAGAACAGAAAAACCCGAGTTTTACTCAGAAACTCCACGTAGAGGAATTACCTGGATTGAAGGAGAATCTCATCCTGCTTTTGAGGCTGAAGAAATTAAAGAGGTCACAGAAGTAGCTATTGTTAACCGTGAGTTATTCCCATCTACACCTCAGGCTTCTGTGAAATATATTCCCATTGTTATTCACACTCCACTTTCTCGCACTCCTCTCCCTTCATCTGTATCTCAAATTGTTGTGCAACCCCCGCCTCCCCCAATGGCCAAAGTTCCCGCTTTTCTATTAAATAAATATGCTCCTCTGGCCTTGCCCCAGGTGTTAAATGATATGCCACAAGATTACTTGAAGATTTTGCCAAGATTTAATGGTGAGAAGGAAGTTGACGCTTAGAAGCACCTCGAGACCTTCTGCTCTTTTGCAGAGAACTTAAATGTTGAACATCTGGATGTGGTCCTGAGGTTATTTGTGCAATCCTTGGAAGGTGAAGCCAGAAAATGGTTCAAGACATTGGCAAACCAATCAATCACCACCTGGGACCAAATGGAGAACGCTTTTCTCAGGAAGTGGGGAGAAAAGAAAGACCAAGGGCAGTGCCTCGTTGAATTTAATACGCTAAAGAAGAAACACAACGAGGGGGTGGCAGAATTTATCAAAAGGTTTAATAAATTATATCTGAACCTTCCTGCTGATATGAAGCCTCAACAAGCTGCTGCCAAAATTGTTTTTATAGCAGCCTTTGATTCTGATTTCGGCTTCTCTCTGCGGGAAAGAATGCCTGTCACCCTGGATGATGCTCAGACAGATGCTCTAGAGTTGGAGGCAAATTTTTCTGCCACTGGGAAGTTAAAAGGAAAAATTGAACAGGAAACTAGAAGAAAAGGCAAAGAAGAGGTTTCTACCTCTAATCAAGAAAAGGATTCAGATAAAATGGATGAGATAAGCAAGATGATAAAGAAGATGGTCAAGCTAGAACTGGAAGCTAAGAATGCAGCTCCCAAGAACTATTATAATGCTCCAAACAGAGGATATAATCCTCAGTACAGAAAGCCTCCATTGCAGATATTGCCAAGGGAAGTGAAAGAACAGCAAGATCAGGTGCCTCATCCCTTGTACCTTGAAGGTCCAGCAGATGACCCCACTGGAGATACAGCTTACGGATTAGAAGATTCAAATCTAGCTTTTTCAAATAATGATGATATGGAGTGCCCCCTGCAAGAAGAAGATGAAGAAGCAGAGATTGACCACTACTGCAAGCAATTTGTTGATTTCATGGAAGCACAATTCAACGTCAAATATGATCTCCGATCCTCAAGGAAGAGGACCAGAACTCAGGAGCAAGAAGAAGAACCACCCCAGAAAGAAGCATCTGCTCAGAAGGAATCAACAACAAAGAAATGCATAGAAAAAGGTAAGAATCTTCTAAATAACCCCTTGCAGTCTAATGATCAGTTTCCCTCTTCTTCTAAAATAGTCAATCCTCCTAGTACTGAGCCAGTGTCAAAAGAAGTTAAATCTTCAGTCGAAAACAAGGAGTCAAAAGAGATTGTGACAGAAAAGCTCTCATCTGCTTTCAATTTGAAAAAAGAACTTGAGAAGATTATGATTCCTGTCCCTCTGACTGAGTTATTAAAACAGCCTGCATATCAGTCTCAAGTTACTTCTTTCATTCTTCCTCCTAAGCTACCAATTGCACCTGATAGTTTAAATCTTCAAGAAGAGAGACCCATGGTAGTCTTTGGCCCACATGTCGAGGAGATAGACCCTTCCACTCCACCCTTTTATGTATCTCTAGTCATTCATGACCTGCTGCTACACAATTGTATGTTAGATTCTGGGGCTTCCCATAATCTCATGCCTCTCTCTGTCATGGAGCAACTAGGGCTGCAAATTACAAGGCCATATAAAGATTTATATTCATTTGATTCTAAAAGGGTTAAATGCTTGGGAATGATTAAAGATTTAGTGGTCAATTTGGCTCAAATCCCAGCAAAGAGTGTGGTCATGGACATCGTGGTTGCTGATATCCCAGCTCGCTTTGGCATGCTGCTGTCAAGGTCTTGGGGTACCAAGATTGGGGGATCAATTAAATTGGATTTAACATATGCTACTGTCCCAGTCTTTGGAGGTCAAGAAAGGAGGTTATACAGGGAGACTAGATTTGTCAAGATGGTAACTAAGGCCGACTGCTCAGATAATTCCCCAGTTTATAACAAAGAGGGAGACTTTTCATGTTTAATGTTGGAAGAAAATCAGGATTATGCACATGAGTCCCTTTCTGGTCAGATTCAAGCTGAGCAGCCTAAAGAAGAGCAGGAATCAGAAGTTTGGACTTTACATTTTGATGGAGCTAATTCAAGAGAAGGAAATGGAGCTGGGGTATTGTTGATTTCCCCTATAGGGAGATGGGTGCCACTGTCTTTTAAGTTGGATTATGAGGCTACAAACAATGTAGCCGAGTATGAAGCACTATTATTGGGTCTACAGACAGCCAAGGATATGGGCATCCAATGTCTAAAAGTGTTTGGAGACTCTGAGCTGGTGGTAAGGCAGATAAAAAATGAATGTCAAACTAAGCATCCACGGCTCAGAGCATATAGAAATGAAGTATGGGACATGATAGAGAATTTCTTCTCAGCGTTTAACATACAGTTCATGCCCCGGGAGCAAAACAGAATAGCAGATTCCCTCGCAGTAGCTGCCAGTACCTTCCGTCCTCGTCAGAACCCGCTTCTAAGATATGAAGTGGAGGTACGGTACAGACCATCCATTCCAGATAATATAAATCATTGGCAGGTATTCGAAGATGATGAACAAATGAAAAGATTTATGGAGACTGTGGGAGAATTCTCCAATATGGAGATTGATGGTAATGAAGAGGAAGAAGTTGAAAATATTGCTGAAAACAAATGGGAAGAAAGAATAGCAGGTAATAAAGTGCTGCAACTGAAAGGTAATGTTATACCTAGAGGGTTGGTACCTCTAGAAAGGTTATTCAATAAAGATGATGTTCTGATGCAGCCAAACAAAGTAGTAGAAGAAGATCAAGTGGGAGATTTGAATCTGGGTACTTCCACTGACCCAAAAATTGTTAAATTATCCAAAAGAATCCCAGAAGGATATAAAGAAAAATATTTGAAATTGTTTCAATCTTACAAAGACGTATTTGCTTGGTCCTATGAGGACCTAAAAACTTTTGATGTAAATATAATACAGCACAAGATTCCACTGAGGGAAGATGCAAAGCCATACAAGCAGAAGCTCAGGCAGATAAACCCCTTACTGCTTCCCTCAATTGAAAAAGAAATTAAGAAATTATTGAAGGCCAAGATAATTGTACCACTAAGATACTCCGAATGGGTAGCAAATCTTGTTCCTGTTAGGAAGAAGAATGGAGAAATAAGGCTGTGTGTAGATTTCAGGAATTTAAATAGAGCATCTCTCAAAGATAATTACCCACTGCCCAAGATGGACCACATCCTGCAGAAGTAGTGGGAGCATCCAGAATGTCAATGATGGATGGATTTTCGGGCTACAATCAGGTAGCTGTGTTCCCAGAAGACCAGAAGAAAACTGCATTCACTACACCATGGGGAACCTTTATGTATGCAAGGATGCCATTCGGATTAATTAATGCAGGAGCTACCTTTCAGAGGGCAATGGACATCGCCTTTGTCGGAGAACAGGACAAGTTCTTGGTGGTGTATCTTGATGATATCACAGTATTCTCAAATAATGACGATGAGCATATTGAGCATTTAAGAAGAACTTTTGAAAAATGCAGAAGGTATGGCCTTTCTCTTAACCCTCAAAAATCTTTGTTTGCGTTAGACGAGGGAAAACTCTTAGGGCATATTGTGACTAAAGATGGTGTGAAAATTGATCCTAAGAGAGTTGAAGTGATAAACAGCATCCCCCTGCCAAGAAATAAGAAAGAAGTACAAGTGTTTTTGAGCCGAATAAATTTCTTGAGAAGATTTATCCCTAACTATGCTGAGATAGTTAGGCACATAACCAATATGTTGAAAAAGGAAAATGAAGTAAGATGGTCCCAAGAGTCCAGAGATGCATTCACAAGGATAAAACGGGCATTTGCTGAAGCTCCTGTGCTAGCCGGGCCAGATTACAAAAATCCATTTATGATTTTCTCATTCGCTTCACCTCATACAATTGCTGGAGTGTTATTGCAGAAAAATGAAGAGGGATATGAACAGCCCATAGCTTTCTTCAGTCAAGTGATTTATGATGCTGAGTTGAAATATAATATACTGGAGAAGCAGGCATATGCCCTAGTAAAGTCCCTTAAAGCTTTCAGAGTTTATATTTTGCAATCTCACATTACAGCTTATGTCCCTACTGCAGCAGTCAAAGACATTCTGGTTCAGGGAGACAGCAAAGGTAGGAGGGGAAGATGGATTGCAAAAATCCAAGAGTATGATTTGGACATAAGGCCTACTAAGTTGGTGAAAGGGCAGGGACTTGCCAAGATGCTATCCGAATCAAATCATCAAGCTTTGGGCATTAATCTGTCTGTGATAGCAGATGAAGAATCAGAAAAAGAAGAAGAGCAACATGGACTAGAGATGGCTACTCAAAAGATACATGTGAAATATCTAACTAGTCCTTGGTATAAAGAAATAGTTGAATACCTGTTAACACTTAGCTGTCCTCCAGGATGCGAAAAAGTGAAATACAGAGCTGTAAGGATGAAATCTCAGAAATATGCAATTGCCAATGGGCAGCTCTATTGGAGAGACCCTCTAGGCATATTACTTCTATGCCTCACGGAGAATGAAGTACAGAATGTAATGACAGAATTTCATGAGGGGATATGTGGAGGACATTATAGGTGGAGGGCTACAACTCATAAAATCTTGAAGGCTGGTTTTTACTGGCCAAAATTGTATTCAGACACTTTTGCTTGGGTCAGATCATGTGACAAATGCCAAAGATTTGCAGAAAGGCAGAAATTAGCAGCATTGCCCTTGATCCCTATTCATGTAAATGAACCATTTCAGAAATGGGGATTGGATTTTATAGGTGAGATACATCCCCCATCAAGTGGCCAACATAAATGGATATTGACAGCCACAGACTATTTCACGAAATGGGTGGAAGCCATACCTACCAGAAATGCTACAGATGCTGTAATAATGAATTTTATAGAAGATAATATCATATCTAGGTTTGGTTGTCCTGCAATAATTGTAACCGACAATGCACAGGCTTTCAAATCTGCCAGGTTCGTAAAATTCTGCCAAAGATATAACATTATCCTGACTCATTCTACAGCACACTATCCACAGGGAAATGGTCTAGCAGAGTCATCCAATAAAACCCTAGTGAGAGCCCTGAAGAAAACGATAGCTGAAAATCAGAAGAACTGGGACTCTCAATTAAAGTTTGCTCTATGAGCAAATAGGATAACCAGTAAAAGAGCAACAGGGAAGTCACCCTATGAGCTGGTGTATGGACAGGCTGCAGTGTTTCCTTTGCAATTGGCATTGCCAGTCGCACGTTTTATGCAGGAAAACCAGGAAGAACCGGATGGCATGATCCGAAGAATTAATCAGCTGGTAGAATTAGAGGAAACAAGGAACCAGGTAGATCAGAGATTAGTAGACTATCAAGAAAAAATGAAAAATGTCTTTGATCAGCACGCAAAGGATAGGAATTTTCAAGTTGGAGACTTGGTTCTTAGGTGGGATGTTCGCAAAGCAGAAAAGGGTAAGCATGCTAAATTTGATCCATTGTGGTTCAGGCCATTCAAAATAGTGAAGCTGGGAAGAAACAACACCTTTTCTTTAGAAAATCTACAGGGTGATTTGTTGGATGCACCCGTGAATGGTCAGTTCCTCAAGCCTTATTTTCAATTCTGACCCAGGCCGGGAATATCAGATTGTATATATTGTATATAGTTTGCTTCGGCTTTTGTTTTTGTAAAGGAAAAGAATGTTGATAATTACTTAAAGTAAGAGCGCAGGAGAATTCAAAATAAGATGAAATATTTAGTGGTCTGCGTGTTCTCGACATGCCCGAGGACGAACATGTCGTCCCCAGATGGAGCCGATGTTGTACATATTCTCCTCTGTCTGTGAATTTTTGCCCTGCTGCCTCATTCAAATCCATTTTTAACCTCTGTCGTGGCCTAAAATCTCATGACCCTACTTGATATCACTATCCCCGCCCGAAAATCTGTTTTACAATAGTTAAAAACCCAAATTTAAATAATCGGGCCGAGTCCTTAAGAGTTTGACTCCCTCCCGCTTCGGCTTCAATATGACCCGAGTTTGAGAACCATAATTCACAGTGAGAAGGGGCCTATTGTTTCAACGATCGGGCACGATGTTGGCCGTCTGATCTGGCTTAAATCGACGGCGCGGCAATCAACTTATATGGAGGGCCCGCGTACAACAGGCCGACAGTTTTTCATGGCCCCCACCGTTTTATTATCCTCTGATGCAAGTGTAGCCGTTGATCTTGTTCTGAGATCGAACGGTCCTGGGTCAATCGCAGTCCTGCCCTTAATCGGAATCGGAACTTAAAAAATGAGCCACCCCGGTCTCCCCGCTCCACTTTCCGATTGCGATTTCCGATTTGGGTCCCACCTCCTGTAGTCGTGTCATCATAATTCACAAGTGTACTCCGTGTTCCTCCTCCACCATCCAATTTTTCCGGTGACGTGTCATATTTTATGAACCTTTGACCCGTTCAGTCATTGTCACTCCATTGTGTTATGCATTGTCACCCTCTATTTCTCCATTATATTCATGCGTTTCCTGTCACCCTGCATCTTCTCAATATCTCGCCTAATCTGTATTACCGATTCCATGGCCGCTGTAGCATCCACACTCCCCGTCACCGAGTCAATTTTCTCTGATGTTTTGCGGGTTTTGCAGGTTTTAAAAAGACTTAGCTGGCGCTTTAACTTGCCGCCTCCGTTGCAAAGATCTGGAACATACCAAAGGACATATCCTACTGGCGAAATTAAGGAAAGAAGCCAAAGGTAGGTGGGAGAGGTGACCGCCATTAAAGAAAACATAGATATGGATTCTCCGAACTCTCCAGATAAATTCGCCCCGCATTAAAGATCCAGGACTCAAATCCAAAGCCAGGGCAGTGCCGATGCGAAATACTGATTATTCCAAATCTCTTTCTGACGGCAAATTTTTCCTTCGGCCGTAACAAAATATAGTGTATATATTTTATTATTTCTATCTTGTATATAAGGAGATTTTTATCTCCCAGCATTTATTTCATGGACAGGTTGTCTAGTACAATCATTTACAGTTAGTCATTCGTAGAGTGGGCGCGAATGTTTTCCGCCATCTGATTCAAAATAAGTCATTAAATGTCTCCTATCTGCCTCCTCCTCTAGAATTCTCCATCACTCCTATAAAGACCAAAAAAGAATACATTGTAAAGGTTCCAGATTTCTATCGAGAAAAGCGTAGGCGAGAAGACACGTATGCATTTTTGTGGTATGCATGTATGTCGACTTTAGAGCCTTAGTAGGGTCTCAGTGAGGAGGGGTTATAACTGTATTGAGGATTCTGGTCTTTGATATCTCACAGTATGTAATTTCTCTTATGTGTTAATACATTATCTCCTTTCATGCAATTTATCTTCTTGTATCATGTTCTAGAATGCGAGTGGCTCACTATTTTGCAGTAAGGATTCATCTTAAGTGGTGCCCTTTCTTGAATTAGTCAAGCGCTTTAAATAGGCCTAGTCATGGTATATTGTTCCATGTTCACTCTTTCCATATTTTCCGCTATATTAGCTGCTTGAGGAGGGTTCTTTTAAAACACCATTGTCATATAAGGATTCGTAAATTGGTGCGCCCTTATATGGTTCTGTTGTGTATCTAGGTATCAATCTCATGCCAGATAATATCTTCTTATGTTTCCTCACTGCACTCACTTACTGATATTTGATTTCTGTGATATATTATTTGAATCGGCCCTCTTTACAGTAAACGGTCTCTTAACTGTCCGATGCCTTCATGCTGAAGTCTTTACACAATGTTCCTACATTATTCTTATCCTAGTATCAGCTTCTGAGAGAGATTGGTCCCATTCAAATCTAGTTTCCTTGTTCAAAACAAGAGATAGTGAGTGAGCTCTTTGGATTGACAACCCAAGCTATAATGAGCCATTTTCTATATTAAGATGTCCTAGGCACTGGTCTATGGCAACTCTAGGCTGTCTCTAGGAGGGTGACAAAATCATCCACAACACAGAGGATCACAATGGCATTTGTAGGCTGAGCGTTAAGAGCCATGGGCCTCCATTCATGTAAAACATTGATTTCCACACCATGGGCTTCTTCAACACCACCATTTTCTTGTTCGTGCCTCAATTATTTGAGAGGATGATGCACTTGGACCATGTTGCCCCAACTGGCTACACATTGCACCTGAAACTTGGCCCAGAGAAGGTTATGTCTTTCCTAGGGAGACATGGGAGGGCATGTGTCATCTTCTAGCCCTCATTGATGGAGCATCGAATTGATTTGATTTTGAGACAGTTGGAGATCCATGAGACCCATTTTGGAGTCCCAAACCCAAAATAGGGGTCCCAGAGATGTTTTGCAGCATATGACCCTCTTCATCATGATTTTTGAGGTTGCCACTTTTTCAGCATAATAGGCCTTCACGCTGCCTCTCTAGGTCTCCACACATGCATGACATCAACCTTGCGTGGGCTTTGGAGAGAAATAAAATAATTTTTAAAGCTATCATGTTTGGATTGTAACCATGGGTGGGTTACTTAGCACATTAAGCATGTTAGAGGGGCATTGTCATATGTAATTTGAACTCATAAAATTTGTATAAATAGTTGAGAGTCGAGACCTATTCTCATCTCATACCATCATACTTGGGATTTTCGCATACCTCATTAGAGATTTCAGGCCCGCAATTTGTAGATGATTTGGATGTTTATCGATGAATTTTGATGTTTGGATCATTTTCGCTATCTCTCATGGAGCCTCGAATGTCTTGTTAATGGATGGATATATTTCACATTGTCTTGTAAGTGCTCTTTAATGATGTATTTATGATTTTCACTAATGTCTAATGCATGGAATATTGTCTCTTGCTAAAATTTTGTCCTAATTATTGAATATTGTTCTAGAATTGTAATCTGGAGAAATTTTGCATGTGTTATTCATTGATGATGTGAAAATAATGTTCCTAGTGGATACTAAATATATTTAATCCATTAAACTTCATTAACTTGAATTGAAGAGGGTAAATGCTTGAAGGGGTAGTTAGGGCTTCCTCTTTAGGCCTCCTCGAAGGATGATTTGGTCAAATCAAAGTTCCCATGACTTCAACCTCCCAATGGTCTAGGCACTAGTCTTGCCCCTTGGTGATCACTCTTAATTTTTCTCCATAAAATTTCCTTTCTTTCTTCGTCCCTTTAAGGGTAAGGAGGCTCATCTAGGGATTGGTGCAAATTCTAATAGAGGAGGAATTTTTGAGTTTGTCTTGGATAGAAATCTTCCTTTGTGTCTCCTCTAAAGGTGCTCAAGTTTTGGTGGAATTCCCGTAGTGAATTCTCCATAAATTTTGATGCCCTAGTTATCACATCAAGAGGGACACCTAGAGGCTAATCCTTCAACTTAGGGATTCTTTGAAGGCAATCTCTTTAGTTATTGGTGAAGTAAATCCTTAATTTCCTTTTCTCTCTCCTACCTTGACCTTGGATGCACATATATATCATGTTAAATTTCAACCCTAGGTCTCGTGTAGTTTATTTTCGAAGGGTTTTTTCGTGGAAAGTCTAAATAGCTTCTCCCAAAGATTGCACTTTTGTTGAACCTTTCCATTGAATGAGCTACCTTGCCTCACTTTAAACCTATCATTGATACATATATCACAAGTGAGTTCTACTGGGATTCCTCTTGTCGGTGAAAATCCAAGAAGAGTAGGAGACTTAGTCTGTGGTGATAGTGGGCCTATGTCCCAAGTGTTTTTGTGCCCTCTAGCTTTTGCCTATTCACAAGGCCTGCTAGTTTGTGCAACAATAGGGCCCTCTAATGCTATATAATTAATGGTAATGTTAAATTCTTAAAGTAAAAGAGAACCTTCTACTTAAATTTTAACATTACTTTTAATTGTTTTATGACGTTTAAGTGATTCCAACCTCATTGGATTTCACATGGAGAAAGTAGAATTTTAGATTCCACTCAAAATCCAATAGACTTAACTATTTTTAGGATTTTAGGATTTGGGGGGATTGCAGTGTTTCCATTTGATTTTTTTGCGTATGAGGGTATGGAGCAAGCATTTAATGAAGAGAACCAAGCCCTCTGTGTACCTTGATGTTAGTGGCATTGATTGTTGAAATCCTCTATCATGACCCTAGTAAAAATAT
This sequence comes from Pinus albicaulis, assembly GCA_034641835.2. Classification (NCBI taxonomy): domain Eukaryota; kingdom Viridiplantae; phylum Streptophyta; class Pinopsida; order Pinales; family Pinaceae; genus Pinus; species Pinus albicaulis. The sequence goes on from JAXQQM020087227.1 coordinate 72,191, forward strand.
ACCCATAACTCAAACAAAATTTTGATTTTCATTTGAAATGTTAAACTTTTTCTATCTTATTTTAATGCTTGACATCGATGATGATGATCCCTATATAGGCTATGATTTTCATGATATATAGATATTTGTTGTAGCATGCTTTTTTCTTTTTGACACTAAAGGCCATCTAGAGCCTCTTTTTTGATGTAATTTTGGTTCAAAGATCTATTGCACTAAGTGCTATTTTGGTTATATGCTCTCTTGCTATATAAATGAGAACTTTTGCATATTTGTGTATAAATGGTTTGGATTCATATGGATGCACATGAATATATATGTTTTTCTTTAAATTTGAATGTATTATGTATTTTTAGGTTAACCAGTTTTTTGGTTTGATTTTTTTTTATTCCGGACTGACTCTTAGTTCAGGGTTTGACTAGTTCGATGACCGATTCATTGTTGACAACATTGCTTGGGGTTTGTTCGACCAATTTTGTAGAGAACTTTTATCTAAATATTGTCTCTTCATGCCAAAATTTGACCTTGTTTTGCCACTTGGAACCCCCATCCGTCATTGGATCACCTTTGATTGCTATTTTTTGAGTGATGCCTTCATCTTTTGCAAAAATTTCCATGTGGCATGTCATCTATATTTTATTCTGAGCAATTTGAGACCAAGTTGACTTTTTTACTTCGGGGACGAAATGCATTGGGAAACATGATTTGCTGAGAATTGTGAGATTTCCATGTTGAGAAATGTCTGGTAAATACTGCAACAAGGCCAAGGATGCATGTTGACTCTATGATACATGACCATGTGGTAAGAGATATGTACGCACGACATGGGTTGGACTGGCCCCGACAATTGCAATCACACCTACATAACTAGATGCTCCTATAAACCATGAGTTCCAATGTGATCCACTCCAAGTCTTCCAATCCTATCAAGGACGAAAGGAGCTAAAAGTGGGAACCAAGGGGACCGACCATGGTCTACCATGATAGGCCTAGAACACCCTAATACAAAAACTCACATGACCTATGAGGCTTTGACTTGTATCCTTGGGCTTACGGTGGCGTTATGCAAAGTGAAGAAATGTCTGTATGTACCCTTGTTGAAATGAGGGGTAACAGTTCCACATGCATCTAAATGGATTAGATCAAGAACTTCTCTTCATTTATGCTAATTGCCTGGGAAAGTGTTATTCACATGCTTGCTAAGTACAATACCCTTGCACACTCTAGTTTTTTTCAATCTTGAATTTTGGCAATCCTTGCACCATATCCTTGAAGATAGGAAGTGCAACATAGAGTAGGTGACCAAATTGCTTGTGCCATAGCTTGCACAACTTGTCATTGTCATGCACTAAAGCATAATGTTTTATTGGATCGACATGCAGCTTGTAAAGGCGACCTTCTTGCACTCCTTTGGCAAAAAATCGACCATGTTCATGGTTGCCATCTCTAAAGATGATTTCTTGATCATTAATCTCAACCACACCCTTCAGATCTATCATTGATGAAATTGAAAGAATATTTTTAGTCAAACCATGATCATACTAAACATCGTGTAACTCTAGAACAAGACTTGAAGCCATGCGAAAGGGGACATCCCATTCTTATAATTGGATAAGTGGTATCATTGCTAATGCCACTTTTTCCCATCCTCTGATTCTTGAAGTTGGTAGAAAGCCTTCTTGTTGAAGGTCACGTGTTTGGAGGCTCCATTGTCAACATACCACCCTACCCGATAAATGGTGTTAGTAGAAAGACGCAAAATCATGGAGAAAGTGGTCTTAAGCTTGGATGATAACTCATCCCCTTTGGCTGAAGCTTCTACACTCCTAACAAATTGCTTTTGTTGTTGATTGGCTCTCTTCTTCTGAAAACATTGATATTTATAGTGGCCCATCTTGTAGCACTTGAAGCATTTCACATGACTCAAGTCTTTCTTCTATTGATTTGAAGAACATGATTCTTCATTCTCACCCTTTTGATCCCTCCCAGATTCTGCTCTCTTACCACCTCTGCCCACCTTACGGATGAGAGCTAGGCTTTGAGTTTGGAACTCCTCCACTTTGGTTGCAACTGTCCCTTTTTGGATGAAGCCATCATAAATCTTTTTGAGTAGTTTTCATGAGCACAAACACCTTGCACAAAGGCTTCCCAGGGTGTAGATAACCATTTTGTGCTATATGCATTAACTCCTCATCCTAAATCTTCATCTTGAGAAGAAAGAACTAATCTTTCACCATGCATCCTACTTACCCTGGGAACTCTGTTCTCTCAGAATATACAAAATCATGTAATGCATCTTACCCACATTGAGATCTTCACCCTCCAAATATATATCTTGCATGCACCTCCTTGCATTGGGATCTGTGCCTTTGCAATCTGGAATATGCATGGGCCTTGCCTGTGCCTATTAACAACTAATGTGTCCTCATTAATACACCTTCCTCATCAATAACAAAACAATTCTGCACAAGGATCTAAGCTGGCGGGGATCTGCTGATCACACTGCTACTGAAGAGAATGACTTGGAGTAACAAGGTGAAACTAACACTATGCACATTATTTTGGGTTATAATGACATATTTACCTGGTCTACTGTCAGCCTTCAAAGATGGCTGGTCGGATAGAAGCTTAAAAATTTGGGTATCATGCACCATTGTGTTTTCATAAAAGCGAGGCTTTTAATGGTGACCTCATGCAATGCGGAGCTCATCATTTAGTTATTCTAGTGTTTGATACTGCATTAGGGCTAAAACCAACAAAATGGATACTATAAATTGGCAGAATCAGACTTCATTTGCCACAATTTGAATTCCTGATAGTTAGTGTTTGATGGATGACCTTATGTGGGTTGCAATTGTAAGAGTGGTCATCAGACTAATGCTAATGGCGAAATAGATGCCATCAGTTGGACATATTAGACCAGTTCTGCAGCTCTGATTCCAATAGCTAGTTTTGATGAGTATATGTATATAAAACTTGCAGCCCTTGAATAATTGCAGTCCTTGAATACCCTCAAAGAAAAGATGCAAGATGTGAGAAACATTAGAGAAGCACAGCACTAGGGGGGATATGGAATTACTATATGTACTTTGTAATCTGACAGGTGCTCTTATGTGAATCTTATGGAATCTAATTGATTGTCATTGGTACTTGGTAGGCTCATACTTACATTAGCGATGTTATTTCCTAGGAGCATTAGGTTGATATGGCACTGTAGGAGGGCCTGGAAGATGTCGTCTGCAAATTGCTTCGCTAGAATACATGTTTTTACAATGTGTTCTTTTGTTGGAACTTGATACTTGCTTAAATTTCCGCAAACATATGGAGGGGGTTGGCCCTAGAGGCTTTAGTATGATTTTTGTTATAGACTGCCCTTTTTTATTGTTCCTTGATGCATGCATAATCTTGTAGTGACCACTATAGATGTTTATGATATTGGAGTATTAGTTCATATCGTGATTGTTAATAATTAAAGAAAAATAACTTTCTACTTATATTAGAGCCAAAGGCCTAAATAAACCATTCGGCGTGCAGGTTGTTGGATGTAAAGGCTTCATTTAATGGCAAAGGAAAGCACGTATTGTTTATGGTATTTGAATATGCAGATTGTGATCTCAAAAAACACATTGATGCACACCGCCAATGCAATACCAAGATGTCTCCAAGGTGTATTCAGGTTTGATTTCAATTCTATGGACAAGCCTATTCAGTTCTGATAACACACAAGTGATGAGGGACAGAATTGGAGTGACATGGTTTTTCTCTCATGTTTTATGTTGAGTGAGTGCAGAGCTATATGTTCCAATTATGTAAGGGTATTGCCTATTGTCACAGCCACAGGGTGCTTCACAGGTTCTTTCTCTTTAGATCAATTCTAGTTTCATCCTCTAGTTGTTCGACTTAGAAAATGCATGATTTCTTATTCTACACGTATATGTGTCTGACATGGATCTGAAGCCACAGAATATTTTGGTAGATCAAAAAATGGGGTTGCTGAAAATTGCAGATCTTGGACTTGGAAGAGCTTGCACAGTACCTATTAAGAGCTATACTTTTGAGGTGTGCTTTCCTTTATGCTATTGTCTGCATATTTTTCATGATAGAGATTACAGTCGTAAAAAGTTCTATTGGAAAGCATGCACATATTCACAACTCTGTAGGGTCATGCCCATTTTATGCATAATGCGTGCCCTTGACATATGCAATCTATGCTTCTCTATGCATAGTCCAACATAAAATAGAACATATTTCTTAGTTTTTAGCAGTTACATTAAGCATAAGAGAAGTAGGTGTTTGAACTCTCTGAACCTTTCATTTTCAGGTTGTTACTCTTTGGTACAGAGCTCCTAAAGTGCTGTTGGGTGCCAAGCGCTATTCTATGGCATTAGACATATGGTCTCTTGGTTGCATCTTTGGTATGATATTATTCAATATGCAAATTTTTTATATCAAAAATTAGTTACAGTGTTTGATAGCATGGGAATTATTAGAGATTGTTCTTTGTTCCAGCTGAACTATGTAATCTGCAAGCACTTTTTGCTGGAGATTCTCAAATACAGCAGCTTATAAACATATTCAGGTAAGAGCCCAAAGAGTGGTAGGGGCAATTCTGGTCACATCTAAGTAGAGCTCCCAAATATTCATATGATGATTTATGCTTGAAGGATTATCCAGGAAATAGCTTTGGCCAATTAGCAATTCCTTCATATTGGGAGTCGTGGAATAGAAAAACATTTCTACTCAAAATAACAATTTTCCTCTGGTCTGTACATGCAAATGCAAGCAGGTTGCTGGGAACTCCTAATGAACAACTATGGCCAGGTGTGACTCAGCTTAGCGACTGGCATGATTTTCCTCAATGGAGGCCTCAAGATCTTTCCAAAGTCGTTTTCAATTTGGATCCAAATGGTGTGGATCTTCTTTCCGTAAGTTTCAAGTTACTTTGATCTTACATTCATTTAATTTCATTTTTGGTCAAAAATGGTTTTATCATCTAAAGATAACATTTACATTTCCCTTTTGAATCTCTTGTTATAGATATTAATGCCTTTAACCGCTTATGCATTCACTCTCAAGAGATTTTGGATGAAGTAGCTCTTGAAAGTCAGCAGAATATTCATCCTTGAAAATATTGCACATGTGCAGAAAATGTTGCAGTATGATCCTGCAAAGAGGATCTCGGCAAAAGAAGCACTAGACCATCCATACTTCGACAGTTTAGACAAATCACAGTTTTGACATCAGTTTTTGTCAAAAACCTACGTCCATATTATGATTGGAGAATACTATGATGGTGCCTTCTCCGAGGGAAAACTTATAGATCAAGGTGCTTTTAAAGATAGCTTGGCTCCATTCATCCTCCACTCTATTCCATGTGATGGTTTGGTGGTCCAATACACCAAGTTATAATTAATGAGGGGCATAACTGTTGTAGTTCACTAATCAAATTGCATGAATACTTCAAACAACACCCCAAGCTCTGGCACTTTGCAATCCTATACTTTAATTTCCCAAGCATACAACTAGGAAAAGGAATTCCTCTAAGCATACTAGTGACAAGATCTGGGATCGCTTTGTTGTTGAGGTAATGCCATAGTTGCAAAGACCTTTCATTCCATGTAAAGCTTCCTCTTTTGTTTGTGTTTGGTTGCTTGAACAGACCATAGACTTCAAGAATTGGCATTGTGATATATAATGAAAACAGAGTATGCAATTTATTTGAAGGCTGCGTGTGTTTCTAGAGACCAAACAAATTGCATGGTTGATGCTTAATAACTATCACTTGGAGATTGTTCTTGGGAATTTGATTGTGTATGGTTGTAGACCATAATATATTCTAGCTATATTCTAGAACAGAACATCGTCATTATTTTCAATGATTAAAGTTAAAATCCCTTTTCGTTCCCAATAATATCTTTAAGTTTCTGAGGATAGGTGGCTTCTGACGCAAGAAAAACATGAAACTAGGTGAGAACATGAGCCATGTATTATTTTGTTCACATTGCTCCAAAGAAGAAATTTGTCTTGGATGTTGAAACTTGATATCTATGGAAAATCAAGAGGATAGGATTAGTTCCTATCTGAAATATCACAATAAATCTGCATTAAAAAGAATAAATAAAAATAAAAATTGAAGGATTAGCACATTTGAGATTAGATGGGAAATGGATTGATTTGAACTTTATTACTGTCAAGTAGTCTGTCCAACCTATGGGACTTGTAACAAGGGTTTCTAGAGTGAAACTTCATGAGTTCTTGCATTGGTGATTTCAGAAGGGAATCTAGTAGGACTGTTGTATAAATCAAAAGGTTAAAGGTTCTGTAGTTTGTCCTCTTTAGGGTGCTTGCTAGACCTGGAATTTGTTATGAGAAACACTGTATATCACTTTCTTAGATGGTTGTAGGTGAAGCATCTAAGAATGGGATTGTTGTCAGTATGGTCATTGTCTAATTTTCACAATCGTAAGCCCCTTTTCTTGATTCATACATTGGCCATTTCTATCTACCAAATTTAAATTTAAGTCATGCAAATTTGTCCTATTCATCGGTTTTCAATATTTACTTTCAGTTCCACCCCTCAGCAGCCCTACCTATGTCAGCACATGTCTGTTTACAAAGGAATAAGAGATTAGGAAATAGGTATCTTGCCAAACACCCGGTCTGGTGTTTTTGCTAAGGATTCATATACATAAGTATGAAGTCTTGACTTTGAAGTATTCTTGTACTTTGCTGCCTAACTTTATGTTTTTTGCTGATGCAAGGGATTTGCATTTTTTCTAGAAATTTCCTTTTAGGTTGCCATTGTCTACGTGCTTTAATGAATGCCATCCATTCAACCATTTGTAGTTCTGATTTTCCAGGTCCCAACTATTGTTTGTCAATTTCTTTTAATATTTCCTGCTAGGTTATTTGTTTAATAGCAGATAGTGTTAGATGATGTCACAGATGATAGGAATCTCCACAGTTCGCCATGAGTTCCTAAGGTTCTCCATGAGTGTCTCATACTTTCTGCGTTGTACCGTTTAATCCCAGTCAACTGCCTCATCTTCTGGGTTCTGATTGTGGTTTTCTTTTAGTTTTATTGATTGGATCTACAACCTTTGGGAGAGTTTTGGTACCTCAAATAAATTATTTAATAGTTAATACCTAGTTTGGTGACTGGTCACATTGATGAGAAACTTCACTGAGGTATCCTTCTTCGGTGCTATCACAAATTCGCAAATTCCATTAGGAGAAAAACTCATGCATATTACAGGTCACTGTAATACAGATGTACACTGCGGAAGAAGTTGATTTAGATGAGGCTAGTTTCATGGAATGGGCAACTTGTGAAATTAAATTATATTGGTAGAAAAATGGATGTTCTAACTTCTATGTGACAATGGATAATGTCGGAGATGCTGTCGTCAACATGAAATGTACTGGTTATGTAGCTGAGAATGATGTCACAGTTAATGTCTTAGGTGATGTTCTTCAGTATAAGTGCCCTCCTGTATTGATGCCCTTCTTGGCAATGGTGTAGCCTGTAAATGAGACTTCCTGTACAGATGTTCTCTTGTTAAAATTATGATGGCTTTGACAAATATTAATTGTTGCACTTATGACACCTTGTATGGTTGTTTTATCAGTTGCAATAATGATGTCTTGTACATTCACCATCTCATTCTCCTTAATAATAATGTCTTCAATTGACGTGGTCCTTTCAATTAGGGTGTCTTGAATGGATGCCCTTTTATCTATGAGAATGATGCTTTCTAGGGAGGTTCTCTGAGCTACAATTTCCGCATGGAATTATTTAATGGGAAATAACATGGCTACAAATTCTGCATAGACTGTCAATTGGAGAAAACTCGTGTTCAAATTTCCTTGAACCCAGCAACCTGGCAATTTACTACCTAGCAGATTACAGATCTGCTGAGGAGGAGGTAGCACCTAAATTATTCACTTCGGAACATATTGTTTTAAATTATTCACTTCATAACAGAGACCAATCATAAGAATATTCTTATTTTGTGCAGGCCTGCAATCCATGACTGAGGAGGAATTGACAGCAAACAATAAACCACATTGCTCAGAGGCATTCAACAAAATTGGCAGATCTTTGGTGTTTTTTCTCAAATTCACCCGACTGTTCAGACGTTGGCTGATTATTCTTACCTGTATGTTCAAACGCATCTCCCAAAATATATAGCCATCTAGAAGGTAATGACTCTTTGAGCCCTTTGAAAATACACCACATAATAATCTCTGCCCAATTGTTTGAGCTGCTTATCAACTCACCAATGTCTGGTCCAAACAAGTCTCCTTCAAGGATCAAATTAATTTCCTCTTTTCAAATAGAGTTTAGAAGCATTTGAGCAGATTCTGGAGTTGTTTCTTCTGACCATACATTTAAAGGTCTCAAATTGCTTGATTTATATGTATTTGCATCCATTTAAAGGTCTCAAATTGCTTGATTTATATGTATTTGCACCCATTTAAAGGTCTCAAATTGCTTGATTTAAAGGTCTCCTCCTCATATGATGTACTATTTTGAATATTCTATTCTTTTCATATCAAACATTATAAAGCCTCTTGCACACACATCTCTTTTATTTGAACATAATTCCGATAATCATTGCATTCATGAAGAAAGGATATATTCATGTGAAACCCTGTCCAGCTGCTTCTCTTGGCTAATGCCATCACCTACATCCCATAGAGAATCCGACAATTGAATGTCAACTTGACCAAAGCCATTGCTTACTTCCTGTTGAGATTGAACAAGAGAATCAAAATCTCTCCTTCCAGGGGTCATTACTCTGTGCTTTGAACTTGAAGTTTGCCTCTTTTCCCTTCTCTTCTATCCCGAGACTCCAAAAACTTGCTACAGTCCATCCTTTCTGTCTCCTCTGCCCACTGAAATTTCAAAAGCACTTCATCCTCGCCCTTATATGCTCCTTCAGTTTGAAATCCAAAATCATCATTTCCATTATTCTTGTTTTCTGTATTTACTTCTGTTGAATCTGTATTTTGTGCTAGGTTACGAGTATATTGTTTTAAATTATTCACTTCAGAACAGAGACCAATCATAAGAATATTCTTATTTTGTGCAGGCCTGCAATCCATGACTGAGGAGGAATTGATAGCAAACAATAAACCACATTGCTCAGAGGCATTCAACAAAATTGGCGGATCTTTGGTGTTTTTTCTCAAATTCACCCGACTGTTCAGACATTGGCTGATACTTCTTACCTGTATTTTCAAACCCATCTCCCAAAATATATAGCCATTTAGAAGGTAATGACTCTTTGAGCCCTTTGAAAATACACCACATAATAATCTCTGCCCAATTGTTTGAGCTGCTTATCAACTCACCAATGTCTGGTCCAAACAAGTTTCCTTCAAGGATCAAACTAATTTCCTCTTTTCAAATAGAGTTTAGAAGCATTTGCAAAGATTCTGGAGTTGTTGCTTCTGACCATACATTTAAAGGTCTCAAATTGCTTGATTTATATGTATTTGCACCCATTTGATCTGAAAGCTATATTGTGCAAAGTTGTTTCAAGCTCAAAAGTATTATCCTGCCTATAGAAGCCTGAACCCCAATAATCCTTGTAGTGGCCACTTTCACCAAGTAGAATATGTGCTTCATAAACATCATCAAACCTCAAACCTCAATTTCCCTTCCAAGTTTTTCTCTATAACAATTTTTGTGAGTCTTGCTTGCCGGACACCAGTTACAAACTTTCTTTCACTTGAAAATTCACAAAAATTGAATTTAAATTAGCCTCACATGGGTTGTATTTCATTTTTAGTATATTTCGCTTGATTATTTCTTTATACAATCTCCCCACTTTTCTTATCCATGTTACGACGTTCCTTTGCACCTCTTGGTGCAATTGCTAGTTATAAGAATATTTAAGATTTTGGATATATTGATCTGAGATGGATATTTCAATATAAATCTGAAAGATTCATGAGATTACTTCATGTTTGATCAGATTTTTTTAATGATAAATGTTATCTTGCAGGAAAATTTCAAAATTTGAAGTCATATTAATTCAGTACATTGATGCAAATTCATACGCTGGTGCGATGTATATGATGGCAATTTCATTTTTCTACAGTTACTTTTAGTTTAATTATATCATTTAGCTCGATGCTTTCCATATATTTAACTAAACCTTTCTTGCTTAACAAGACTTTGTCATTTCCATGTTTTAGTGAAACTGTTTATGGTTTGATACTCTCATACAACCTTTATCAAGTTACATGCACCCTCACTTGAAAAAACAAGAGAATTTTGCTTGCCATGACTAAGTTTCTTTGTCATTGTTAACTTAAGAAAGTCTTTTAGCTAAGAAACTAGTTTCAAGGTTATGGCATAACTTGTCATATAAATTGAACAGAATTTATATCCAAAATGTTAACTTGTAAACTACTTAGCTGGTTTTAGGCTTTCCATTTAAAATCTACTTCAGTTTGAACTTTGAACGAGTTGTTCGATAGACTTGAATATTAAGAGATTTTTGTGTAAGGATTTAAAATTAGCTCGTAAGGCCTCTCAGTTATTCATTTTTTTTATCTAATATAACATTTACTATTAAATTAGAACCACTCGGCACAAATACGTCATAGATCAAGATCGTACTTTGTAGAGTGTCGTAGAATAAAAAAAAGAGCAAGGACACTGAGTTCTTTCGGTTTTCCTGGTTCTTATTCCTTTGGTGTATCTTTGCAACTTTAGGGGCAATTTCTAGTTTAAAGTCTAATTCTTTAAAGGGTGCTAGCTCAATGGAAGAGCACCTGCTTTACAAGCAGGAGGTTGGTGTTCGATTCCATCGTGCCCTGATATTCATATATATGGAATGACGAAGATCAGTTTTTGGTGACGGATGCTCTTTTGACCATCACCAATGAGTTTATGGTGAGACTTTTCGACCCTCACCAAAATATGAAATGGTGACGGTCAACGAACGCCACCATATATATGCATCAATAGTGACGACCATTAAAGATCTGTAACCATAAATCGTTGTTGTTTATATGAAATGGTGAGGGTCACTGTTTGTCATTATAGTCATTATTCGTGACGGACCTTGATGTCACCAATGCGTTTATGGTGACGGTCAATGAACGTCGCCATATATATGCACCAATAGTGATGGCCATGAAAGGTCCATCACAAAAAATCGTTGTTGTTCATATGAAATGGTGACAGTCACTATCCGTCATTGTAATTAATATTCGTGACGAACCTTGAATGTCACCACAACACATACTTTTGGCGACGCCACCTTTGGTGACGTTCATTTTTTTGGTGATGGAGGCTATTGTCCGTCACCATTGCTCATATGAAATGGTGACGGTCGCTATCTGTCACTATAAATCATTATTGGTGACGGACCGTGAATGTCACCACAACACCTATACTTTCGGTGACGCCACCTTTGGTGACGTTCAATTTTTTGGTGACGGAGGCTATTGTCCGTCACCATTGCTCATATGAAATGGTGACGGTCACTATCCGTCACTATAAATTATTATTGGTGACGGACCTTGAATGTCACCACAACACCTATACTTTCGGCGATGCCACCTTTGGTGATGTTCAGTTTTTGGTGACGAAGGCTCTTTTGACCCTCACCAATGAGCTTATGGTGACCATTTTTTCCCCTCACCAATGTCCTTTTTTCTTGTAGTGAAAACTAGATAGTTTAGCTTTAACTCTGAGGTTATTTTCCTCTGACATTGAAGCAAGGCTTCTTGTGGTAATACTCATTGCTTCCTCTATCACGAAAGAAAATCTTCCTGCCATTGCCTCTTCCTCTATGTCAAATAAGCATCAACAATATTGTAGGCTCACTAAAATCCAAGGTACCTAACACAATCTTCTCCCTCTTTTTGGAAGAACCTACTTGTCATGAATCTTTCTTTGTACTACTTTATGCTATTGAGATTTTGTGTAGCATCGAATGTGCTCTAGATCTAAAAATTTGTGGAGGGGATAGGATACATGAGATCTCTAAGACCCAAAAATTGTTTGGAGAAATTCCACCCGGTGTAAAAGTTATTCAAATAATTAAATTTTTTAATGGGGACCCTAAGTCTAACTTAAGGAAATTGAAAGATTAAAGTGAATTAATTTACACATGTGTGAATGTTCTAAGTGATGTGGATCAAGCTTTCTATAATATTATTCATTGATTAGTGATTAGATCACGGTTTTTTATTTCTCAACGAGAAAAGTATTAAAGTAAGGCTTGGGGTCAATTGGAAAAGCACACAAAGGGCAGTAGCACTTGAGCTAAGTCGAAATTCTGGGGCGCGGTTTGCTGAGAATTTTTTAGTGAGCTTGTAGTGTTGGTGAGGGGCATATTGGTAAGGGATATTCTAATCTGAGGCTAAGAATACATAAATAATAGAAGCAGATCCATATGAGCCAATGCAAAGGCAAACAGGAGAGACACAGCCCAGCCAGGTTGACGTAGAGGAAGCACAAGGGTTGACACAGAGGCAGCACAGATCCCAGAAGCGTGACACAGGGGCAGCCTGTGCTATGCAGAGGCCATGCTAGGAAGGAAAGGCTGACATAGAGGATGGAGGGACAATGCTGAGGTTCCAGTGGGCCAGAAAGGGTGCGTATTCAGTAATTCCTTAAGCGTTTGAATCTGCCATATTTTCTGTCTCCGAGTGATAAGGTACAACTGTTGTGAAATTCTCTGTCAGGGAAACCACTATGGGTGCCCTTGATGTATTCGGATTCTTCTTAATAATAAAACCCTCAAAGAGTTGATGCATCGGTTTTCCCGCATTGGGTTTTTCCGGGGAAATTTGTCCGAAAAATCATGTGTTTCCTTTGTCATATGTGCGCTATGTTTCAGTAAATGATCTGTAAATGTGTAGGCTGTAAATTGTGTTTTCTTTGATATTTTTCTGAATATTTAGTTAAATAACTTGTTAATTAAATCAAACAAGTATGAGAGGTAAATTAATAATTTGCAGTAGGGTTTCTGTGTTCATAAATTTTCACATGGTATCAGAGCCATTGCAGATCAAGCTGAAGCCATCGGCAAGAGGCTGAATAATTTTTTATGTAGGAGGGAAGTTGAAGCTGACAGATCTAGGAAGAGGCAGCACGACACCAGAGAGACAGTGCATACCCAATAGAAGTATGACGCAAAGCCAGTCTTCTCACACATAGTTGACACAAAGGTTGATGTAGGCCCTAGTGGGTGACACAGAGCTGGTTAGGCTTAAGCTGAGAAGATGCAGAGGCTAACGTGGCCCTAGAGGGTGATGTAGTCCAAGTTGGAGTGATGTTGTGCCGGTTTCCGGGGCTGGAAGTGCGGTTTCTGATCTTCAAATTTGCTGGTGGGGCATCGGTTATGTCGGTGTAGAACAGTGCCTAGAAAAGTTAACAAAGTAAGGGTAAATAGTCCCTCAGGAGATTTTCTTGCCAAGAAATATGAGATTTGATCAAGAGGAGTGATCGTAGAGGGCTAATTCGACAGAATTAGAGGAGGATTTTCGGGAGGAAATCATTTTTCAAAGAGATCAGATTCTCTAGAGGGTTTCTATCACCAAGAAACCCAGATTTGGTATTTTTCTAAGTGTAACAGTAATAGAAGGGAGAAGAGCACTTGCTTCGACTTGTTTGAGCATAAATGGCCCCATACATACCAAGAGATTAGGATAGGTTAAACGGTGTGTCTAAATTTTCTATCTGGAAAGCCAGAATCCTGACAGTCCTAGAGTAGTACGGCACCAGAGACCACGCTAAGAACGTCCTAGTTGTGATGACTGATGTTGATGCTCTGAAGAATTTCAATGAAAATAAAACGCGGGCTAAGTGCTTGATTATGGAGGAGTGAAAGATCACGTGGTTCCACATATTGCTGAGAAGAAGACGACAAATGAGTTGTGCACAACACTAACCATGTTGTATTAGGGTAGCTCTGTCCAGAGGAAGATGCTTCTGGAGAATCATATGTGGATGTTCCAGATGCACAAGGGAGAGGAGATCGATCCCTTCCTCTTCAGATTGCAGACTATCTGATACCAACTGATTTCCATGGGGGGAGCTTCGGATGATGGGCTCATGGTGATGATTTCCCTAAATGCATTCACCGATGAGTGGGAGACATTTTTCCAAAGCATCTTGGGCAGAGCACAACTCCCAATTTTGGGGGACATGTGGGCAGTCCTTCGACAACACGAGATCCAGAGCATAACCAAGAGGGAATTCAGTAGCAGAGGAGTCAAGATAAAGAAATAGGAGGAGGAATATGCAACCCTAGCATCTAAGGGATAAAAACGGAAATGGAAGGAGAAGAAGGACCTATCCAATGTCTCGTGATTCAAATGTGGCAAATTGGGACACTTCGCCAACACTTGTCCCAAGAGGAAGGGCAAGGAAGATTTGAATTAAAAGGTAGCAACAACAAAAGGAGATGATGGCAGCGAAGATGATTTTTCCATGAATGCTCATGTACCTTGAGATAAGAGGTGGAGCAACATAGATCTGTATAGTTAGCTATAGATGGTGGTGGTGAGATCCTTAAGGTACCCAAAATCTTGGATCACATACAAGCTACGGGAGCCTTAAGACAGTAGCAAGATGACTAGAGCAGTGAATGCAGGAGATCATGGAAAGGCACAAGGAAATTCTTAAACGCTAAATACTGGAGCAACGCAGAGGAGAGACAGCAATAGTGTGGAAGCAACAATGCAAAGGTTGATGGTATTTCAGCAGCACAAAGGGGCAATGAAAAGCAGTAGTAGCATAGAGGCTCTAGAGTGATTCCAAGGCAGCAATAAAAAAAGGGGACGATGTCAGCAAAGATGATGTGGCCATGAGTTCTCATGTACCTCGAGAGAAGAGGTGGGGTGGCATAGATCTGTAGAGTGAGCTACAGATGGTGGTGGCAGGATCCTTGAGGTGCCCAAACTCTTGGATCACATACAATCTATGAGAGCCTTAAGACAGTAGCAGGATGACTGGAGCAGTGGATGCATAAGATCATGGAAAAGCACAAGGAAATGATTAAACATTGAATACTAGAGCAGCACAGAGGAGAGGCAGCAACAATGTGGAAGCAGCAGCGTAGAGGTTGATGGGATTTCAGTAGAATAAAGGGGCAATTCTTATGCAATACAAAGCAACAGCAGCGCAGAGGATCTAGAGTGACAGCACATAGCAGTAGCAGAGGATTATTCTGTGATGAGATGCATTCAGACTGAATTTTCTATCAGTTTTTGGGTGATTTTCCTTCAGTTTTTTACTTCTCAGCAATTGAGTTGTAGTGCAACAGTTAGCAGTTGCAGTGCTATAGGAAACATGATGCAGCAATTTGAGAGGGATTTGTAGTACAGATGTGGTAGTGACTGTGGTAAAGTCATGGGAAATAGTACAAAAATCGATAGCATAGTGGATGGATGGCAACAAGCCAAGCATGAGAAATGTGGAGATCGATGCTAGAGATCAGGGTGATGCTTCAATGGTGAAGTGTTGCTAGAGCACATTCCTCGCTAAGAGGGAGTGTTGAGATTTTGGGTAGCATCGGATGTGCTCTAGCTTTGAAACTTTGTGGAGGGGCTAGGACACATGAGATCTCCAAGACCCATAAATCGTTTGGGGAAATTCCACTTAGTGTAAAAGTTATTCAAATAATTAATTTTTTTAATGGGGACCCCATGTCTAACCTAAGGAAATTGAAAAATTAAAGTGAATTAATTTACACATGTGGTGATAATGTTCTAAGTGATGTGGATCAATCTTTCTCTAATATTAGCCATTGAATAGTGATTAGATCATGACCGTTGATTTCTCAATGACAAAAGTATTAAAGGAAGGCTTAGGGTCAGTTGGAGAAACACACAAAAGGCAATAGCGCTTGAGCTAAGTCAAAATTTTGGGGCACGACTTGCTGAGAATTTTCGAGTGGTCTTGCAGTGCTCATGAGGGGCAGATCGGTAAGGGATATTCTGATCTGAGGCTGAGAATACATAAATCAGAGAGGCAGATCCCTACCAGGTAGTGCAGAGGCTAGCAGGAGGGACGCAACCCAGCCATGCTAACGCAGAGGCCGCGCAGAGGCTTCAGTGTAACACAGAGGCAACGTAGAGCCCAGAAGGGTGATGAAGGGGCAGCATCTGTTACGCAGATGCCATGTTGGGAAGGAAAGGTTGACGCAGAGGCTGGAGGGACAACATTGAGTTTCCAATGGGCCAGAAAGGGATTGTATTCAGTATTTCCTTAAGGGTTTGAATTAACCATATTTTCTGTCTTTGAGTAATAAGGTACAATTGTCATGAAATTCTTTGTTGGGAAAACCACTACTAGTGCCCTTGATGTATTCAAATTCTTCTTAATAATAAAACCCTTAAACAGTTGTTGCACCAATTTTCTCGCATTGGGTTTTTCTGGGGACATTTGTCTGAAAAATCATGTGTGTCCTTTGTCATATGTGTGCTATGTTTCAGTAAATGATCTGTAAATGTGTAGGTTGTAGATTGTGTTTTCTTTGATATTTTTCTGAATATTCAGTGAAATAACTTGTTAATTAAATAAAACAAATAGGAGAAGTAAATCTATTTTCTGCAGTAGGGTTTCTGTGTTCAAAATTTTTCACATATGCTACCATCTACTGCATGCTAGATCTTATATATCCACTTGGAATTCACCACTAACTTCCCTTAGGTCTTAGAACAATTTCCACACACATCTTTCTTCATGATGCATTGATATTCCTCCATCATGGCATCTTTCTAAAGTTGTTGGACTGCTACCTCCTTATAGTTGGATGGCTTGGAATCAATGATGTGATTCATCAATTCTGCATATCCAGAGTATTTCTTAGGACATTTTCTTTCCTTTAAGGTGCCATGGGGAGTTTCATTCCCCTCTACATCCTTCAATGTACTTCGAAGCCATGCCAACCTCCTCTCAGATTTTGGAACAATGACCCTAAGTGGTTCCACTAGCTCAATGGACCCTTTTATTTCTTCTTGATGATCTAAATGTTGAAATATGTAACTAGGTTTGGTATTCATAATGACATATGTAATCATGACTTTATGTATTTATTCTAAAGAGAAAAATAAATTTATTATTGGAATTCTTGAGGCATGGGTTTCATGTTCAAGGGAAATTTATTTTTAGGTCAAGCACCCATTGAGTTCTTCTAGGAATTTTCTTTGATTCAACAAGTCATCAGAGTCATTTTCATGTATGAAAGGAAATTTGTTTAGTGAATTAGAGTCAAAGACCCTCCAAGACCTTGTCATAGTGCCTCAAGCAAATTGACCTACATGAAAGATCAAGTCGGTCTCAAGGGAGAAATTTGTACCCATGGAAAGCCTGTATATAAGAAGAAACTTGACCTCATTTGTACACAACTCAAGTAAGTTTGATCTCCTCAAGAAAGAAGTTTGAAAAGTATGAAAAGAAAGGATAATAAGAAGAAAATAAAGATCACAGTTTTTGGCCCTCTCTCTCTCTCTCCCTTGCGTTAGGGTTTATAAAGTTGTTGGGAAAGTCGAGTTGCTGGAAAATTATTGGGAAAGTCGAAGTGTTAGAAAGTTGTTGGGTAAGTTGAAGTGTTGTAAATTTCTTGGGCAAGTTAAAGTGATGAATATTTTTTGGGGTCGAAGTTGCAAAAGAAACTATTGGGTCGAAGTTGCAGAAGAAACTGTTGGGAAGAAGTTGCAGAAGAAACTGTTGGGACGAAGTTACAGAAGAAATTGTTGGGTCGAAGTTGTAGAAAAAATGTTTGGGTCGAAGTTGCAGATGAAACTATTGGGGTCGAATTTGTAGAAGAAACTGTTGGGGTCAAAGTTGCAGAAGAAATTATTGGGTCGAAGTTATTGAAGAATTTTTTGGGGTCGAAATTCCTGGAAAGAAATCTCATCAACGAGAAAATTTGACTTGATCTTGGAGGGGTCTTTATCAAGGGTCTTGTTGAAAATGCAGCAAGATGATGGAGCTTAGTGAAATCAAGTCGCCTTCACTAAGTGGGCCCACAGGCAAATTCTGGCGCAAAGTCTATTTTTAGACTATGTCTATTTTTAGACATATGGAGCATGGTCCAAGGGTTGCAGTATGTTATTCTTGGAGTATTGGTCATGTTGGTAAAAATAGATGGACCTCTATTTTTTGACCTATAGGTCGAAGTCTATATTTAGACTGCCTATCCTAAAAATAGGGAAGTCAAATATTATTTACCCTGAATAATATTTGGACTATAAACTTCAGTTTACTCTCTTGGAGCACTTCAGTTCGAGCCTTGGAAGTGGCTCATCCGATGAGAATGACACTATTCTAAGGTTTAGTTTGATCATGCATAATACTTTAAAGTTAGACCTCATGGCAGAAGCTGGCGGAGTTAAGTGAGATGAAGGAGTTTGTCATTTTTATTAATAACTGTTGAATGGTTTAACTATTAATCAGACCAGTAATGAGTGAGTGAATTAAATATATTTAATTTCTATTAACAAACTCATTATTTCAACTCATAGGTCTGCCAATTATTCACTACAAAGGCATGAACAAGCTCAAAGGATACCATGGAAAGAGGCAGATGAAAGGTGGAGTTAGCTAATGCTGGGAAGTATACTGGCCAGGTATGAGATGTGCACCACACTTGGAGGAATTGCCCATGATGATTGCGCCGTCAAGCCAAGGAGATTCGAACCTTGGATCTCTATATAGACAGGCCTGGATTGCGCAATAGAGGCAAGGCAATTGGCGGTGAGTTTTGAACCAGTAACCTGTTCAAAACTGAGCTAGATTGTGTGTAACTTCATGAGAAAGTACCGAGTACTTGTGAGGAGTATTGTACTGAGTTTGTTACATGATTTCTCCATTATAATATACACAATAGCTGCGGGGTTTTCAGCTATAAGCTTTCCCCATACATACTGTTTTAATGTGTATGATGATTTGATGTGCTATCGCTTGTTTTATTTCCGCATGTGTGATGATATGAGTGGAAGAGATTATGTGTTGCATATGAATTCGAATTGTATGTGATCAGGATAGTCTCGGTGGATAATTAATCATTATTCAGCAAATTTCTACATGGTATCGGAGCTATTGAAGTAGAGATTGATCATCACAGTGATTACAAACTTATTTCGGTAGACAGAGTCTGCATGCGGGCCAGGTAGCCTCTGGATCCATCCTTTCTTTGAAAGGTGATATATCCAGTAAACGCCCCTTGCAGTCAATCTCTGTGCTAGAAATAATTTGTTCTCACAAATCTAGAGCGGTTGAGCTTTGAGGTGGAATTCGAAATTTTGCAGTAGCTTTGTTTTCTTGGTGCCGGTGTTGAAAATGTCTTTCAATGGTTTGCGACTCGAATATGCTCTTGAAGGCAGTTCGAATTATGTTGCATGGAAGGATCGCATGGAGGCAGTATTAGAAGATAATGGTCTGAAGGAGTTCGTAGATACGGATGTCCAAAAGCCCACTGATCCTGTTGAAGTCAAAGCATGGCAAAAGAAGATGGTGAAATGTCGAAGGATCCTGTTGGAGGGCGTCAAGGATTATATTGTATCCAGCCTGCATGGAAAGGCTTCTCCATTTCTAATGTGGAAAGCTTTGATGGATCTATTCCAGAGTAAAAGTGACAAAAGGAAGCTGACACTCAAAGATAAGCTCAGGAACATCAAGATGGACAAGGGTGACAGTATCGCCAAATACCTCACGAAGTTCACTTAGTGCAGAGATGAGCTGGGAAGTGTGGGGGTGACTGTCGAAGACGAGGACATGGTCGACCTGGTTCTCCTTGGTCTTCCGAAGGCTCGGCACTCATATCAAGATAGTGTCAATGGTCGGGAGAAGCTGCCGGGATGGGAGCGCCTTTGGGTGGATCTCATGCAGGAGGAGATAAGGAGGACTACTCGTGATTGCAGCAATTTTGTTTTCTTGGTGCCAGTGTTGAAAATGTCTTTCAATGGTTTGCGACTCGAATATGCTCTTGAAGGCAGTTCGAATTATGTTGCATGGAAGGATCGCATGGAGGCAGTATTAGAAGATAATGGACTGAAGGAGTTCGTGGATACGGATGTCCAAAAGCCCACTGATCCTACTGAAGTCGAAGCATGGCAAAAGAAGATGGCGAAATGTCGAAGGATCCTGTTGGAGGGCGTCAAGGATCATATTGTATCCAGCCTGCATGGAAAGACTTCTCCATATTTAATGTGGAAAGCTTTGACGGATCTATTCCAGAGTAAGAGCGACCAAAGGAAGCTGGCGCTCAAAGATAAGCTCAGGAACATCAAGATGGAGAAAGGCGACAGTATCGCCAAATACCTCACGAAGTTAACTCAATGCAGAGATGAGCTGGGAAGTGTGGGGGTGACTGTCGAAGACGAGGACATGGTCGACCTGGCTCTCCTTGGTCTTTCGAAGGCTTGGCACTCATATCAAGATAGTGTTAATGGTCGGGAGAAGCTGCCGGGATGGGAGCGCCTTTGGGCGGATCTCATGCAGGAGGAGATAAGGAGGACTACTCGGGATGGATCTTCATCAAAGGGAGCTGATGAAGAAAATTGCGCTTTGGTTGCAAAAGCAAAGAAGGGGAAGGGTAAGAAAACTTCTCATTCCGGTGCAAAGGGCAAGAAGCAGGATATGGCGAAAGTGAAGTGTTTTCACTGCCATGATCATGGACATTATGCTACAAATTGTCCGAAGAAGAAGAAAAAAAAGCAAGCGGGAAGATCTGCAGATGGAGAAGCTTTGGCTTCGCAGTTCGAGCTTGAATTTTCACTGATCGCATGCTTGGTTTCAAGTGTGATGGGATCGGTGTGGTTCTTGGACAACGGTGCGTCATTTCATATGACGAGAGATCGGGATTTGTTCTCAGATCTGGAGGACAAAGATTTGGGTGTGCACATCGAGATGGGCGATGATGGTAGATACAGTGCGACTGGTATCGGTACCATATCCTTTCAGAGGGAGTCTGGTAAACCCTTTGTATTGAGGGATTTCATGCATGTACCTGGATTGAAGAAGAACTTGATCTCTGTGGCGATGTTGGAGGATAAGGGGTATGATGTGGTCTTCAGTGAAGGAAAAGCCTTCCGTGATGGGAACTCTTCAGAGGGACTTGGGAAGAGCGGGTTCGGAACAAGAACCTTTATCGATTCTTCGAGTGAATGGGTGCCGCGACTGGCGTAGGCGAGAGGGGCGGTCGAGATGATGAGGGCGAACTGTGGCACAGGAGATTGGGCCACCTTCACCATGGAGCTTTGAAGATTCTGCAGCAGATTTCTACTGGGCTTCCTAAGGGCACTCTTGCGCAGTCAGATCAGTGCAAGGGGTGTACTTTAGGGAAGTATGTGAAAGCCACCCTTCACGAGAAGGATAGTCGCGCCACGACGATCCTTGAGAGAGTTCACACAGACGTGTGTGGTCCTTTCTCAGTTGCTTCGACAGCAAAGCACAGGTAGTATGTGATCTTTGTTGATGATTTCTCTCGAAAGTGCTGGATCTTCTTCATGCAGAAGAAGAGCGATACATTCGCGAAGTTCTGTGAGTTTAAAGCACTGGTCGAGAATGAGTCGGGGAAGAAGGTGATTGCTCTAAGGAGTGATAACGGTGATGAATTCATCTCGGCTGAATTCAAGGAGT
The DNA here is from genome assembly GCA_034641835.2 of Pinus albicaulis. NCBI lineage: Eukaryota > Viridiplantae > Streptophyta > Pinopsida > Pinales > Pinaceae > Pinus > Pinus albicaulis. The sequence goes on from JAXQQM020087227.1 coordinate 93,807, forward strand.
TCTGCAGCGCAGAAGGGATTCGGAGAGAGCTCATCGCACCCCATAACCCACAGCAGAACGGGGTGGCTGAGCGGAAGAACGGAACGATCGTGGGTGCTGCACGGGCGATGTTGCATGATCAGGGCCTACCCCTTCACTTGTGGGCTGAGGCATGCAATACAGCAGTGTATGTGCAGAACCGTTGTCCTCACAAGGTTCTTGGCATGAGTACAACGGAGGAGGCTTATTCTGGCAAGAGGCCTGATATTTCCCATTTGCGGATCTTTGGTTCTCCTGTCTACATGCATGTGACAAAGGATGCGAGAAGGAAGCTGGATCCAACTGCTGAGGTTGGAATATTTGTGGGGTACACTGATACACCTCACAACTATCGGGTGTATTTTTCAGACAGTCGAAAGACTGTTGTGCGACGGGATATAAAATTTCAGGAGGAGAAAGCCATGCGGTGTTCGCTTGAGAGGGAGCTACACTTGCATGCAGATGAGGAGCTGTTAGTTCCTAAGGAGGAGCTTCCGGATGTGGATCAGCCACAAGAGGAGGTTCAAGAGGTGGAAGAAACCACCCAGGCAGCACCAACCATCAGAGGGCGCATGCGCACTACAGAAGCTGAGCGACTGGCTCGGGATGCAGAGAAGGTTGTAGGACCACCTACAGCACAGCGCAGACAGAGTCAGTCACCGGATCGGTACACTGGATACATGGCTCTTGTGAGTCAATGTGTTGTGACGGAGCCATCCTCTTTTGAGGAAGCTGTGGAGGAACCCGCATGGGTTGATGCCATGATCGAAGAATATGATTCAATCGTCAGGAACAGTGCATGGGAGATTGTCCCAAGACCGGAGGGGAAATCAGTGGTGGGTTCGCGATGGATCTACAAAGTGAAGCAGGCGGCTGATGGGAGTGTGGAGAAGTACAAGGCGAGATTTGTCGCCCGTGGCTTTTCAAAGATCGAGGGGATCGATTATGAGGATACTTTTGCACCTGTCTCAAGGTACTCTTCCATACGTAAAATCCTTGCTCTCTCAGCGCAGATGGGGTGGCGCATTCATCAGATGGATGTGAAGACTACGTTCCTCAACGGAGTCATTGAGGAGGAGGTGTACATAGAGCAGCCTGAAGGTTTCGAGATCTTCAGCAGTGAGTCGCATGTGTGCCGACCCAAGAGAGCACTGTACGGGCTGAAGCAAGCACCTCATGCTTGGTACACTTGCATAGACAGCTACTTCACTAGGCTTGGATTCTCCAAGAGTGAGGCAGATCCTAACCCATACCAGATTGTGGTGGAGGGGAATTTGTTGATCATCGTACTATATGTAGATGATCTGATTTTGACAGGCGATGAGCAGTTGATACTTTCATGCAAGGAGGATCTTGCACGAGAGTTTGAGATGAAGGACTTGGGCATCCTTCATTATTTCCTGGGATTGGAGATTTGGCAGTAGGCGAAGGGTGTGCATTAAACCGTGGCCTCGATGCCGGGAGATTAGGTTTCCATGTGTGGCTGCCAACCTGATGAGCGCCTCCTCTTCCTGGTGGTTGGAGGAGGATGCTACTTCGGTAGGGGTATGGATACCCGCATCTGTGGCGATTTCGGTGGGTCGCTGTATGTCTGGTCAATACACGACCCCGATATATGCTATGCAGTTAACCAGCTTTCGCAAGCTATGGTTAAGCCTACCAAGCTCTTTTGGAAGGCGGGCAAGCATGTATTGCGCTATATCAGAGGCACATCGGGCTATGGTCTATGGTACAGACAGGAGGATGGAGTGAAACTTTCTGGTTTCACTGATGCAGATTGGGCAGGGAGTCCAACGGACCGGAAGAGCACTTCTGGAGGAGTTTTCGGCATTGGGTCGACAGCAGTTTCCTGGTACAGCAGGAAGCAGAGATCCGTGGCACTCAGTTCAGCAGAGGCCGAGTACATGGCAGCAAGCTTGGCTGCATGTGAGGCTATTTGGATGAGGAAGATCCTCGCAGGTTTGTTCAGGTTGCATTTGGAGCCTACGGTGATCTACTGTGATAACCAGAGCTGCATCAAGCTCTCGGCTAATCCAGTATTTCATGATAGGTCCAAACATATCGACATCAGGTACCATCATATCAGAGATTGTGTTCAGCGGAGAATCATGATGCTTTCATATGTTCCCACGGAGGATCAGGATGCTGACATCCTGACGAAGGCGCTCACCAAGAGAAAGTTCGAATTCCACAGAGGCAGGATAGGGGTTGCAGATAATCCATATCTTGCTGAGAGGGAGTGTTGAAAATGCAGCAAGATGATGGAGCTTAGTGAAATGAAGTCGCCTTCACTAAGTGGGCCCGCAGGCAAATTCTGGCGCAAAATCTATTTTTAGACATATGGAGCATGGTCCGGGGATTGCAGTATGAGATTCTTGGAGCATTGTTCATGTTGGTAAAAATAGATGGGACTCTATTTTTTGGACCTATAGGTCGAAGTCTATTTTTAGACTGCCTCTCCTTAAAATAGGGAAGTCAAATATTATTTGCCCTTAATAATATTTGGACTATAAACTTCAGTTTACTCTCTTGGAGCACTTCAGTTCGAGCCTTGGAAGTGGCTCATGCATCTGACAGAGGAATTACGCTATTCCTAAGGTTTTGGTGAGCACATGCATGGTTGACTTCAGTTAGGACTTCAGTGGCAGAAGTTTGGTGGAGTTAATGAGACAGCTAGTGGAGTTGTGTTCGGTTTAACTTAGTTGAACTATTTGAGATTAGTTTAACTAGCTAATCAACTAGTAATGAGTGGAGTGAATTAAATATTATTTAATTAATTAATTAGTAACTCATTATTCAACTCAAGAACACATCAGTTCACTACAGTGCATGGACAGTTCAGTGGAGACCAGTGAAAGAGGTAGATGAAAGGGTGGAGTTAGCTATCGGTGGCGACATCAGTTGTGCATGAGATTTGCACCACACTTGGAGGAATTGCCCATGATGATTGCGTTGTCAAGCCAAGGAGATTCGAACCTTGGATCTCTATTTAGATAAACACGCAAGTTGCGCAATAGAAGACACAGAGCAATTGGTGGTGGGCCCAGACCGATAACCTCTTCAAACTTTAGCTAGTTTGTGTGTAACTTTATGAAAGTGCGAGTGGTTTTGTGAGAATAATATCATTTTGAAATTTTGTATTTTAATTTTATATTATTAATAATTTTGACTGTTTTGGGTTTCTGTTATAATCTTTCCCCATACATACTGTGTTAATGTGTATGATGATTTTATGTGCTATTGCTTGTTTTATTTCCGCATGTGTGATGATCTGAGTGGAAGAGATTATGTGTTGCATATGAATTCGAATTGTATGTGATCAGGATAGTCTCGGTGGATAATTGATCATTATTCAGAAAATTTCTACAGGTCTTAGGTCTGGGAATTCTTCATTTGAAGATCATTTAAGAAGAGAATAATTCTTGTGGGTTTTCCTCTCAAGTGGAAAGGTTTTGGCCCTTCCTGATCACCTACATCTTGTGTGCTCTTATCTCATTGTTCTTTATGATTTGGTAGTTTTTTTATGATAATAACACTAAATATAATTAAGAGAAATAGGTTAATCAAGTTAAGTAAAAATACAGATACATCACAAGCAGTTATCAAAATAAGAGAAATCACCTAATCTAGCTTCCATATATTTCTCAACATGGTATCAGAGCTAAAGTAACTACATCAAGGAAAGGAAACTTAAAGAAGCACAAGAAGATCCTCTGGGATACATCAAGAACATCAATCATAAAGAAGGACTAACCTTCTCATCATCTTGAAGGAAGTAACTAAAGAGACCTCATTTTGGGAAGCTTACAATCTCAATCACAAGGAAAAGAAGACCTCAAAGACCCTACATTCACTTAGAAAAGGACTATAGATTGAACCATATTGAAGTCTCTACATCCAAGGGAAAGCGCTACCATCATCATCAAATACATCAAGATGATCTCCCTCTCATTGAAGAAAGGATCACTTTTCAAAACATAATTGAAGGAAAACATATTAATCAAAGAATATATCTTCTATTATCAACATCATCAATATAGACATCAAGTTGAAGATTTCATCATCAAGGACTATATTCACTTGAAAAGTAAGTATCTTTATATCTATGCCTGAATCTATCAAATTGGCTTCATTTTTCAAGGAGAGCAACAAATTGGTTGGGTCATCAAACTTCCTTTCATGGAAAAAGAGGACAGATTTGATCCTCATAGAAATTAGTTATTGGTCATGTTAAGGGTTTAATTGTTGAACTGCCAAAGGAAGAAGCTCAAGCTCTAGAAAAATATATGAAGGAGAAAATAAGGGTTCAAATAATCCTTATAGAATCAATCAAGGATTCTCTCATCCCTTATGTAGCAAAATTAGAGAAGTCAAAAGACATCTATGACAAATTGGTAGAATTATTCTCGGTAAGAACTGCAGGAGAATTAGTATCTTTGAGAACCGAGTTATATAAGAAGAAGGTATCAAAGGAATAAGGGATAGCCTCATATCTTATTAGGGTATAAAAAATATGAGATAAACTACAATATTTTCTAGAAATAATGTCCGATAAAGAAATAACCATCGTGGTACTCAATGCACTACCTGATGAATGGGGAAAATTCGTATCAAGAATCTATGGAAAGAAGGAAGCCACCCCATTAAATGAACTTTGGTCATTGTGTAAGATTGAAGAAACTAGTTAAAATCAAAGAGTGATGATGGACCAAGCGATCAAGTTCAAGAATTTCTGCCATGGCTAGGAGAAAAGGAAAGTTTGGAAAATTCAGTCCTCAGAAAAAGAAGAAGATCGATATGTCAAAGATCCAATGTTATGGCTATCAGGAATATGGGCATTTCAAGAGAGATTTTCTGAAACTCAAGAAGGAAAAAAATAAAAGGAAATAAATAAACGAATCCCATGTCACTAAAGATGTGGAAGAACCTAAAAAAAAAAATCAGAGAAGGAGGAAGTGAAATATCTCTATTATGACTGAGATAATCTCCTTCACTTAGTTTTTTTCATTTTTGTAAAAGATAGCTACCATGGTAGAAAGAATTTTAAGTATGATAGGATGCATCATATGATAATATTTCATCATATTGGAAACATACGATTGAAGCAAGAGCTCATGACATCATTATAGAAGCTTGCAAGGATAACTGAAGTAGAAGTCGATATGGATGTAGCAGACATCATGTAAAGGAAGTAGCTCTTGATAACCTCATTGAAAGTGTAAGTAGCATATATGGTGGAAATAAATTCAAATAGCATGATAGAAGATATAATTCGATCATCAGACATCATTTATAGGAAGGATTATTTGCAGGATGATGATAATCAAGATCCTCCATTGGAATCTTCATAATTAGAAGTTTCACCTCTACTTGGAAGAATCAAGTGTCTTGTTGATGGTCTACATGGTCTAAATTCCACCTTGTGTGGGATATTTTGTTTAGAAGGATGATGGTATGGCGACAAAGGAGTGCAACATGTAAAATACTTTCAAGCAAGGAAAAGAAGCTTCCAAAGGAGGTCTAGATGACAAAAGGATAAAATAGTTTTGTATGCATGTATTTGATAGATTAATTCATGTCATCATATAGTTGCCGACAGGCATGGGTAAATTCTCTATCTCATGAACATGATCGAGAAGGATTTCTTCGTTTATAAAAGATGCACGAAGGCATATACCTTGAACTAGTTCCCATATTGATAAAATGAATTCAACATAATATGTCCTCATATGGAATATGAGGTAGTTGAAAAAATGAAGGAACTACGTATGGAAGTTCCTAGGGAACAATATGTGAAGAAAGGAAGGATAGTCCATAAAAAGAGGCAACTATGGTCACGTAATATAAGATAAGTGATCAACATCCAATGAATAAAAGAAATGGTTATGATATCTCCATAGAAATGATTTGAATACTTTGATAAATTCTATAAGAAAAAAAGACCCTTGACATTGAAAGTATTGGAGATATATTTATTAATGTGCAAGATGTTGATGATGCAAGAAGCAGATTTCATGATGAAAGGATATCACAAAAGGTAACTTTGAATGGATGTTCATTTTTTAATTTTTGAACAACATTTGGATGGGTTGATACAGTGCTACTGAAAGATATTTGCAGGTGTCATCTACAACTAACACTCACGTGGTTGGATAGAAGATCCTAAAGGAAACATGACTTGGAGGAGGTAGTTATATGAAGAAAAACCAGATGTGGACGAGAAGATCACTTTATGATGAAGAGAAGGATGAAATTAATGACATGTTTCATGAAGGAAAGTGATGGATGGTCGATTCCCTATAAAGAAAAACCTAGAAGATGAAGGCTCCATAATGATGAAGATAAAATTCATGACATCGAAAGGAGGAGCTCTACAAGCAGCTGAAGGTACCATGACCTCCACCAAAGAGCCATGATTTGTTGTTGGAAACAAGTCCCTAGTTAAGAGGGACCTTGGACAAGTCCTTGGATAAGAGGGAGCTTAGGTATATTCATTTTATAGGAATGAGTATATCTTCCCTAGTTGAGAAGGAAAGAGAGACACAACATTCTTGTCTTCATGCCAAGAAATAATGGAGGATTGGGTTAGAATTTGATTATGATTCTAATATTATTTGAGGATGAGGTAGGGCATCCAAGATAAGAGTGATCAAAGAGGAAATTCCTTGAGGATGTGTTATTCAAAGATAGGAATTGCCATAAAAGGACATACCTTGTGAACATCCGGGTGGGGTATGTGCCTTGAGAAAAAATGATGATGGTGCTTGTTAGTCATTGGTCTCGCCAACATTATGCTCTGATCTTGTGGAGAAATAGAGTTTTTAGTCAAGGAATTTCTATCTGACAATGTTGGTTGGTTGATAAGATGCTCTGGTATACGTTGATAAGATAACTTATGATATGGCTTACTAATCTGACTCTTCTTATGATAATTCTTAAGTTTGAGAATGTCCAAGTACCTTGTATGGATTATGAATGCCTCCCTTGTTAAGAGGAAGTGTTGAAATATGTAACTAGGTTCAGTATTCATAATGACATATGTAATCATGATTTTATGTATTTATTGTAAAGAGAAAAATAAATTTATTATTGTCAATCTTGAGGCATGGGTTTCATGCTTAAGGGAAGTTTATTTTTAGTTCAAGCACCCATTTAGTGCTTTTAGGGTTTGTCTTTGAGTCAACAAGTCATAAGAGTCATTTCCATGTATGAAAGACCCTTTTGGGAATGTTACATATTGTAAAGAAAAAATTATCTGAGCCAAATTAGAGTCAAAGACTACCAAGACCTTGTCACAATGCCTCAAGCAAGTTGGCCTACATGAAATATAAAGTCGGCCTCAAGGAAGAAATTCATACCCTTGGAAAACTTATATATAAGAAGGAACTTGAACTCATTTGTACAAATCTCAAGCAAGTTTGATCATCTCAAGCAAGTTTGATCTCCTCAAGAAAGAAGATGAAAAAGGATGCATTAGGGGAATTTTGAGGTATAATATGGGTCTTCTAAGGAAATTATAAAATAATAGTGGAAATAATAAAATAATATTATATTACATCATCAAATTTTAGAGGAAAAAAATTAAAAAAAAACTATATTTTCAACTCATCTCCCTATGGGCTTACTTAAATTTCGAGTGGCAACACTTGTTGGATGTAAAATTTGATTCCTCATCTAAGGAGTACCCATGTTGCATACTTTCGATGGACCCTGGTACACGAAAAATGAGAAATACATGAAAAACATGATTTCAATCATGTTTTTTCACGTTTTTCTCATTTTTCATGTAGTAGGATCCATCAAAAGTATGCAACATGGATACTCCTTGGATGAGGAATTAAATTTTGCATCCAATAAGTACTCTCGCTGATAATTTGAGTAAAACCTTAGGGGGATAAGTTGAAAATACGAGTTGAAAAAAATAGTTTTATTATTTTATTATTTTTTAATATTTTTACTTTTTTACTCCAAAAATGGTGAATCATCCCCCATGCTTGACATCATCATCTTGAATCCTATTGGTTCTTATAAAGTTTATTTTGGTTGTACATTTTTCTTATGAGGGCCATTTTGGACCTCAAAATTCCCCTAATGAAAATCAAGGATAAGAAGAAGAAAAACAAGATCGAAGTTTTTGTGCCTCTCTCTCTCTTGCATTAGGGTTTCTAAAGTTGTTGGGAAAGTTGAGTTGCTGGAAATTTCTTGGGGAAGTCGAAGTGCTGGAAAGTGTTGAGAAATATAGGGCATCAAGGTTAGGATATTTCTCTATTAATGATAACTTCTTGTGAATTATTTTTACTTCCTTAGATTTGGATCTTCTCTTTCTTAGATTATTATAGTGTTCCTTTTCATCAAAAAATTACCAATGCATGAAAAATAAAGAGACAAGAGACATTGAATGTAGGCTATCGGCCAGGGCCAAAACCTCTACCACTTGAGAGAAAAACCCAAACAAAGTCTTCTTCTTATAGAAACTTCAATTGACGAAAGTCGCAAGATCAAATCACCTATGACCTAGACCCTTGAAAAAATGACCTATAAAAGATCAAGTCACAAGATCCTTATTCACTGTGTCTCCTTCTTGCACATGTCAACGCAAGTCAAAATTATCCTTTTTCTGCACTTCTCGGCTACCCTGAGACTTCAGTCTCTTTTACACATATCTCCAATTAGTACTACTATGATTCCACACGTTTGAGGAGTTGGAACAAGTTTGGAGGTGTTTCCTTACTTGGGAGGCTTCTCTGGATAAACTCAACTAGCAATAGAACTTATTTGGAGACCCTTTAGTTGACCTTCTATTGGATTGTTATGACACCACTGCAGAAACCCTAGATTTTCTGCCACGTGCGAGGTTACTAGCACAAAAACAATGTCAAATAATTTGATCTTTCCTTCCTTATTAATGATTTGATGGTTATCTTCCTTCACCTTTCTCACACTTCTTCTTGCTTCAGATTGATCGAAATTGTGTGCGTCCAAATGAAGGCCAAGTTTTCTATTAATAGTAGCCAGTGCATCCAAAATAAGTTGACTTGCTCATGTGCCTAGGACGACATTCTTTTCTAGAAACATATTTAGGCCGAATTCAAGGCGAATTTGTCACAAGGTATTGGAGGGTTTAAAACATAAATAAATTTCCTTTTACAATGTGTAGCATGCCCAAATGGGTCTCCAAAATTTGACATTGACTCAATAGAATAGACTTTATGATTTGATGACAAATCCTAAAGGCTCACAATGGGAGCCATAACTAAAAATAAAATTCCTTGCTCATGAAACCCATGAGACAAGCACTACAATAATAATTTTATTTTTCTTCTTTACATCAATTACATAAAATCACAATTACACATGTCATTATGAAGATTGAGCTTAGCTACACTTTTCAACAGAAATTTGTTGGAAAATTTGAAGTGTTGGAAATTTTTTGGGCAAGTCAAAGTGTTGGAAAGTTGTTGGGAAAGTCAAAGTTGCAGAACAAACTACTAGGTTGAAGTTACAGAATAAAATTTTGGGTCGAAGTTGTAGAAGAAACTGTTGGGTCGAAGTTGCAAAAGAAACCCTTAGGGTTGAAGTTACTGAAGAAGTTGCTAGGGTTGAAAATGTTGGAAAGAAATTTCATCAAGGAGAAAGGTTGACTTGCTCTTGGAGGGGTCTTTGTCAAGGGTCTTAGGTCTTGTAATTTAGAATTTGAAGATTCTATAAGAAGAGGATAATTCTTGTGGGGTTTCCTCTCAAGTGGAGAGGTTTTGGCCCTAACTGGTCTCCTACATTTTGTGTCATATTGTCTCCTTGTTCTTTAGGATTTTGTTGTTGTTTGATGATAAGAACACTAAATATAATTAAGAGAAATAATAAGCTAATCAAGTTAACTAAAAATACATCACAAAAAATTATCAAAATAAGAGAAATCACCTAATCTAGCTTCCCTTGATATCTCAACACTAAAGGATGTTCCAAAGGTAAACAATGACCTAAATCCACATCTGTGGGAGCCTACTGATTTTCATCATCATGAGAGAACCTTTATATCTTCAGTAGGATGCACCATTCCACTATATCTGATTGCCTTCTCCCTCTAAAATATAAGCTCTTTTAATCATCTGGCATGGTTCTAGATGTCTTGTTCCACACTAGGAGAATCCTCTTGTCATAAACTTTGCTTTCTTCTTCCCAATGCTTACTTCTGTTGCCTAATCCTAAGAAATGTTCACAATGTACCTACGACCCTCATTAGGAGGTCCCTTTAATTTGAGGATTTTAGGGAATCAACAACTCCCTCTTGATCCTTTCCTTCTTGCAATAAGCATTGCAATCTCATCAAGCTAGAAATGCTCATCCTTGTCCTCATCATCAAAATTTTGCATTCCTTTTCTTTTAGCCATGATCTAAGGTTTCTTCTTTCAATGGAAACATCGATCTAGGTCTAGCTCTAGGGTTTATCCACAAACCATAGGTATTTCTTATCCAATACATCTAGTCTTATAGGGCTTACAAACCCTAAGACTTCCAACTTTCATCGACACCCTGTGAATCACATCACTCGAAAATTTTCTCCTTCTCCTCAACTCCCTCTGGCTCTGTAGTATCTTTCAACTTTGTTCCTAAAATTTCCCAACAAGGCCTAAAAGTGAGCCCTTATCTTGGTTTTGGTACTCTACTTTCTAGAGCTTAGTTCATCCCTATTCTATGATATCAATTAATCAAGAATACCTCATCTCAGGAAAACTACCAATTGATTGATTCAAATTCAAGTGGCATGAGCATGGTCCAAACATCTTGGTAGATCTTAGATGAATGCTTGATCTTGGGAGAATCCTCTAAGATGCACTTTAAATATACTAGGTTAATTTCTTATGAACACTAGTGGATATATGTTGTTATTCACCCCACACATACTATTTAACCATTTAATTATTAGTGATGTGAGGTTAAACCTCCTTATATTAAATTTTTTAATTTACTCCATTAGAATTAGTCTATAATGCACCCTTGACTTTGTTAAACCGTTCCTCCATAGTTTATGTGATTTTTGCATCAAATTAGGAGAAGTAAAAAGTAAATATGCAATACATTCTTTATGTTACGATAATTAAAGAAATTTACCATGAATTACCATCCACCATAATTTATGGAATTCTTCACATAAATTTAGGTAGGAGTAAAAATTAAATATATTGTTACATAAATATTGTAACAATTCAAAATTTAACATGTATTTTTCCTTGCAAGATCTTATTTCTCTTGATTTTTCAAGTGATAATTAAACAAGCACAATTTTCCATATTTGGTAACTACTTCCAATGAGATATGAACATCATTAAGTAATTATAAAACTAATTCTTAGAAGTAATTATATAGCTAATTATTACTTCTAAAGGTGAAACAATTTTTTATCCTTCTCTTGGGGTTAATATTCATCATTATCAAGTGCATGGTTCTTCACCCTAATTCATCATCTTGGTTGGTTTGAGGTGGAAGTCGCAAAGATATAATCATAAATATATTCATCATCTTCGTTTGAGTGAAAATCATATTGTGATGGATCTGGAATTATCAGATCAAAATTGCTCATTTCACAGAGGCGGTATCTCTAAAAGTCCCAAACATATTTACCTTTCCATATCCATAATAGGTGTGACCACTTATTGATATCCACTTTTCCAGCCAGTGTCCAACCCTCTCTACTCTATAATTTTCTCATTACCCTTGACATTAACAATGATATATCTAAGAATTACTCTTAGAAAAACCTAAGAACACAACTACTAAAATGAAATATGTTCTTTAACTAGACAACAAAGAGATAAAATCAACAAAAGAAACAAATTTATAAGAAGAACGAATGCATTACTTTTACTTTATCTCCATTCTTAAGTTCCATGATTCTTCCATTCCTCCACCCACAAATTTGTGCCACTTCTATCCATTAATACCAGCAAAGGGGGAGTGATTCTCCCATTCTTCCACCCACAAATTTGTGTGACTTCTATTCATTAATATCAGCAAAGAGGGAGTGATTCTTCCATTCTTCCACACACAAATTTGTCTAACTTCTATCCATTAATACCAGTAGAGAGGGAGTGATTCTTCCATTCTTCCACCAACAAATTTGTGTGACTTATGTCCATTAATACTAGCAAAGAGCGAGAGAACATGTTTGTGATCCTTCTCTTGTGGTTAAGTTCCATAATTTTCACATCATGAAGGTGTGTTCTTCCCCCTTCTCTTGTGGTTAATTTCCATAAGTGTCACATCATGAGGTGCATGTTCTTTCCCCTTGCTTGATTGTGTTGGTTTGAGGTAGAGTGCCAACATTTATTTGTTCTTCTACACCTATGATATTTGTTACCCCTAGCATTACCATTTTTACATTTGGGCAATTAGTTACATAATAATTATGAATCAATTTTAGAAAACTTGTGAAAAAATAACATGTAATAGTTGTTACCCCTAGCATTACCATTTTTATATTCAGGCAATTAGTTACATAATAATTATGAATCAATTTTAGCAAGCTTGTGAAAAATTAACATGTAAAATGATTCAAGTAGAATCCTTGGATCCGTGGGAGCCACATGCTTTTCATCATCAGGAGAGACCCTTTGGATCTTCAGTAGGATGCATCATTCCACTATATATGACTATCTTCTCCCTCTAAACTGGAAGCTCTTCTTGTCATCTGGCATGGTTCCAGATGCCTTGTTCCACCCTGGGAGAATCCTCTCGTCATAAACTTTGCTTTATTTTTCCCAATTCTTACATATCTTTCCTAATCCTAAGAAATCTTCACAATGTACCTGTGACCCTCATTAGGAGGTCCTTTTAATTTGAGGATTTTAGGGAATCAAAAACTCCCTCTTGATCCTTCCCTTCTTGCAGTAAGTGTTGCAATCTCATCAAGCTATAAATGCTCATCCTTGTCCTCATCATCAACATGTAGCTTTCCTTTCCTTTTAGCCATGAGCTAAGGTTTCTTCTTTCAATGGAAACATCGATCTAGGTCTAGCTCTAGGGGTTTATCCACAAACCCTAAGGATTTCTTATCCAAGACTTCTAGTCTTCTAGGATTTAAAAACTGTAAGACTTCCAACTTTCATCGACACCCTAAATTTTATCCTTCTCCTCAACTCCCTCTAACACTGGAGTGTCACAATCATTCTTAATTAAATTACTACTATAAAAAAAAAAAATTACTTACCTCCACATGTATATAAACATCAAACCCTTCCACGGTACTTATGAAATAAACATACCAATAATAATAACAAGACATTTATCAAAGCTGGTGCATGGTTCAATATTTCGGCTATGACTTACATTAGAAAACATATAATGTATTTGTATGATTTAACTCTACGCATATAATATACACCCCAATCGGTCAACACTTGGGATTTTAAACTGAGATCTTATCATTACAATTATTTATTCATAGTTTATGCGTTGATAAAGTTCACCATGATTATATATCGATTCTGTCAATGGTAATCCATCGATAAGATTTAATCTGGAATTAATATAGTACTCCACTTGGCGTTTGATATTGAACCTCCATGGAGTTATGTTAACTCCATTTAATATATCAGTACAGGGTTTTTACTCCCCTTGGACAGCTGTAGATCGCATTGGATTCATCGTGGTTATCGAGGGAAACTCCGAGTTTTACTGCTGTTGAACTGTGCGTTAATGAGTTGGATCACTATTTGGCGGGGTTCAGAGCTAGAATTCTCCAGCCCTATATGCTTTGGGCACTCCGCCTCGAACCCCATTTAGGTTTGTTGTTCCTTTGCATAATTTCTCCATAATTTCTCCGTCGGCTTATTCAGCTAAAATTTGGTCTTTGTTGATGATCCTTTGTTGCGGATAAGTCTTGCGCTTCTACTCTGTCGATGCATCCGCATTTGCAATGGAGGAAATGGCATTTATATATGCGCCAACGATATGGCTATCTGTGGCTATATTTTTCTTGTTTTACTCAGTCTCTTACTTGTTACAGAGTTGTATAATAAGTCATTCACTTTAGAAGTATAATACTTTTTATTTGATTGTTTTCACAGTGCGGTCAAACGGAATTTCACTTGATATAGGTAATTATCCGAGCCATTCTTCCTTTAGCTCAGGCGTTCTAGTTTTATTATTGGTTAAATTCTTAAAAACTTAACCCCATCTCTTGGTTTTTCTATTTCCTTGCAGGTTAGTGGTTCTGACTTACCAAACCCTCGAGCAGACTTTCGTTAGTGGTTCCTTACCACAATCTTCACGGCCTCGGCTAACTACTCTCTTCCTTGCTGCACAGGTACCTTACCCTTTGAAGGGAGACCGTAACCTAGGGTTCTGGTTTTCCATTCCATTTCTTGTTTAAAGTATTTCATATTTATGGAAATGTATAAACAGTTAATGAGGGTTTATACCCGAAATAGGGTTTCATAACTTATTGTAATTATTTATTAGTCAAAGGGTAATCCCTTAGGGTTTATACCCGAGTTTTATTTTTTTTGAAAATAGACATGGGTTTTGATTAGCTCTGTTGAGCTCTCTATTATGTTTCTAATTCAGCTCGACTTTCACTTTACATTTCAGGACTGTGCCTTAGCTTGTAATGGTATATTTTTAATAAGTTATATTTCTGAAGAGAACTCTCTCTTTTTCTGAAGTTTAACAATTCATATCGACACATTCAGGGTTGGAAAACCCTCGTTTCGCTTCATTTTGCATGTAATTTGTTTTATTCTACAATCTGTAGTTTGAGCAATGCATCCTCCACTATTGTATGATGTTAAATAGAATGAATCTACAGAAATGTCACATGATTTTTTATTTCCTGTTATTTATTTCTGGTAAAGAGAATTTTCATGTCGAGTTTGCGGGTTAATGGTACCTTACCATTGTTCTTTCGATTATTCATTCCACAGAGTTTCTTTCTTAATTTTATTTTTTGTAATATATGGTTAGCTCCATGCTACAGTGACCAGACCACCACAAATAATTTCCGTGTATTACGAATACTTACTAAGTTGAACAGTCAGTCTCGGGTAGGGTTTCACCTCAACCCGTGACTGCAAGTTCTAGTCTTTTTGTTTCAGGGGTTAATGAAGTTACATATAACAATGTTAATAATTTCTATTATTATGTTGCGTATATCATAAGACATTTGTATAGAGACAGTTTTACCACCTATTCTTCATCTCTTCTTAGATGTACATGTAAAAATTTGTATCTACAGTTTATTGCGCTAGTTGTTAAAAGAATAGCTCTGTTATAGTTTTTATTATTTTTTTCTGTATACATGCAGTCTAAGTATTTAACTGGGTTCTTTTATGGTTTTCTTCTTTCCCTTTTGCATAAAGAAAATCTTCTATTGTTTATCAGTATTTCAGTAACAATCCACTTCCATTGTAATTTAAACAGTATTTCAGTAACAACCACTTCCACTATAATTTAAACAGTATTTCAGTAAAACCCACTTCCACTGTAATTTAATGAAATTCCTACCACAATTAACCTTTTCATATTAATACATAAAAGACAGTATGAAACTCAGTCATTATACTTATCTGGATTACTCTTTTAAAGTTGTGGTCCTCCCAACCATCAAGGGAGGCTATTACGTCCTCCACTTGCCCCCTAGCTCCAGAATCTGGATGGTGTCCCGGGTTAACAATGGATTTGTTTCACTTTCTACTATGACCTATGGATGGCCAATCCAGTCAAACTCAGAAAGTCTGGTTTTACAAGGTATGCTGTGAGTTATTTTCAACTGATCATAACCAGCTCTAGAAAATACTCCCCTTTACCATTAGCACAGAACCCCTACTCCTCCTCTGGGATTCAGCTTTATCCTCAAAGGAGTAGGTAATTGTCTTTCCAACTATCCCCAACCACCTCCTATTCTTGAAAACATTTTTACCATCAGCTTTAAAAAGATTTTCCTTTCATTAATTAATTACTCCTAATTAATAGATCAGAAAATTAAATAACTTGTTTAATCAACTGTAATTATTTGAGTTTTTTTTTCTTTCCAGATAAAGATAAGCAAATTGTCTTTTAACTAGTTAACACTAGTTAACTTTAATGAGGCTGTCACAATTTCCCTCCCTGGAAGTAACACCGTCCTTGGTGTTTCAACCTAGCTCTGCAAAGAGCTTCAGGTAAGCTTCCTGCGTAAACTTTCGTCCTCCCAAGTAGCTTCATCCGGTCCAGAGTGACTCCATTGCACTTTTTCTTGGATAACTACTCATTTGTGGAGTATGATTCCTCGTCGATCAAGTATGCATTGCAGCTCGACCAGAAATTCCCCGTCCAGTTCTCCCTGAAAACAACAACAACAAAAATGTTTTCAAATCAATATGCATCAATTTTGTTCAGAACTTCAAGTTAGGATTCTTATTCCTATCCAACCTGAATGCTTTGCCAATGAATCACATGTTTTTCATCATGTACATATCGCTTCAACAAAGACACATGGAACACATTGTGAACTTGAATGTGGCTGGGTAAAGCCAACCGATATGCTACTAGTCCTACCCTTTCCAGTACTTGGAAAGGTCCACAATATCTGGGAGATAATTTTGCACAAGAGGTCCACCTTAAGGTACTCCTCTTGGGTTTAATTCTCACATAAACATGATCTCCCACCGCAAATTCACGATAAGACCTTTTCTTATCTACATAAATATTTTTTCGGTCTTGAGCAGCCTTCAGATTCTGTCTTATTCTTTTTACCTTAGCTTCCATTTCCGCCAACATCTCAGGTCCCAACATTAATTTTGTCTCAGGAATGCTCCAATTTATAGGTGTACGACATTGCCTACCGTGTAATGCCTCGAAGGGGCTCATTTTCAGAGATTCCTGATAACCATTATTATAATAAAACTCAACAAGAGGCAAATAATCCTCCCACTTGGTTGGCTGTTGCATCACATACATGCGTAGTATGTCTTCTAATATTTGGTTTACCCTCTCCGTTTGCCCGTCAGTCTGGGGATGATAAGCGGTGCTAAAATTTATTTGTGTTCCCAGACCGGAAAACAAAGTTTTCCAAAATGCAGACATGAAATTAACATCCCGATCTGAAATTACAGTTTTTGGAATCCCATGTAACCTGAAAATTTCCTTCATAAATATATCAGCAATATGTACTGTCTTATAGGTAGACTGTACAGGTATAAAATGTGAAAATTTTCTTAATCTGTCTACCACTACCATGATTGAATCATTCTGTCTTTTTGTTCATGGCAAGCCTGTGATGAAATCTAAGGAGATAACCTCCCACTTCCATTCAGGTATGGGTATGGGTTGTAATAGTCCCGCAAGATGCTTGTGCTCCACCTTTACCTGTTGACATTCCAAACATTTGCTTAGATATTCAACAATATTCTTACGCATGCCCGGCCAATAATATACCTTTCTTATTACGGTAAGCATTTTATGATATCCTGGATGACCCGCGTAATTGATGCGATGAAATTCATTCAATATTAACTCCTTTAGAGTTATGCGATTAGGCACATATATTCTCCCTCGGAAGGTCAACATTTGATCTTCATTCTTTCCATACTCAGATGTTTTACCTTGCTTCCTATTTTCTTCCATTTGTTGCCATAGAAATTTTTATTCTGGATCTTTCCGTGCCTCCTCCTTTAATTGTTCCAAAAATTGGCTTTCTAGCTGATTATAGTAAAACTCAAAAATACCATGTAATTTCCTGGTCAACGCATCTGCTACTCGATTTTTTTTTCCCTTTACATGCTGAATGTCCATATCAAATTCACTTAGAAAGGCATTCCATCTTGCCTGCCTGGAGTTTAAATCTGCTTTCTTGAAATAATTATTCAAGCTACTATGATCTGTTTTAAGTACAAACCTATTACCCAGCAGGTAATGCATCCACACTCGGAGAGCATGTACCATTGTTGTAAGCTCCAAATCATAAGCAGAATATCTCTGTTCACGGTCCTTCAATTTCCTAGACTCGTATGCTACCACTTTACCTTCCTGGGTTAAGATTGCTCCAACACCTTCTTTACTTGCATCAGTACAAACTTCATATTCTTTATCAGGGTCAGCTACCCTCAATACTAGTGCTGTAGTTAGAAGTTGTTTCAGCTTTTCAAAGTTGTTCTGACACTCATTTTTCCATTTGAAGATCTTTCCTTTCCTTTGCAAAGATGTAATAGGAAAAGAAATTTTAGAAAATAATTTTATAAATCTTCTATAATAACTAGCTAATCCCATAAACGATCTAATGTTGCCCACATTCTAGGGTACTCGCCACTCCATAATAGTTTTGATCTTTTCTGGATCAATATCGATTCCTTCAGCTGATATGACATGGCCCAGATATTGGATTTTTGTTTTAAAGAAATCGCATTTATTGTACTTAGCATATAGTTGATGTTTTCTTAGCATTTCCAGGACTATTCTCAAATTCTCTTTATGTTCCTCCAGATTTTTAGAATATATCAAAATATCATCTATGAAAATAAGTACAAATTTATCCAAAAATGGATGAAATATTCCATGCATTAACCTCATAAAGGTTGCTAGTGCATTCGTCAATCCAAAGGGTAGCACCACGAATTCATAGTTCCCATAACGAGTGTGAAATGTTGTCTTACAAATGTCTTCATCCTTAATTCGAATTTGATGATATCTGAATCTTAAGTCTATCTTAGAAAAAACCTTAGCCCCTTTTACTTGATCTAATAAGTCATCGATTCTTGGTAGGGGGTATTTATTCTTGACGGTTAGCTTATTAAGTTGCCTGTAATCCATGCACATACGCATGGTTTCGTCTTTATTTTTAACAAATAGAATAGTGCTCCCCATGGAGACACGCTTGGGTAGATATAGCCTTTGTATAGCAATTCTTGTAGCTACATTTTCAATTCAGTTAGTTCTGGCACGCTCATTCTATAAGGAGGCCTTGACACCAGGGAGGCTCCTGGAAACAATTATATGGTGAAGTCAATATCCCTCCTTGGTGGTAAACCAAGAATTTTTTCTGGAAAAACATCCAGAAATTCCTGTACTACAGGTATATCCTCCATTGTTGGTGACTTTTCCTTGGAGTTTTCATACCCTACTTGAATTGCATACAGCTGGCATCCTTTTCTGATACACTTACCCATTTGAGATGTTGTGATTGGGTGTATTTGTAATGGATTTTTTAATTCCTTGAATCTCTTTTCGCATGCCATCTTTCATTCTATAGTAAATAATATTTTCTTTACAATCCACTAAATTCCAGTGCTTTTCTAACTAGTCCATGCCCAATAACACATCATAAGATCCCAATGGTAAAATATTTAAATCCACTTGTAACTGATGTTCTACCACTTCCAACGTACAATTCGGAATCTTTGCAGATACCTTTCGTTTTGCCCTGGTAGCTAGTTGTACTAACCAAGAATTCTTACATTTTTGTTCTTTTAATTTACACATTTCCACCAATTTGGGGCTTACATAACTCAAACTTGCTCCAGGATCTACCAAAATTGAAACAGGTTTAGTTAGTAAAGTACCTTCTAATTCAGTCATTGTGGTCTGATAATCAGCCTGCCAATCTTCCAAAGCTGCATTGATGCAGGGTATGTTACGTGCCACGTCCCCCACTGTAGATGCTTCCTGCAGATTTTCCACAGTATCGTTTCTAGTTCGTTGTGGACAATTTTTATAATAATGAGCCTCCCCACAGCCCCAGCACTATAGAGGAGGTTTAGTAATATGTCCCTGCTCTGGCTTACTAGATGCTTCTGTAGGCTTTTCTTCCACTGGCCATTTGGTTCTTTGGTGATTTCTACCAAATTTCTTACTAATAGGATTTCACGTTGTGCCTTTAAAGTTGCCACTTTTATTGCTTTTGAAATTGGAATTACTTTTCTGACTTTTCTTTGGCTGCCAGCTTTTTCCTCCTTCACCCTTGGCCTTGGACTGCTGATAGCACATTCGTGCCTTATGAATGGCTTCATCCATGGTCTTAGGATTAAAAAATTCTATTCGTTCCCTCATATGAGTTGGTAAGCTACTCAGGAACCTCTGCACTCTAGCCTTTTCCTCTTGGAGATAAGGGACATAACGTAACAGGGAAGTAAATTTAGTGACATAATCATCCATGGTCATTTGTCCCATCCTTAGATCATGAAATTCTTTAGCTTTTTCGTCATAAAATCTCTCTGTCAAGTACTTGCCTTTAAAATACTGCTGAAACAATTCCCAGGTAATATCCCGTTATTCAATGCTGCGTACATTTTTCACTTCTTCCCACCACAGGGTGGCCTTCTCTCATAATTGGTATATAGCCAATCTGGCCTTCAGGTTGCTATTATATTCATATACCTGAAAGTACTTATTCATGTTAATTAACCAGGCTTCCGCCACTTCCTCTACCTCACCATCAAACGTTGGTGGCTTAATCTTATGGAATTCTCCCTGCAGTTCCACTTTTTGTCTCTTAATCTCTTGTTGGTCGGACAAATTGCCCGACTCTGCCTCATTGTAATTCTTATTCTTACTTCTTTGAGAGGGAATATTTTCAACTCTGTCTATGATATTAATTTTGTTCATCATCTGTTGGCAAGCCTCTTTCAGCACTTTGATGATCCATCTCCTGATTTTGTTTATCTGATAAACACTTTAATATTTTCTCCTGATCTTGTAACAGTCGCTCATTACCCTTTCGGACTCTTATCATTTCCTCTTGCAATTTTTGTACAATATTCAACAAGAAACTAGTTTGGTGTTGTTGTTCTTCAAGCAACCAGCTGGTTTTTTGATGTTGTTCTACACTTAACTGAACCCACATTTCTGGGTTCATGACTGTTGGTGCTTGAGTTTCTCCAGCCCCTTGTTGTGATTGTGATGTTATAGCTCCTCTCATTCTCTCTCTCTCTCTCTCTCTCTCTCTCTCTCTCTCTCTCTCTCTCTGCATTATTCACATACATAGCTTCATCGTTAGTTGACCCTTAGGGTCCCAACGTAGTAATGCTGCTCTGATACCACTTGTCAAAATAATTCTTAATTAAATTACTACTATAAAAAAAAAATTACTTACCTCCACATGTATATAAACATCAAACCCTTCCATAGTACTTATGCAATAAACATACCAATAATAATAGCAAGACATTTATCAAAGCTGGCGCATGGTTCAATATTTCGGCTATGACTTACATTAGAAAACATATAATGTATTTGTATGATTTAACTCTACGCATATAATATACACCCCAATCGGTCAACACTTGGGATTTTAAATTGAGATCTTATCATTACAATTATTTATTCATAGTTTATGCGTTGATAAAGTTCACCATGATTATATATCGATTTTGTCAATGGTAATACACCGATAAGATTTAATCTGGAATTAATATAGTACTCCACTTGGCGTTTGATATTAAACCTCTGTGGAGTTATGTCAACTCCATTTAATATATCAGTACAGGGTTTTTACTCCCTTGGACAGTTGTAGATCGCATTGGATTCGTCATGGTTATCGAGGGAAACTCCGAGTTTTACTGCTATTGAACTGTGAGTTAATGAGTTGGATCACTGTTTGACGGGGTTCAGAGCTAGACGTCTCTAGCCTTATACGCTTTGAGCACTCCGCCTCGAACCCCATTTAGGTTTGCTATTCCTCTGCATAATTTCTCCATTGCTCTGCTACTAATACTTTGTTAACTTGGCCTTTGGCTGTTAGGGCTACTCCGTCGGCTTATTCAGCTAAAATTTTGTCTTTGTTGATGATCCTCTGTTGCGGAGAAGTCTTGCGCTTCTACTCTGTCGATGCATCCGCATTTGCAATGGAGGAAATGGCATTTAGATATGCACCAATGATATGGCTATCTATGGCTATATTTTTCTTTTTTTACTCAGTCTCTTGCTTGTTACAGAGTTGTATAATAATTCATTCGCTTTAGAAGTGTAATACTTGTTATTTGATTATTTTCACAGTGCTTTCAAACGGAATTTCCCTTGATACAGGTAATTATCCGAGCCATTCTTCCTTTAGCTCAGGCATTCTAGTTTTATTATTGGTTAAATGCTTAAAAACTTAACCCCATCTCTTGGTTGTTCTATTTCCTTGCAAGTTAGTGGTTCCGATTTACCAAACCCTCGAGCAGACTTCCGTTAGTGGTTCCTTACCACAGTCTTCACGGCCTCGGCTAACTACTCTCTTCCTTGTTGCACAGGTACCTTGCCCTTCGAAGAGGTTAAAGCCTTTAGGGTTGGTTTTCACAGAATTCTGTTTCCTACAAACACAAAATGTTCATGTTACGGCAATGTATAAACAGTTAATGAGAGTTTATACCCGGCATAGGGTTTCATAACTTATTGTAATGATTTATTAGTCGAAGGGTAATCCCTTAGGGTTTATACCCGAGTTTTATTTTTTTTGAAAACAGACATGGGTTTTGATTAGCTCTGTTGAGCTCTCTGTTATGTTTCTAATTCAGCTTGACTTTCACTTTACATTTTGGGACTGTTCCCTAGCTTGTAATGGTATATTTTTAATAAGTTATATTTCTGAAGAGAACTCTCTCTTTTTCTAAAGTTTAACAATTCATATCGACACATTCAGGGTTGGAAAAACCCTCGTTTCGCTTCATTTTGCATGTAATTTTTTTTATTCTACAATCTTTAGTTTGAGAATTGCGTCTTCCACTGTTGTATGATATTAAATAGAATGAATCTACATAAATGTCACATGATTTTTTATTTCCTATTATTTATTTCTGGTAAAGACAATTTTCACGTCGAGTTTGCGGGTTAATGGTACCTTACCATCGTTCTTTCGATTATTCATTCCACAGAGTTTCTTTCTTAATTTTATTTTCTGTAATATATGGTTAGCTCCATGCTACGGTGACTGGACCACCACAAAGAATGTTTGTGTATTACGAATACTTACTAAGTTGAACAGTCGGTCTCGGGTAGTGTTTCACCTCAACCCGGGACTGCAAGTTCTAGTCTTTTTGTTTCAGGGGTTAATGAAGTTACATATAACAATGTTAAGAATTTATAGTATTATGTTACGAATATCATAAGACATTTGTATACACACACTTTTACCACATGTTCTTCATCTCTTCTTAGATGTACATGTAAAAAATTGTATCTACAATTTATTGTGCTAGCTGTTAAAAGAATAGATTTGTTGTAGTTTTTATTACTGTTTTCTGTATACATACAGTCTAAGTATTTAACTGGGTTCTTTTATGGTTTTCTTCTTTCCCTTTTGCATAAATAAAATCTTCTATTGTGTATCAGTATTTCAGTAACAAACCACGTCCACTGTAATTTAAACAATATTTCAGTAACAACCACTTCCACTGTAATTTAAATAGTATTTCAGTAAAACCCACTTCCACTGTAATTTAATGAAATTCCTAACACAGCTAACCCTTTCATATTAATACATAAAAGACAATATGCAACTCAGTCATTATACTTATCTAGATTACTCTTTTAAAGTTGTGGTCCTCCCAACCATCAAGGGAGGCTATTACGTCCTCCACTTGCCCCCTAGCTCTAGAATTTGGACGGTGTCCCAGGTTAACAGTGGATTTGTTTCACTTTCTGTTGTGACCTCTGGGTGGCCAATCCAGTCAAACTCAGAAAGTCTGGTTTTACAAGGTATGCTGTGAGTTATTTTCAACTGATCATAACCAGCTCTAGAAAATACTCCCCTTTACCATTAGCACAAAACCCCTACTCCTCCTCTAGGATTCAACTTTATCCTCAAAGGAGTAGGTAATTGTCTTTCCAACTGTCCCCAACCACCTCCTATTCTTGAAAACATTTTTACCATTAGCTTTAAAAAGATTTTCCTTTCTTTAATTAATTACTCCTAATTAATAAATCAGAAAATTAAATAACTTGTTTAATCAACAGTAATTATTTGGTTTTTTTTCTTTCCAGATAAAGATAAGAAAATTGTATTTTAACTAGTTAACACTAGTTAACTTTAATGAGTGTCACATGGAGTATCTTTCAACTTTGTTCCTAAAACTTCCCAACAAGGCCTAAAAGTGAGCCCTTATCTTGGTTTTGGTACTCTACTTTCTAGAGCTTAGTTCAGCCCTATTCAATGATATCAATTAATCAAGAATACCTACCAACCTATTCATATCAGGCAAACTACCAATTGATTGATTCAACTTCAAGTGGCATGAGCATGGTCCAAACTTCTTGGTATATCTTAGATGAATGGTCGATCTTGGGATAATCCTCTAAGATGCACTTTAAATCTCCTAGGTTAATTTCTTATGAACACTAGTGGATCTATGTTGTTATTCACCCCACACATATTCTTTAACCATTTAATTATTAGTGCTCCAAGGTTAAATCTCCTTATATTAAAATTTTTACTTTACCTCATTAGAATTAGTCTATAATCCACCCTTGACTTTGTTAAATCGTTTCCTCCACAGTTTATGTCATTTTTTTCATAAAATTAGGAGAAGTAGAAAGTAAATATGCAATACATTCTTTATGTTACGATAATTAAAAAAATTACCACGAATTACTGTCCACCATAATTTATGGAATTCTTTGCATAAATTTACATAGGATTTAAAAATAAATATGTTGTTACATAAAGATTGTAACAATTAAAAAATCTAACGTGTATTTTTCCTTGCAAGATCTTATTGCTCTTGGTTTTTCAAGTGATAATTAGACAAGCACAATTTTCCATATTTGGTAATTACTTCCAATGATATATGAACATCATTAAGTAATTATACAACTAATTTTTAGAAGTAATCATTTATCCTTCTCTTGGGGTTAAGATTCATCATTATTAAGTGCATGGTTCTTCACCGTTATTGATCATCCTAGTTGGTTTGATGTGGAAATCGCAAAGATATTATCATCCTGGTTTGACTAAAAATCATATTGTGATGGTGGAAGTCACAAAGATATTGATCATCCTAGTTTGACTAAAAATCATAGTGTGATGGATCTGGAATTATAAAATCAAAATTGCTCATTTCACAGAAGCCATAACTCTAAAATTCCCAAACATATTTACCTTTCCATATCCATAATAGGTGTGACCACTTATTGATAGCCACTCTACTTTATAATGTTCTCATTACCCTTGAAATTAACATTGATATATCTAAGCAATACTCGTAGAACAACCTAAGAACAAAACTACTAAAATGAAATGTGTTCTTTATGTTGAGAATTAGGTAGGGCTAGGTTTAATTCAAATTCTTGTCTTGATAATTACTTGTGAGCTTACTTCTTTTACTTATGTATTCTCTTTTTAGCTTATTACGTCTTTCATCAAGTCAATTACCAAAACAAAAGAGACACAAATTTAGGTTCTTCGAGCCAAGGCCAAAACCTCTCCCTCTTGGAGAGAAAAACCCACCATAAATTCTTCTTATAGAATTTCAGATGACAAGTACCATGACCATGACACAGACCCTTGACCCTTGTATGCCTCCAAGACTTTGTGACTGCTTCTTCATTAACTCCTTGGGTTGATCCTTCTTTTCTGCACTGTCATGCACCTTTATGCACCAGGACTAGAGATCTCTATCTCTCTCATTGTATTTCCCTTCTTCGGTTGTGTGTGATCCCTACTGAGATATCAGCACCTTGACTTGGACAATCCTGTGCACACCTTGCATCTCCACTTGATCTTGCTGATTTTTTTCTTCAATTGTACAGACGTCCTACCTCATTCCATGATATAATGATATCCTTTCTCTATGACATATATGATTTTCCTTAATTCTTCTTTGCTGAGAAAACTTATTGTATTACGCACTTCTGTTACTTCTTGGCTTACAGTGATGTAGTCTGAGATACTTATTCCCAAACCTTATATATGTGACAACATTATTCCTTTGCTTGTCTCCCTTTTACGTAGTCCTAAACTCACACTTATTGCAGATAGATTCACCCTTGAATATTTCGTTGTTTCACTTCTAATTCCTCACTTGTATTTATGTACTTCCTTCGTATTTAATCACAGAACTATTCCTGAAGTCACCGTAATCTTATCACTGAAATCTTAAGTGAAAATTACAGAAGAGTCTAAGATTATTGTATGTTCTGTTTTGTGCAACACAGTAGGCTATTTTTAGTAGTTGAGTCCTATAATAAGCCAACTTGACCGTGAAGAGATGTGACAGTTCATGAGCCGACTTTCTAGTTGTTTATAGGCCGACTTGTAGAGGAGTTCTTCCGGCATATTGTAGGTTGTCTTGAAGAGTATTTACACCATTTTGGAGCCATGCTTTCAGAGATATATGACAAGGTCTTTGGAGCATATCGTTATGACTAGACACTTCATATATATATGAATCTTGAGTACATTTACAATCAGAAGACAAAACCTAATAGACATCAGGAATAATTATATTGACCTATAATAAATATCTTGCTCATGAAACCCATGAAGCAAGCATAACAAAAATACATTTTTATTATATTTTTCCTCTTCTTTACATAATTACATAGTCAATATGAAGACCGATCCTAGTTACACTCTTCAACACTTTAACTAGACAATAAGGAGATAAAAGCAAAAAAAGCAACAAATGTATAAGGAGATAAAAGAAACAAATGTATAAGAAGATTGAATGCATTACTATTACTTTTACTTTTACTTTATCTCCATTCTTACTTTCCATGATTAATCCATTCTACCACCCACAAATTAGTGTGACTTCTCTCCATTAATACCAGCAAAGAGGGAGAGAATTGTTTCTGATCCTTCTCTTGTGGTTATGTTCCATAAGTGTCACATCATGAAGGTGCATGTTCTTCCCCCATTTCTTGTGGTTAAGCTCCATATGTGTCACATCATGAGGGTGCATGTTCTTTCCCCTTGCTTGATTGTGTTGGTTTGAGGTAGAGTGTCAACATTTATTTGTTCTTCTACACCTAGGATAGTTGTCACCCCTAGCATTACCATTTTTACATTCATGCAATTAGTTACATAATAATTATGAATCAATTTTATAAAACTTGTGAAAAAACAACGTGTAATAGTTGTTACCCCTAGCATTACCATTTTTATATTCAGGCAATTAGTTACATAATAATTATGAATCAATTTTAGCAAACTTGTGAAAAATTAACATGTAAAATGATTCAAGTAGAATTCTTGGATTTTCAAACTATTTTAAAAACATTCTCAATGTTTTGAAAGGATGCCCTACACATCATTAGGGGTTCCAATTGAATCTTTGGTCCCCCTCAAAGTTTCAAAGCTTCTATTGGATCCCATGATGATGTGTATACTCCATTTTTTAAAAAGCCAAAAATTCTAATTGAATTTTGACAAACTATGAACCTCTACATAGTGAAATATGTAAGTTAATGTTTTTGTGATTCCATGTTATAGATTTTTGCTTCTTCTTGTTAAAAAAATTTCATTACATCTCTTCATCTCTCATACAATTGAAAAATATCCTGTGAGATGATTCAAGTAGAATTCTTGGGTTTTTAATCTGTGTTATAATTTAGAAACATTCCCAATGTTTAGAGTGGAAACCCTGCCCATCATTAGGGAATCCAATTGTGCTTGCAAGGATCTATCACAGTCCTCAAAATAAGATGAAAAGTTGCAAACCAATCTCGGTTGCTAAAGATATTAGTTGTGGGCTTCTAAGGAATTTTGTGATATTGAAACTATTTATAGTTTAGAAGGTGATAAATTAAATATGGCACCAATTGGAGTTTGATTTTGACAAGTAAAAATAATCCTTTGGGAAAGAGTCATCTATTGGTCCAATAGGTAATTGTTTTCACTCTAATCAACGTTTTGCATTTTTGTTTTTCGATCAATATATAATTGTTAGACCAAGGTTGTCTCTGGTTCAGGAATTCCACATCTTGCTCAAATCCCTCTTCGGTGACTATTCGATTCACAAAGAAACTCTCAACTATCAACAAAGCAAGAACAAGATAAATCTACACTCCCTCTTACAACAACACAATTCCTTGGGGTTGAGTACACCTATTAGCTTTGTCTCATGGGATTAATTTTGAATCCTTTTCATGTATCAATGCCTACTCCAACCCCTCTAATTACTAAATAGGCTACATAATTGCCACATCTATTCCCTATTAAAAGTGGATCAACATCCATAGACATTTTTTTCTCCAAGTATTACCAAGAATGTTTTAGAAAATGCAAATTTGAAGTGGTGCATTACCCCCATTTGAGCCATCTGCATACTTGATTGTGATTCCTCTACTTTTGTATATCTTAGAAAGAGTTAAAAGTTCTTCAAAATTAACCTTTGTGGTAGTCAAATAACTTTATATGTGCAATAGAGACTGATGAAAGAAATCTCGTCAAGTCATATAGGCAATGATTGTATTTTGTCTCCAATTAATGTACAAGTTGTGATGCAGATTTTGGCACACTTCTCGATTTCCTTTTCTCGATGATGATCTTTACAAAGGAAAAATTTGTGTGTCAAACAATGTCATTATTTTTGTGATGCATATGTTGGCATACTTCTCGATTTCCTTTTCTCGATGATGGTCTTTACAAAGAACAAATTTGTGTGTCAAACAATGTTATTATTTCAAGAGCAGCTCACAATTTTAATAAACGTGTTTAGTTGTAGTTCCAAATCCAAAAGAAAACTATATTAGGCTTAGTTCACAATTTCATAAACTTG
The DNA here is from genome assembly GCA_034641835.2 of Pinus albicaulis. NCBI lineage: Eukaryota > Viridiplantae > Streptophyta > Pinopsida > Pinales > Pinaceae > Pinus > Pinus albicaulis. The sequence continues at coordinate 122,489 of JAXQQM020087227.1, forward strand.
GACTACCCTGATTAAACGGATATGTCAATACATGGTCATCCTTTGACTGCTTACATTGGAGCAGTATATACATGCCTCCAGTTTCAACAAATGCTATCCAGGAAGGTGGTCTTTGTCCATGTCCTTTTTTATGAGACAATTGATGATATTATCCAAACTCACTTAGGGACTCGCCCTTTGTTTCTATTTGCTACAAGGTTCGAGTAGAAATTTCTACGTACACTGTTTTTGGATTCGTTACGTGGCTTTATCTACTTCCATAAATGTCCAAATGTTCAATACATCTTGCTGGCCTATTTTCTATCATTCGGTAGAAGTAATGTCATGGGACTTATTTATCTAATATTACATCTTGCTGGCCTAGTTTCTATCATTCGGTAGAAGTAATTTCTTGGTACTTATTTATCTAAGCTTTGATCATGGCACAAGTATCAGAATTCAAATCCACTGATATGTATATTTACTTTTTTGGTTTGATTCTACTAGAGACTTCATGTATCAACATTCATGTGTTCTATCTATTCGTTAATAGAAGTTTGGCTTATACATTGCCTTCAATTATCTACATAATTGAGGATTTTGTGTTACGGAGTCATTTCATTTTCCAAGTTGATCTTCGTGAATATATTTCTGGTGAAGGTGGTGTGTACGGTATTGAAATTATTGGCAGTAAGCCATGTTTAAAGCTATGATTGTGATGCATTGTTAATATTCAAGAAAATACTTTTCTTCCCTGATGGACTTCTGCATGTGCAGACTAGAAGAATCACTCATTGCGCTGCATGTGAGTTGCAGGAGAGATTTGTAATATTTCTCTCTCTTGTACATATGGAACCGCAAGCTTCCATTTCTAGAGAGCTCGGTAGTATGAAGGTTTTGGAGCTTTTGAATATAACAAACAATATTCTTGTTGGTAGCATTCCCAAAGAAATTTGGGGTCTCATGAAGCTAAAACATCTTGATTCAAGCAAGAACTCTCTGAGTGAAAAGATTCACTCTAGCATCAAGGGCTCACAGACTATCAAGAACCATTTGAGAAAGGATGAACTTAGTAACGTGATCAACAATGTAGCTACTGGATGGAAATTATAGAGAAGCAACAGGACAATGATCTAATGAATGTCATTGTAGGTGACCCCTATATTCTTTATTATTTACATGTTGCCACTGAAATTAAACTTTCTATCATACATGTTCTATGGATGTTCAATGGGTAGAATAATTTCGAGGATTTAAATATCCTGTTCTTTAGATCATTGTTAATAGGCTTCTTGTTGCTCAGTGTGAAAGAAGGGATTCTCTTCTTCCAAACACAAATTTTTATTTTTGGATTACGCAGGATATTAAATTATTACAACATCATGTGGGTCACTTTGACTTTGAAAAGGAATTTGAGGGAGAAGTCTCAGCTGAGAAGTTGGGTTAGTATAATGATATGGATGCCAGAGTCTCTTTGTTCTTTCTCCTCCATATTGGAAACCGTGTCGAGTTCATGCAAATTCTCCTCCATATTGGAAACCTTGTTGAGTTCATGCAAAAACACACACATGGAAAGGCTAAAAAAATTATACACCATTTTGAAACTGAGATTGTGTTTGTATTTTTTATATGGTCCTTTTTGGTCATTTTAAACTCTTTTCGCTTTTTTTTTTTTTTTCATAATTCCCTGCCCTACAAAACACACTATTAATTTAAATGATATCAATACTAGTCATATAGTCCCGGTCCTGGTTCGAAGAGATAAGGCGGTTTATGCACTTTAATGAAAAATCATTGGCAAAAGAAAAATAATTCATGGCGTCGAAAATTTGTTTCTGGTAAGAGCTTTATTGATTTACTTATGTACTTGATGGATAATTATAATGAAATTAAACAAATAATCAAATGGCACCAACAAAATTTTGAATAAGTCCTTAAATTAGTTTGTTTGTTGTAACTGTTTTTTATGGATTCACTTATGTACTTAATAATTATAATGAAGTGAGAGAAAATAATGAGATGGTACAAATTTAAAACAAGTCCATCACTTACATACTTGAGAATTATAATAGAGTTAGAACAAATAATCTGATGTTACCAACAAAGTTAAAACAAGTCCATCACTTATGTACTTGATAATTATAATCAAGTTAGAACAAATAATCAAATAGTACCAACAAAGTTAAATAAGTCCATCTTAAATGTTTAGGTTTAGCTAATTTTGTTTATTTTTAAACAAATAATAAGATGGTACCAACAAATTTGAAACAACTCCATCTTAAATATTTAGGTTTAGCTAATTCCTTTTATTTTTAAGCCTGGCCACTTTTCTTTTTGAGAATTGCCCATTTTGCTCAACATTTTTTCCTTTTATTGAATGCATAACAATGTAACAATCACTCTTTGAATGTGTTTTTTTTACTTTAGCTAACAAATTTTCTTTTTACTGAATGCGTAACAATGTAACAAGCATTCTTTGTATGTGTTTTTTGACTTTAGCTAACAAATTTTCCTTTTATTGAATGCATAAAAATATAACAAGCACTCTTTCTATGTGTTTTTTTACTTTAGCTAAAACCTTACATGGTCAAAATTTGGATGTTATGGCTAATTAAAATTCCATCATAGTACTAGGAAGTTACCGAATAAGCAGCCAGTGAAAGTATTATTGATTTGAGTTATAGATGTTAGATTGATTGCATGCAGTGTTAGTATCATTGTGTATTACTTTATTGAGATATAAAGTTCACAATTAAAAACTTTCCACAAAGACAACGATATAATCATAAAGTTTTCAATTAAAAAGGCTCCATAAAGACAACAAAACAATCACGGGAATTAAGAAATATTTCCCCAACAACTTATTAAAACTGGTGTGGGTATATGATCATATTATCAATTGGTTGAATCCTTAACAAATTGTATGCCATGTTAATATTTATCAAGCTTGTAATTTCTTTTTTTAATTTTGCACAGAACATTTGTAATTGCAGTTACAAGAGGCAGGGCCAATTTGTAATTGAGGTTACAGAAGCCGGACCAATTTGGATGGTTTGATAATAGTGAAAATTCAAGGTCAGTGTATGGACAAACCTTTTACTGTTTTGGTAATAAGAGTAAAACACTCCAAGGGCAAATACCAAATTTGTATTAGATACTAAATTTGCATTTTCCATTTTATACATTACATATATCATATTGGTGATCATTCTAACTTTAAATTTCTATTTTTAGTCTCGCAATAAGTGCAAGATTATAAAATAGTTCTGAATACATTTCATTCCAACTTTAAATTTATGTTTTCAGTGGTGCAATAATTGGGCTGTAATGGTGGCTTTGTTCTCCTAAGTTTCTGTCCAAATTATCAAATAGTTCTGAATACATTTCATTCCAACTTTAAATTTCTGTTTTCAGTGGTGCAATAATTGGGCTGTAATGGTGGCTTTGTTCTCCTAAGTTTCTGTCCAAAATAAAATGTCTTGTTTTAAACAGTCGATCCTCTTGTTCACTCAAATATTAAAACTTGCTTAGTGTTGGGTCTTCTTTTCCTCTTCTCCACGCAAATATTACAACTTGCCTCACGTTGGGTCTTCTTTATTGGAATTGGGCATCTTGTTCAAGCAAAGATTACAACTTGCCTCACATTCGGACTTATTTAGTGGAATCCTTTTTTTTACTGCAACATCTTCCAGCAAAGATAACATCAAAGATGTCAAGCTGAGGCCAGCAAGCATATGTAGAAGCGGGCAATGTTGTGGAGCAAACAATTGGTTCATTTAGGACGGTAAGTATGTGATCAACAACACAAACCATGCCTTTTCATGTCATAAAATTATGTTTCTTTATATCTGAAATTGAGGGTTATTGTGTCTTCATATGAGCGCCAGTTATATTGTCTATAATCTATTCAGATTAATAACACATTTTAGTTACATTTCAAGTTGTTGCTTTTATCGGGGAGAAGAATGCCGTGACTGACTATGAAAAGTCCCTTACGATTTGCTTACAAGGCTACTGCTCATCAATGGTTGGCAGGTTGGGTCTTTACATTTTATTTTGTTCCTCCACCTTTGCATTGCCTCTTTGGTATGGATAACGGTTAATTATTCATTAAGGATATTCTGGCGCCTGGTGTGATTGATGTCATCATTGCAGTTCTGACTGGAGGCCTGTCAGTTGAATCTGCATTGTGAAATGCTGTGAAATGCATTATTGTCACATCATCAGGAAATTTGACTATAGGGATTTGCACTTATTCAAACTAGATAAATTCACATTAATTAATGAGTACATAATGATAAATGTTTGGCTAGATTTCGGGCTATGTTGCATGGGTTTTGGAACCTAGAAGTGGGTTTCTAGAACCCAAGAATTGGATTTAGGTATGGGTTTTTCCGAAATGAATCCATAAGAATTGGGTTTTTCTACTAAAAATTTGGTTTCTTTTAAAAAAAAAAATTGGATATTTTTTACATTTAGGGTACTTGGAACCTCGATAATGGGTACTTGGAACCCCAATATTGGGTCTTTTGTTTAACAATTTTTGAAACAAAAATTTAAATATAAAAAAATCTTAGAAATTCAAAAGGTGAATACATAACCCATAAAATAAACAACATTCTGTGTGAGACAAGATGACGAGCATTCCCTGGTGTGTTTGGAGACAAGATGACGAGCATTGCCTGGTGTGTTTGGGGCATTGGCTGATGTGTGTGCAGTGGTAGGAAGTTTCACAAGGCAACGATCCACATGACCTTAATCCATGCTTAAATAGATCATGATTCATCGTCTTTGCATGAATTAATTCTAATTTCTGTGTTCAAACGTCACTGTTTGCATAACAAAATTAGTAAATTAAAATTTAATTCTAAATAGTAAATCTACCCATGATGTCAAAGATGGGAAAGCTTCCTTATGACCAGTATTAGAATCTTGAAGAAAACACAATAAACAGTTTACTGTCATATACTGTTATTCCAAACTCTTGTTTTTCTACTGTAATTTGCACATTCTCTCATGGGCAACATACATCACTTTCTTTTCTAATCACTCTTTTAACTGTATTTTGTTTTTACATTTTTTTCCAAGATGTATATTTTAGTCTTCTTTTTCCCTACCAGAGTTTTGGGCGAAATTGGCTTGGGGTCAAATTTACAAGTATGTAAACTCCAATTTTTACTTGATATCAAACTAGAAATTTTGAAATTTCCATGTAAATGTTGAATGTTATGTAAATGTTGAATGTTCAATAACGTGCATGTTTAAATATTTAAAGTTTAAATCATAGATATTTTAGTTATACAAATTCACACATATATACCCTCCCCACGTTTCTTGGCAACATAGATTTCAGGTCTCTGGGACAGGCATCACCATGTTTAAATGCCTTTGGAGCTAGACAAGTTGTAGCTACAAAATGTTTGAGACAATTAATAATCCAGAGATTGATTTATATGATACAAATGGATTGGTACTTGAGGATATTCAGGTTGATATTGAGCTTAAATATGTACACTTCGGTTATCCAGCACGGTTTTTTGGGTTCTCAATGGGTATGGAAATACCCAGAGGTACCATTGCAGCTATAGAGGTACCGCTACTGTTATAGTTGGAGATAGCGGAAGTGGGAAGTCCACAGTTATAAGTCTTATAGATAGATTCCATGATGCACAAGTTGGTGAATTGCTTATAAATAGTGTCAGTATCAAACAATTTAATGGATAAGGCAAAAAAAATGGACTTGTAAGCCAGGAACTTGCTCTCTTTGCAACCACGGATAATATTACATATGGTAAAGATGGGGCAACACTAGAGTAATGTTGAAATATGACAATTAATAATGTAATTTTGGGCAAAATTTTAATTACTAGGCAAAGGAGTTAATGTTAATGTAAAAAGTTGTTCATATTAATTGGGATAGCCGGAGCAGCTTGTAACAATGGAGAATCATTATTAATTGATAAAAGTGTAGAGCTTGCTAATGCTGAAAAATTTATTAGTAACATGCCTCAAATTTTGTAGAAAGAGATCTTGATTATTGGTGATTGGTATGTTCCTCCTTGTGGAAATGTGTTTCTTTTGCACAACATTTTGTGTATGCTGACAGTCATGGTTGCTATTTTCAGGGGTTTGATACCCAATTCGGAGAGCATGGTACCCAATTATCTGGAGCTCAAAAGCAAAAAGTTTCATTTCTTGTTGATAGAATTTTGATAAATACAACAACAATTATTGTTGCAGATCATCTGGCTACTGTGAGAAATGTTGATAGATCAGTGTCGTCCCACGCGATTGTATTGTTGAAAAGGGTAAATTTTTTCAATGCTTTAGTTTTTAATCTTTATTAACAAACAACACAGATATCGACCATCTAACATCAACTTGCTTATAAAACAATTTTTCTCCATTCCATCATTAACAAATATTGTTCAAACAACAAAAATTATATGTATTATGATATTTTTCAATAGGGTTTGGGAGGTGACTCTTGTTCATTACTCATTACTCATGCAGAGCTATTAATGGATATGAGAAATGTTAATTTCAGGTTCAGATTCCCAGCTCATCATGAAACCATCTAGGCCATTCTCCAAGCTTTTACGTTTGCATGAAACACATCCACCAAAAGAACAATATGCAAAGCATGATTCCAGGATTGTTGGCAGGAGTAGTAGTCCAAATTCATAAGGTATTTGAAAAAAATTGAGCAAATAGTAGAGGGTAGATGGCCTAAGATTTTGTTTAATGACAAATTGTGCAAAAGAAAAAAGACTTGGATGTGACAAAATAACAAATGGTGGTTTAGTCAATGGGGTATTTGTTGGATAATGTGTCCTACAAACAATAAAGAGATAAAAACTTGTGTTATGGATAAGTTCCACAAACTTACTTGGGAAAAAGGGCTAGGGAGAAAGAAGTACTACATTGAAGAGTTTAACCCCACTCATAATCATTAGCAAAAAGTGTACATAGGAACCAATATTTCTTGGAGATCTAAAATTATTATTGCTCAATTATGGACTAATTCTCATCAAATCAGTTGTGAAACAGGGCGCTGGAAAAAGCCAAAAGAAATGTGGGAGGAAAGAGTGTATTTTTTGCTCTTCCAGAAAAGTGGAAACAGAAAAACATTTTATTTTAGAATGTTAGGCCTTCAAAGATAGCAGGGAAAATTATGCAGGTATTCTGGGATCTAGCTCTTGGGATAATCTATTCAATGAAGAGTTCGTCAAGAAGGTGAAAGTTGGGAGCTAGCTCTTGGGATAATCTATTCAACGAAGAGGTTTTCAATGTTAAAAGATTTAATCTTTCCATTAAGTGTTAATTTAGAAATCAGTTTTAGAAATTAGTTTTTAGTTGGTTCAAACTATTTCTATGTAACTGTCTATATGCATGTATATATAGATTGCTCATAATAAAATAATTCACAGCTTGTGCTCTCCAGCAATCTTTTTTATTTGTTTCTTCTTCTATCATTCTGTCATGGTATCAGAGCATTGGGGTTCTTCTTGGGAAAAGGAGAACTGCTGGAGATTTGTTGTTGAAGACTTGCACTCGTTGTTTGAAGCTGTCGTTTGAAGATTTTGAAGCAGAGAAGTTGTTGTTTCCCGCTTTGTTGCCTGCTTTTTCACTCCAGTTCTGCCTTTGTTGTTTGAAGTTGCCAAGTCATTGAATGAAGGAGCGTCCAACGAGGAATTTGTAAGCCGTGAATTGAGTTCAACCATCGAAGGTGCATGATTCACAGTTTTTCTAGTTGTGTAATCAGTGTTAGAAAAAGGCTGACAGGTGTTTTACTTGATTGGTTTTAATAGTTTGTCTAATTAGCGTTTGAGGAAGACTTCCATGTTATTTTTTTACTTGATTCACAGTTTTTTAAAAATCATGTAATCGGCTACCACAGTTTTTTAGTTGATTGGTTTGGCTTTTTAGCCTATTAATGAGGTTGTTGAAAGAAAGGGAATGAGGATGTTGAAAGGAAATGAAATATGTCTTCAATGTTGGTGTGAATCTTCAATTATGGGATCTATAAAATTAAGGTGTTGAAATTAAAAAGAGTTAAAAAAAATATAGTTTTTAATCATCTTCTTCGAAAGCCTATTTGTGTTATCTATTTGGAAGTGTTTTTAAAAAGAGTTGTTTTCAGTATTTTGATTACTTCAAACATGGCCTCGACAAGTTAGTTTGCAATCCCTACACCTCTATTTAATGGGAAAATTTATAATTTTTGGAGCCTTAAAATGCAAGCATGCTTACAAGGCTTAGGGTGTTGGGAATCAATAGAGTTGGAGTTCACAGAACCTGACGCAAATACAATTGTTGGAATGATTGCTACTCAAAGAAAACAATTTGATGAACTTAAACAAAAAGAAGGTAGAGAAAAGTTGTGCATTTTAAATTCCTTAGATGACTCTATTTTTCCTAAAATCACTACTGCTAAGACTGCTAAGTCAATATGGGATATACTTAAGGTTGCTTATCAAGGAAATGATAAAGTAAAAATGGTAAAATTATAGACTCTCAGAACACAATTTGAAACACTTAAAATGATTGAATCAGAAGCAGTTGATCAGTTCATGACTAAAGTTATGGGTATTTTTAATTAGCTTCGAATTAATGGTGAAGAAATTGATGTCCAAAGAATTGTGGAAAAAATTCTTAGATGTTTGCCTAAAAAATTCGACATGATAGTTACTATTTTTGAGTCGAGAGAATTAACAAAATTGTCTGTGGAAGAATTAACTGGTTCTCTGTTGGCTCATGAAGCAAGAATTAATTTAAATGTCAGTAATTTAGAGCATGCTTTCAAATCTAAAGCTTCTATGGATAGAGGTATAGATAGAGGTTTTCGTGGCAGGAGAGGAAAAGGTAGAAGATAGTCTCAGTCTGATGATAGATCACAGGTAACTCAAGCACATTCTGAGTAGTCTCAAAGTGATCATGGTCATAGGTTGATAGATAAATCAAAAATTCAATGTCACTATTGCAAAAAACATGGCCATTATAAGTTTTAATGTCGAAAATTACATTATGTTTTAAATAAAAACAAAGCCAATGTTACAAACACTAAATGTGAAACATCAAATGCTTTATTTTTGGCATGCCAAGTGACTGTGCAAGTACCTAATAAAGATGTTTGGTTGGTAGACAGTGGATGTAGTAATCATATGACTGGTCATAGTGATTTTTTTTCACATCTTGATACATCTTCTAGTTCCTCTATTGGTTTGGATGATGATTTCCAGGTTAAAGCTTCAGGAAAGGGTGTTGTACCTGTCTTAACCAAAGAAAATGTTGTGAAGAATATCTATGATGTTTATTATGTACCCAGTGTCAAGCATAATTTGTTGAGTGTTGGTTAGTTAGATGCACATGGTTATGATGTTAGATTTCACAACACTACTTGCACGATTGTTGATAAACATAAGTATCTTGTTGCAAAGATTCCAATGACAAAGAACATGTTGTATAAATTACAGTTGAAAAGTGAGAAGTTGTATGCACATAATGTTTCAATGCCAACCGACTCTGATCTGTGGCATTTGCGATATGGTCAGTTACCTATCCAAAGAATGAGTTTGTTGCAAAGATAGTCTATGGTGAAAGGTTTTCCTTCTTTGTCTGATCATATCTCTTCCTGTACAAGTTTTATAATGGGTAAACATAAGCGAGATAGTTTTGTTTCAGTGTCTAATAGAGAAAAATAACAACTAGAGTTAGTGCATACAGATTTGTGTGGTCCAATGCAAGAAAAATCAGTTGCTGGCAATCTCTATTTTCTTACTTTCATTGATGATTTTAGCAAGAAAATTTGGGTGTATTTCATCAAATATAACTCGGAAACATTTTCAAAGTTTAAGGAGTTCAAAGCCAAAGCTTAAAAACAAAGTGGCAAGTTTATTAAAGTTTTGAGGTCTGATAGAGGAGGTGAGTATGAATCTAACGAATTCATTGATTTTTGCAAACAACATGGTATTAAAAAACAAATGACAACAAGTTATACTTCGCAGCAGAATGGAGTCACAGAAAGAAAGAATCAAACAATTACGAATATGGCTCGAAGTTTGCTTAAAACGCGAAATTTGTCTAAATATTTATGGGCTGAAGCAGTTGCGTGTTCGGTATATAATTTGAATAGATCGCCAACTTCTAGTGTTCAAAGTTTTGTACCTGAAGAAGCATGGAGTGGGCAAAAGGTAATAGTTTCAAATTTTCGAGTATTTGGTTATATTTCTTTCGCTCATGTTCTAGAAAAATTAAGAAAGAAGCTTGATTATAGGAGCGAAAAGTATATTTTTATAGGATATAGTGATCAATCTAAGGCATATAGATTGTTTAATCCTATAACTGAGAATTTTGTCGTAAGTCGAGATGTGAAATTTCTAAAAGACAAGTCTTGGAATGAAATGGAGAACAATATGTGTCCTAATCCCTTTATTTTGTTAGAAGAGCATCAAGCACCTGCAAAAAGCTCTCCAAGATTACAAGTTCAAGACAAAACCAATAGTAGTTCATCAAGCAGTAGCAGTTCATCATCTTTTGAGTCTGATTCTAATAATCCTAAAATGAGAAACTTAAGTGATATTTATGCACAAGATGATGTTGATGATATTGTAAATTTTGCATTTCTTTCATTTCAACCTACTTGTTTTGAAGAGGCTATAAAGGACAAAGAATGGGTAGATGCGATGAATAATGAAATCGATGTTATTGAAAGAAATCAAACTTGGGATTTGGTTGATCTACCTGATGATAAAAACTCTATAGGTGTCAAATGGGTTTTAAAAAAAAAATTAAATGAGAGAGGTGAAGTTGATAAGCACAAAGCAAGATTAGTTGCCAAAGGTTTTTCACAGCAACTTGGCATAGATTATGGTGAAACATTTGCAGCTGTAGCAAGAATTGACATTGTTCGATTTATATTAGCTATTGCAGCACAAAACAAGTGGCCAATTTACCAAATGGATGTAAAGTCTGCTTTTTTTAATGGTGTTTTGAACGAATAAGTGTATGTTGATCAGCCACCTGGTTTCGAAATAAAAAATCAAGAACATAAGGTGTACAGGTTGAAGAAAGCATTATATGGCTTGAAGCAAGCTCCAAGCGCTTGGTACAGCCGAATAGACCATTACTTGCTTAATAATGGTTTCAGAAGAAGCGACCATGAGCCCACTTTGTATATCAAGAATGATTATCAAGGTAATATTTTGATATTGTTTCTTTATGTTGATGACATAATTTATACAGGTAACATGCAGTTAGATGAATTTAAAGCTGCAATGAAAAATGAATTTGAAATGATAGATCTTGGATTAATGAGATACTTCTTAGGTATCGAAGTGAAAAAAACACAAGATGGTATGTTTATGAGTCAACAGAAGTATGCTACTGACATTTTGAAAAAGTTTAAGATGGACAGGTGTAAACCGGTGGATACTCCTATTGAAGCTGGTACAAAGTTGAGTAAAGATGATGTGGGTACTATTGTTAATGCGACTTTGTATAAGAAACTTGCTGGTAGTATTATGTATCTTACGACTATTAGACCTGATATGGCATTTGCAGCTATTTATATTTCCAGGTTTATGGAATCTCCTAAAGACTGTCATTGGAAGGCTAGAAAAAGGGTGTTAAGATACATTGTAGGTACATCTACTTATGGTTTTATCATATGCAGCCTCTGCAGACAGTAAACTTGTTGGTTATATAGATAGTGATTATGCAAGATGTATTGATCATCGCAAAAACACTTCTGGCTATGCTTTTCTATTTGGAAGAAACTTGATCTCGTGGTCATCCAAAAAGCAGCCAATAATTGCGCTATCTTCAATAGAGACCGAGTACGTTGCAGCAAATTCAGCATCATGTCAAGCAGTGTGGCTAAAGAGACTTCTCTCTGACTTCGGATATATAGAAAATGAACCTATTTCAATCCTTTATGACTACACTTCCGCTATTTCCTTGTCGAAGAACAATGTCTTTCATCAAAAGAGCAAACATATCGACACTCGTTTTCACTCCATTCGTGAACTCGTCAAAAATGGTGATATTGTTCTCAAATTTTGTGAATCCAAGGAACAGTTAGCAAATCTCTTCACCAAACCGCTAGGAAAAGTTAATTTTGAATTTCAATGTCAAAAGTTAGGCATAAAACAATGTAACCCTCAAGATTAAGAGGGAGTGTTAAAAGATTTAATCTTTCCATTAAGTGTTAGTTTAGAGATCAGTTTCTAGTTGGTTCAAGTTGTTTCTATGTATTGTGCATGTACGTGTATATATAAATTTCTCATAATAAAATAATTTACGACTATGCTCTCCGGCAATCTTTTGTATTTGTTTCCTCTTAATCATTTTTTTTAGTGCGGCAGTGAACTTTTCTTCTTGCTCGGAAATCTGTATTGCCAAATCTGTATAAGATCATGCATCCTGAACTCGAGCACGTTCCCATCAACATCTCTATGGATTGGTTCTATTAAGCAACTATCTGCTAAAATGTTGATGCATCTTTTACTAGTCTCGAATGGATCAAAGCCACATCCATTTTGCATCTTCTTCCTTCCAAGAAGTCCACATCGGAATCACCCTGAAGTCGGCAAAATATGGAAAGCACATCTGCACATTAACGCCGTAGCTGCGGGGGAGTGCATTGTAACTCAACCTTGGTCGATGAAAGACAATGTCTTTGTCTTCACTATTGGCAATTGGCAGCCTCTGGACTGCCAACTCCCAGTCGTCTGCATACGTGGTGCCTGCCATTGCTCTCCCCACTACTTTGATTACAAGGGGAAGCCCTCCACACTTTGCACACACAAGCTTGGCCGTTCCTTCATGGATGTTTGTCAGAAAATTTCGTTTATTATTTGAAAACACATGATGAGCAAACAACCACCAGCTCTCATCTTCATCCAGATCCTCCATTTTAATTATAGACTTATCAGGAACTTCGATGGCTAACAATGCGCTTCGAATCCTCGAACTCACAATAACTTTGGAGTTGGAGGGATCTGTTAACTAGAGTAGGCCCAATTCCTCTAGAAATTCTACACTCTTTTCCCAAACATCATCTAAGATCATCACAAACCTTCTTCCCTTCATCCTCTCATTCAACCATAATTGTACAGCTTCTTGGATCATATTTTGATCTAGATTTACCTTTGTGTAAGTGGCCATTTGTGCAGAGAGTTCATTCATAAGGCTTGTAAGAGACGAAGACTGAGAGACAGTGAGCCACAAAAATAACTCATCGCAAAAGAAATCCCTCACCTCTTTACAGTTGAAAAGTACCTTCAACAACAGTCTTTTTTCGGAACCACCCTTCCCTAACACGCCAATGCATGAAAAAGGAGAGACGGCCGTTTCATCAATCACCAACTTCTGGAGTGCTGAAAGAACACAGTATTTTCCCACAATCAAGGGTTCCTTGATGAAGACGTCCGTTGAAGCAATCAGAGATTGGGAAGCAGTTGCAGAAGAAACGGTTGAAAAAGAAGCCGAAGCTGAGGATTGGATTATTTACCTAATCTGCCCAATTTACTCTAATAAGCTCGCCCAACTCATCAAAGGAACCAAGTTAAGATGTTGGCAGATCTCTGAAGTCATCTTCATGACATTTTTACCTGTTTTATACTGAGAGAAAAAACATACCAAGTAGATGTTCTACTACACTTTTGTGCCATTGCCGATGCTTGTCGAAGAAGGCCCTCCAACTTTGTAAGCCAATCATTAACAGTTGGTGCCTCATTACGAATTCCTTTCTTCCAATTTAATTGGACGCGATACTGCTGGATCTGGCTTACAATAGGCTTGATTCTCCGTACCTGCTCGCTCAGAGAGTTCAACTCTTTCTAGCAGCAGCGTGCAATATTAATCTGATCTAGAATATAGTGGACTGAGATGTCGATGCCAACACCAATAATGCCAGAGATGAATCTAGGATAAGGCATCCTATCACTATTATGCAATCCCCAGACCACTATGACACCACAAAAACAATCATATATTTCTCAGGAAATCACTCCACTCCAACAATAACACCCACAATACAGCGCCTCGAGCGAGGAAAACCACAGAAAGAAATTGTGCAACTAAAACCCAACCAACAAGGTGATCTGTAACAAAACATCAATTCAGCACAATAATATGGAGTGGTAAACGATTGCATAATAATAATAATAATAATAATAATAATAATAAAATAATAAAACATAGTAAAATTAAATTAAATTATTACCTTAGTATTTTAGATTTTTGATTCATTCATAATTTTTGAAGATTAAAAAAATCTAATTAATTGTAAATTAATAAATAAGTTAATCCACTGAAGCTTCAACCTATTAATTCTTCACTCTCCACCACATAGTCTCTTCATCTACCCATAGTCTAACAATGCTACAATCTTGTTTGGAAAATAATGGAAATTTATGTGGGAATTGAGAACATTTGGGAAAAAATTAGGAAATCTTAGTTACAGTTTTCAAGATTTAGGATTTTGGGTGCCTTATGGGTTCTTTGATGGTGGTGAATCTACTTCCACCATTAAAAAAAAAAAAAAAAAAAAAAAAAAACTTCAAAACACTCTTAGGATTAGATTCTATGAAAAAATTGTCACTAAATTTCGGCAAGAATTTCACCGTCAGGCAAAATTGTGACCTTAGTAGACAACGTAGTCTATGTGTCTAAGTGAATTTCTTGGTGCGTTACATATGATGTAAAGGCAATGCAAGTTTTAATGTTGTTAACTAATCCTTCAGATATTGTAAAATATTAGTTTAGAATTAGTTTACAACAGTTAGCAAAACTACCAATCAGTCAGTTGTTATCCGGAAATTGTCTCAGATTGTATAAATATTTGAAGATTTCACTTAATAAACAACTGATTGATTTATGGAGTTCATTTTGTCTTTCTTGTCACAATTGTATCAAAGCGAGGAGGCGGGGGGGGGGGGGCAAGGATACCAGGTTTGAACTCCATTAGCCTGTTGTTTTTGTTGTACAAGACATGGATGTCCAGGCTGCCACAGTAGAAGACATGGATGGTGCAACAACATGTGGAAAATCAGAGCAAGAGAGGTTTGGAATCAACATAAGTGCAATACATCTTCATTAGTGTGGCTGCGGCATGGACTGACTATAGGTTGAATGGTTTACGTAATCCATCGGAGTGTGTTGAAATGGTTTACCAAGGAACCATTGCGGTAGGAGGACATTTTGCCACAACGTGCCCTTAGCAAAAAACATACACCATTAATTTACATGTTTCATCGTTTTCTTGAAAATATTTGACATGACGATATGGGTTTGTTGCAGTATTGTTGAGATTGAAGTTTCTCAAACATCAGACTTCACATTTTTCATTTCTCAAAAAGTATGTTGGAAAACTATTATTAAACGTGTTTGGAATGTAATATTGTAACACTTGGTTCGACATTATGTAGAGGAAAAATTTATTCATATGACACATTGTCCTACTTCGAGAGCGGGATAGAAGATATATTCACCCAGCTTCTTACAGGACAAGAAAAGTTTGAAAATTTCAAGAAAATTTCCATGGCTTTCATGTTGAGTTTTGAATTGACTTGAGATTTGTAGGAGGTAGTAGATAGATTTTCTCAACTCCTATCTCTAATATTAGAAGTAGTTGGATCTAAGTTCAACTATATAATTGTATTGTAAATTATTGCAAAAGCGTAATTGAGAATATTGTTTTATGCGCTATCTGTACACAACGTTTTCTCCTCTAATTTCTAAATTGGTATTAGATCCCATATAGACCGAGCGCCTCGTAGACATTTCGTTGTGTATATGTATATTTTTTTTCATTGTATGCAACCCCTTCATGCGCAGCGAGATCCTGTCGACTTCCCACATCAAATTCTCTAGAAATCCCTCCAAAATCTCCTCTGGTGTGACTACCATCAGTGCGCAGTTTTCTGAATTCCACAGTTTGATCCATACCCATGATGAATATATTCCAACATAACCATCTCAGTGTCAGCGAGGCTCACCACCATCAGGATTGATTCAGGCAGAAAAATACGCTGGTAGGAAACCACAACAATCCAGAATCGCACGTAGGGTTTTCATTTCAGTATGCTTGTCTCAGATGTTGTCCATTGATCACATGGATTGAATCCCAGACTTATTGCTCCTAATTTTCAGTAAAGTAGCTGACATCACTACAAGGAAAAGACCCTATAGAGGAGCTTAAAAAGGAGGTTTTTAGTGTTATAAAATTGACCAAAAATCAACACAAAGACATTTTCTACAACATCAGTTTATGGTTACGAAGGTTTTGGCAGAGCTTTTAACGGAAATTCAACACAATTAAAAAAAAATGGGTGGCCAGAGGATATTACAGATGTTTTTTTCATCGGTGCGCTACTCTGGATTTAATGCACCGGTGTGTACATGTAGAAGGTGCCCCAGGGCGATCGATGGAGAACGCACCAGACCGTTAAGGTATAAAACCGCACTGGGCATGGTGTTGGTGATACAACGCATGGGGCCGTTCTAATTGGTCTTGGGATTTGTACGGTACCCATAGGTCGTATCACCGCACCGATGCGTAGACTTATAGAAATGCACTGGTGCGTAGTATCACACAAATGCACCGAGATTTATAATTGGTATCGGTATTCGTGCGGTGCCCATAGGTCGTACAAATGCACTGGTGCTTATAGATACATAAATGCCTCGATGCACAGTATCACACAAACGCACCGAGATTTATAATTAGTATCAGTATTCATGCAGTGCCCATAGGTCGTACAACGACACCGGTGCGTATAGACACATAAACGCACAAACACACCAATATTTTTAATTGGTTTTGGTATTTGTGCAGTGCCCATAGGTTGCAAAAATTTACCGGTGTGATTCAGAATACAAACGCACCGGTGTATAGTAACTGACACGCACCGGTTTTCATTTTATATTTTTTAGAAACATCGAAGTGTGACAGTGCAATTATTGTGATTGTTTTAAATTCATTATTCATCAAAATTCGAGACATCTTATAACAATATTTATATTAATTAAATTTTTATTAATGCATTTGAATGTGATGTTTGGATTAATTTTTTATATCATATCGTAATTATTGTGGTTTTTTAAAATTCATTATTCATCAAAAGTCGACACATATATATCTTATAACAATATTCATATGAATTAAATTTGTATTAGTGCATTTGAGAACGACAATGGAGAATGAAATAGAATAAATTAAAACATATATATATATATATATATATATATATATATATATATATATATATATATATATATATGTTTTAATTTATTCTATTGCGTTCTCCATTGTCGTTCTCAAATGCACTAATATATATATATATATAAGACAATTTTTGTCATACAAAATGGGACAGTTATTGGTATCCCTTTGTCTTTCAATTGGGACACTATGCCCATTACATTAAACAAAATGTCTGATTTCACAGATATATTTCAAAAAATACAATGCCTTGCTTTGATGTCGAAACATAGTGATCATCATTCTTCGGTTGAACTATTGTCACTACTAGAGCTACTTCCATGACTTGGGTTATTTTTAGGAATGTTTTATTCACGGTGTTGATTGTTTTCTTCTTCTTCACCTTCCATCTACAAACATAAAAATAAACTGTAATGAGTGTATATACATTGGTGAGAATAATGAAAATTGCAATATTAAATAATATACATCAATGTAAATCAAAAAGTAATGGCGTACCATAGCAACAATTGACTCATAAACTATACACATTCTTTCAATACCATGTGCCATGCTATCTTCCAAAATTTCATCTGTTGGCGCAGTTCCATACTTTGTTTCCTGCAAGTTTTATACCCCATAACAAATCATATATTTAGTATAAAAGATATATATATAATAAAAATAAATAAATAAATAAATAAATATATATATATATATATATATATATATATATATATATATATATGTATGTATGTATGTATGTATGTATGTATGTATGTATGTATGTATGTATGTATGTATGTATGTATGTATATTTATTTATTTATTTTTTATTATTAATTATAGATGAAGCTAAGTAAAACAATATCGATAGATGCTTACAAATTCCACAATTAATTTCTGATATGCCAACATATACTCACAACCAATTTTAACCCAATTTCAATCAATTAGTCTGATGGTTCTTCTTTGTATCTTAGCACCTGTTTGAAGAAATTCAATGATGATTTTTGTAAAACAACTTAAAAAATACAAAAATGAAATATAGTTAAGTTGTTATAAGGAAGTAAAAATTACTCACAAACTTAGATATCAACCCTTTTCTTCCTTGTCGTCCAATTTTATGTGCTGAATGGGTTACATTTTCTTTTCTTTTATGCAAGAAAATTCTTGAAAATTAATATTTAATGCTAAATTGTTTATTTATTGTACCTAATGATCGAAAAATTCAATGATTACATATTACATTTGAAGCATGTTGTTGTTGATATGGCTCCTCCTGCGATGCAATTTTGTCCATTTCTTGGACCATCTCCTTGTACACCTTTTTGGACATTCCTACTAGTATATTTCTGATATCAGCTCATTCATCTTTTGAGATTTTCATAATCTTCCTGAAAATGTAACATGAAAATAAAATATTTAATATTTATATTGATATATGAAAGTAAACATAACAAAAGTGATATTTATAAATAATTCTAAACAAACACTTAAAGGAATATTACTTTTTCATTCCTTTTTTGTTCTACGTTTTTGCTATTAAAATTTTGACATGTCTCATTGACCAATTCTCTGGAAACTCTTCTTGTAGTTTAGATAAATTTGGTTCTTGGAATCATTGGATTGGTTTTTGTATTGTAAGTGGAAAGAACGTTCCACTAGATCCCTCAAACTTTTGTAAAAGTTTTTCCCCCCTTCGTTAACCTCTAGCACCACTCCAGATGAGCTAAGGAGCAATTCATTTTCATTTGCATGTTCTATTTTTTTTCTTTTCTTAGAACAACATTCCTTTTCTGAGTTTTTAATCCCTGTAGAACATTAAACAGAAGTGAATTAATAGATTGTTTGACACATGTTATCTAATAATTTTAAGTATATTATTAATGATAATTAAAAAAATAAACTCATATTAGATCGATAGTATTTTTTCATTCACCTGATTTATCCTTTTGCAATTTTTCCATCAAGCTTTTACGCTCTTCTGGTCCTAGATCAGAAATAAGCTTATCGAGCTTCGTCATTTTGTGGCTCTGGATGATACACAATAAATAATACATATTAGTTAAACTTACATATAGTTCAAAAATAATATTTTTTATAAAGAATTTACAAAGAACTTTCCTTTTTTTCTTTTCTTGATGTGTTATTCGTATTTTTATTACTTGATCTCTTGTCAGTCATTTCTTTATCAATCTAAAACCTATACCATATCATTCATTAATATATTTATAAATCAATTTTCAACTTTTCAGGTAAAAAATAAATCTCAAGAAACTGGTGCGCCTTTCATGCTGTACGCACTGACATTGATGCGTGAGGGTATTAAAAATGCACCGCAAAAATAGTATAATAGACCGTACGGTGCGTTGGGGTATTATAAACGCACCGCACAAACAGTGTAATCGATCGTACGGTGCTATCCTCGTAACATGGAGCACCGGTGCCCTATTTAATATCTGGCGCACTGATTTAAAAAAATTGTTTTCAAATTTTTTACTATAGTACTTTCAAGATGCGCTAGGTTGCGCAGGGTGCACCGAGTAAAATAAATCCATTTGATCCAAAAATTCACGCAAGGGCCGAATGGATTGGGATATGACTATGCAGGTTGTCCCGTGGGTTGGATGTCAATCGAAAATGAAAAGTCCTACTTCTAAAATCACATAAACAGGGAGAAGAAAGGGCAGAAACAAAAAAAAATGAAGGGTTTAGGGTAAAAATGGATAAAACCGTAGAAAAAGTAAAAAAAATAATCAAATTTAATCTTTCCAATGGTTTGAAATTCTATGATACAGGGTTCGAATCACCAGAGGTTTGGTTTCTGATTGTCTGAATACTTCTGTTCATATGTATTTTGCTACTCCATAATGCTCTCATGCTCTCTTGCTCCACGTATGTCTCCTACAAATATCTGGCTGAAAATTTTAGCAAAAATATTGAAATAATGAAAAATGTTTAGTATTTAAAGAATTATTTTATGAAATTATAATTTCAAAAAATATTTTACCGCCCATTTTTCAATTTGCCTCTTTTTTTTTCACTTAAAGAAAATAAAGTTGCACTTTTTTTATTTGTATTTATTCGTCATCGATGCATACTTAATGGCACTACACCGGTGCATCCATTTGTAACATCAGAACTAGTGCATCCATTTGTAACATCAGCACCAGTGCGGTTATATGTACAGTAGCACCGATTTGCGGTTAAGGCACCGAAATTACTTTTAGGTGTGTACACCAAAATTTAGTAAACTCCAACCATAGAAATTTAGAATTAGAATTTTGTTTATTCTTGAGAATTAGAATTATAATTAGAATTGAGAATTGGAATTGGATAAATTATTGATGGAAATAACTATTCTTCCAAGGCATTTTGTTTATTGCAGGAGGTCCCCACTGATTATGTGGAGAGAATGCAATGTGGGGCATGTGAAGATGCAATACTACAAGGCCCAAGTGGGCAATTGTGGCATGTGAACCTGTGCTATGCTAAGGTGTGGGCAATTTTCACAAATGGTTGGGAAAGTTTTGTTTCTGAGCAGTTTATTGAAGTTGGAGATATTTTAATTTTTAGACATGTTTGAAATTTACATTTTGCTATGAAAATATTTGGGACATTTATTTTCAAAGCTACACCTCTTCTTCTTTCAGAAAAATAAACTTTAGCCTTTCCATAACCTGCAACAAGAAAATGTGCCCCATGATATGCTTGCTGACCGGCCATGATCTACTTGCTCATTTGTAAGTTCCTCCTCCATCTTGGCATCCAATTTCCTCTTTTCTCCTTTATTCTTTCTATCTTGATCTTAACAAAATTTATACAATCTCTATTTTACGAGAAACTGACCTTGAATGTTCTGGGAGTAATGACAACGAGTCCTTCATTAATTCTGCATTAGTTAGCAGAAGAAGACCGATTTTCAACTAGACGATGCAATTATTACATGTCGAGGCAATGGTTTCCCATAGAAAATAAGTATAGGGTTGAGCAGAGGAAATACATTGAAAAATGGGCTATTACATTAGATTTTCCAATGGGAAACCGATTTGCAGTTGGAAATATGGTAGTTGCAGATATCTATGCTTTTATTCCCATAGAAATGGTCACTAGATTTCCATTTATAATACAAGCATACTTTTTACTGGTTTCATCCACAGGACCACAACTTAGACAAGTTAGAGATGCCATTGATCAGGTTCAATTGAAAGCTGAAGATGTGATTTTATGCGACGTCAGCTTTGCCGGTAAAAGTTTATGTAAGCCAACCGAAGCTTAGAAAATACTCCTAGCTGCTTTTAAACACATTCTGGAGAATATTTCCCTTCATGGGACCTACCAGCCCGATCAAAAACGTTAATTGATCTTTCTTTGCTGTCCTTAAGGGAATGAGAATCCTTCCCTTCATGGTGCCTCTTGGTTTTATCGACCGCCTCAATTGATCTTTTTCTGCCATCAAATCTGCTCTCCATTTCTCCATCATGGGACCTCTTAACCCTATCGTCGGCCTCAAACGAATGCTCTCTATCGGTCTCAACCTGTACTCCTTTTCTCCTTTTGTACTCTATCAAGTTCTATAGCCATCTACATCCCTGTAAGCATCTTTGTCCATCTTTATGTTTGAATCACTCATTTTCTCTGCTATAAAATTCTCAGCCGAAATTTGAACTCTAGTCTTTTCAAACCCTCATCTCCTCAGAAAAATTCTTGCCCGCGATTCGAGCCCTCTGCTGCTCCAATACTGCAATTTACAGAATAACCTTGTTCCAGTGCATGGGGTTTTATAGGCGCATCAGTGCGGTTTCTTAAGATTGAGGTTTATGTTTTGGCACAGTGTTTTATGACGCACCAGTGCGGAAGAGTTGTGAAGCACCGGTGCGTCTTAGTACTAAGACACACCGGTGCATGTTATGATGATAAGCACACCAGACTGTATAAAGTTCTTTTTTTTTGTATGTAAGATCGTAATAAAATAACGATAATTCTAAAGTACATGAATTTATTTGCATTATTTTCTAAACTTTATTATGTTACAAAAATTCATATTATTCTAGATTTATTATTTTACAATTATTTACAAATTTACAAATTTAAATATTATAATAAAATCATTTCACATTAATACAATTAAAATTTTCACATTGATACAATTAAAATTTTACAAATATTTTACATACAATTACAATTACAATTAAAATTCCAATTACAATTACAATTACAATTTTACAATTTCACATACAATTACGATTAGAATTAGAATTAGAATTTTAATTTTACATACAATTAGAATTTTACAATTACAATCATTTCAAAGTGATACAATTAAAATTTTACAAATATTTACATACAGTTAGAATTAGAATTAGAACTACATTTACAATTACAATTACAATTTTACAAATATTTTACATACAATTACAATTAAAATTACAATTACAATTACAATTACAATTACAATTTTACAATTTGTCATATATACAATTACAATCATTTCACAAAAAATTAAATATTACAATTACGATTAAAAATTTACATTAAATATTTTACATACAATTACAGTTAAAATTACAATTACAAATACAAATACAATTTTACATACAATTAAAATTTAAATTTCAATTACAATCATGACATAATATTTAATAAATATCATGGTCATTTAATATTAAATTAATTAACAAACATCATGATCATGATAACCATCGTATAAACATCATATTCGCCTAAAAAACACATTCAAAATCGCTGACATCATCGTGATCATGACTATCTAACAAAACACAATTAACATTATATATTAACGTCATCAGAACACGAACATCAAATATACATTTCATGTCAAATAACTCATGCTATCACATACACATTTATCTGCAAGCTGCTGCACATTAAATGAACATATCTAACATGACCTAACAATATACACATCATGATGATCACCAAGATGTAAATTAAGTACAACTACAACATGAACATAAAATAGAGGGACCATATATATATAATTGAATAATGTTAAAAATATACAACTGTAATATAAATTTCATGGATCAGCTGGTGGTAGTACAACATCAATATCAGTAAGATTGGAGGCCTACTCAGTCAATGGTGCAGCCTCGACGGTCGACGGTCCAACCTGCTCATGATCATGAGTATTGATGGATGCTGCAGGCTGCTGACTGGACGTGGCTGATGTTCCAACCTCATCTGTATGATGACTGTTGCTAGATGCTAATGAAGGCTCATGCTCATCTGGCGGGGCGCAAGGTGAACGATCATGAGATGATGAGTCACTGCTCGCGGACTTTCCATCATGTGCTGCGGCTCGACCATGCCTATAATGTGTAACAGTCCTCCTCAGTCACATAACAGCTGTTGTAGCTCCTACGTCATGCCGCATCAGTCTGTACATGTCACGTGGTATGCCTCTCCACATCTGTAATAGGCTATCATCGGCCTGTATGTCTCTGTAATGAGCGGGCCTGATGCCCACCTCAACAATCAATGCAATGAGTTGGTCGCCCAACTCCATCTTGTATCTAGTATCAAGTCGACCGCGCCTAGAAAAAGGCGGTATCAGCGCACTACTAGGAACATGTCTCTCTGCATTGGCCTCTTTATGATCCTTGGCATCTAGCATTCCCTCATCGTCATCAGGATCCACACCTAGATCATGTGGTGGTGTCGATATCTCCTCGCCATCAAAAGAGCCAATGTCTGCAAAATATATACAAGTACACAACAATAATTAGACAATTTCATTACACAATTTAATAAAAACAAGTTAAAGAACATGTTAGAATAAATATAAATAAAACAGTAATATTATCTCTATCATTTGGCGGCTCATCATCTGTGAAGAGGATGTTGGCACACCCTCGCTAATCCAATATATCATAAGGACATGGGACCATAATGAAGGGATGCAGCTCTTCAACACTGGATAGTAAGTCCAGTGAATCATGTGATATCCTAGATGGAAACATAGTCTCTCCCTTCTTGGGCATCATCTGCCCCCACATGTGCATACGTGCCTCCAACATCAGCCTACCAGGCTTCCGAACAAAAGTATGCCTCATCTATGGAAACCTCTCAAAAAATAAACAAAAAATCTCTGAAGAAAAAGGTACAGACTAGAACTACCGCAAAAAAAATGACAGACCACCTGACAAGTCGTGGTTCTTGTACTAAAGAATCAACATAATATAAAATCGAGCAACTAATGTGTTGCCCGTCATTGGTGTTGTGTGAAATGGTCAAAATGAGAAGTGAGAGGCACTACACGTCCTCACTACCAAATGTGCCAATATGTAACTAACCTCCAGCAACCTGAAACTCTACAGGAGACAATATTGATGCTCCAATGTATCTCTGGGAGTAAACTAACTGACTCCCTACTACACAACCAGTTGGAAACTCTGAGAACAAGGGAAAATACACCCCTCTCCTTGATAGCCATGTAATGAAATATATATCCTCCTCATTGGGTGTGTACCATTGGTTAGGACCAACCTTGAAATCTTGTCGGTGGGTATTCCACCTACGAATATGATGTCTCAAAAACACACTATGGGCCTTTAGGGAAGTAGCCTCCTCATAGAACTTAAGGAGGCCTACCTACCTTAGGAGCCCCTGAGTATCTGCTGTAAAAGGGCGGCGGTATGCATCTCTCTCCCTCTCTTGTGCCTCCCACAGGGGAACCGTGTCATACTACTCCGCCTGTTGTTATTTTTTTTCCTCCTCTTCTCTCTGAATCATTGACATATTAAATAAAATATTTTTATTAAATAAGACATGTATTTAGGAATATACATATATAGATTTTTTTGGAAAAAAAACAAGATACCAGTCGGTGCGCCAGAAAAACAGTCATTCACCGGTTCTGGTGTGGAGTTTGTTTCTAGCGCACCGGGGGCAGTGCCCCAGATGACATACAACACACCGTATGTGGTGCACCTGAAACTTTTTATACAACACACCGTATGTGGTGCACCTGAAACTTTTTAAAGCACCGTTGACTATATATGGTGTTAGAAGAGCGGTGCGCTGACTAAAATATACGCCCCGGCACGTGTAGTTGTGTCAACGCACCAACTTCCTGACAAATTACATAGTCAACGATGTGGTCTTTTACCAGGCTGCACCATTGACCTTGTCGGAATGACGAATGCAGTGCGTTGACAGACACCAGGGTGGATATTTCTTTCAATGCACCACGTTTCTATTCCCATGGTCAATAGTGTGACCGGCTAAATGACTGCACCGCACTTTTTTATTAAATTTTAACATAACGCAGGGCACCTTTCGGTACCGCCTCAGACACGATGCAGATACCTTTAGCACTGGTTGCGGTGCGACCTGTAAATTTTACAGGAAACATCGCTTACTGGTGCAAACCGAACGGCTTGTGCGCACCGCGCGACAAAAAAAATCTTTTAAATGTTTAATTTTAAGGTTTTTTGAATCCTAATCTACTAAAAAGATTAATTATGGAAAAACAAGAAAAATACATATACATTTCGCCATCGAGGAGGCATATTGGCTGTAGAATTTGTAAAATAAAATTTTCCCACCGTTTTGCAAAGTGAAAGCTAGAGATTGGTGGGAAATGCATAGCAGCAGTGTGTGCAATGGGTGCAATGGGAGCACCGATGTTAGGGCGGATCAGACAAGGATAAATTGCACCGGTGCTGAAGAGCTCTAGAGCACTGAGAAAAGTGAAAAATGTGGTTTTTTGGTTGTAATTTTTTTTTATTATTTAACCCTATTCCGGTGCATGGGGTTTTATAGGCGCACCGATACGGTTTCCTAAGACCGCACTGGGCAGTTTCAGTTTTGGGGCGGTGTTTTATGATGCACCGGTGCAGTTTCTTAACACCGCACTGAGCAGTTTTTGTTTTGGCGCGGTGTTTTATGATGCACCGGGGTAGAATAGTTGTGAAGCACTAGTGCTCTACAGTAATAGGACGCACCGGGCGAGTGTGGACAGAGCACACGGTGTCCGTTGTGCCAATTTTTTGTCTGACCAGTGTTTTCTCTTGTAGAGTGCACTAGTGATTGAGCGCTAAGAAAAGTGAAAAATGTGGTTTTTTGGCTGTAATTTTTTTTTAATTAACCCTGTTCTGGTGCGTGGGTGTTATAGGCGCACCGGTGCTGTTTCTACGAATGCACCAGTCGGTTTCTATTTTGGCACGATGTTTTATGATGCACTGGTGCGGTTTCTTAACATCGCACCAGGCAGTTTCTGTTTTGGCGGGGTGTTTTATGATGCACCAGCGCAGAAGAGTTGTGAAGCACCGGTGCTCTGCAGTAATAGGATGCACTAGGCAGGTGTGTCTGGAGGGCACGGTGTTCGGTGTGCCAATGTTTTGTGCGCACCGATGCTTTCTCTTGTAGAGTGCACCCGAGATTGAGAGCTCTGGAACACTCAAAAAAGTGAAAAATGCGGTTTTTTGGCCATAATTTTATTTATTTAACGCTTTTTTGGGGCGTGGGTTTTATAGGAGCACCAGTGTTGTTTCTTACGAAAGCACTGGTGCTGTTTTTGTTTTGGCATGGTGTTTTATGATGCACCAGTGCAGTTTCTTAATAATGCACCGGGCAGTTTCTGTTTTGGCGCGGTGTTTTATGATGCACCGGCGTGGAAGAGTTGTGAAGCACCGGTGCTATACAGTAATATGACGCACTGAGTGGGTGTGTACAGAGTGCACAGTGTCCTGTGTGCCAATTTTTTGTGCGCACCGGTGCTTTCACTTGTAGAGAGCACCGGTGCGATTTCGGATGATAAGCGCACCGAGCAGAAAACATCTGCAAAAGCATCTGCCCGCCAACCTCCTCTAGTAACCTCCGCTAGAAATGGATGTATGGGGTATTTTTATAAGGGGTTCCTCAAAAACATACGCTAGAGGGTATTTTCCTTGTGCATAAAGACTCTAGGTCGATGTTACCCCGTCTCAAAGCACTTCAACTCCCCGGGCAAGCACGTGATCTAGAATTTGTGTTCTGAATTGGTGAGAGAGATGCATGCGGTGAGTGCACATATGTTTCTCATTCAAAATGTTGCCAACAAACATAAAAGCATAAGATTCATATGACAAATAAAATTTTCTTTTTGTATACCTATGATCAGCTCAACCATCATGGAATTGACATTCTAATTACTTTTTTTGTTAGTTTTATGATGGTGTATGTCATGTTTGTTTGCGATATATGCAGAGATATGAACCAATTCACTATATCATTCTTGTTGGAAATGTGATTTTTATCAAAGGAAATCACTATATAGAGAGTGCCAACATCTGAAGGATTTTGTGAGATGAAGTTAGGCATCCCAATACATTACTTGTGTGAAGAATAATTAATACTAATAAGGACTCTGAAAACATTAAAATTATCAATTCCTGGTGCTAATTTGGAAGCAACTGGTAGCCTCTTCGCACCTGTGTGTCAACTACACATGGGAGTCGAAGGCCATGTGAACCAAATTTTTTGTCATCAACGACACCAAGAACATGAAGATATTGGGTGCAATCATTGCGCGAGAAGGAGAATGGTGATCGTCGAAATTTTTTGTCAAGGTGAAATGAATTATGTTTTAAATTCATTTGGAGTTTTTATAACAACATATTGAGTCCATTTAACTAAATATGTGAGTGATATTTTATGAATACTGACCACTCTAACAATTTCCTTGTGTAGAGGAGAAACTCAAATATGAAACTTCTACATATGAACCAGATGAACAACCCTTGACTTGTGCCAAGGAGGGACATGGTGACTTGTCTATGAAAATTGATAGTTTCATGATTATTGAGTTTTTTGTTGTGAGATATATTTGTTAAGTATTTTTTTATTCTAGTTATAAAAAGGACTCGTGGTTCTCAAACTGCAAACATTGGTATCAGGAACATCAATTCTTGTGTGTTAGTAAGGTCAAGTTCTCTGATCAACTTTTGAACACATTCAGTATCCAAAACTCGATCCTAGCAACTGACGAATAGTCGAAAGTGAAATATCTGACAAATGGTGGTAGGTCCATATATTAATTCATTACTTGACAATATTATCGTGAAAGCCTCGACAATTCAATATTTTAATATTGTTGATCCTGCAAGTTTGTCAACAATGGTCAGAGGTCAAGTGACAACTTGAAGATGTGGCGGTGAAGAAACAACAATGTTTGTGACATTCCAGAGTGGATGTGAGTGTTGATGAAGACCAGTTAGAAAAAAATAATTCTTATTTGTGTCATCTGTGTTTTCTTATGTTTGCCTTGTAATAATTAAGGGAGAGACTTAGAAATAATGCTTCCATGGCTTTCATGCTAACTTTGGAATTGGTTTGAGATTTTTAGGAGGTAGTAAAAACATTTTCTCAACTCCTATCTCTAAGGTTAGAAGTAGTTGGATCTAAGTTAAACTATATAATTGTATTGTAAATGAATGCAAGAGCGTAATAGAGAATATTGTTTTGTGTTTATGTGTACACCATGTCTGCTCCTCCAATTTCTAAAACTAAGTTATTTCATTTCTTTAATAAAAAAATATTTGTTCATAAATCACAACTTTATAAACAATTAGTTTCAACTTATAAACCATATTTTACTACATGTTAAGTAGAAGCGTATTTTTTTTCATTTTTTCAATTAATTAAGTTTAGTATTGTACATTATAAAACAATATTAACTTTAAGTTTATGTTTTATAAATTTATATTATATTTTATTTTAATAAATTTCAAAATATTTATTTTATATTTTATATTGTTATAAATTTAAAAACATATATATGTATTACAAAATTTTATTATAATTTTTTCCGATAATAATGAGTTAAAAAGAATTAGTATAATATTTTTATAACAATTTAAAAAAAAATAACATGTATTCTTTCAATGTTACACTAGATTTATTAAATGTTCATCACAAAAAATGAAATACATTATTTATAATGCAATTCGAGGGGAGTAACATTGTTTTTTATATTAATTAGTGTCAATGATTACTTCCAAATCATTCATTCTGAAGTGTTCAATATTTTTTTTAACTTAACAAAATGCCTATTATGTTGTGATAATCAAGTGCCAATGACTCACATGTTTGCATATTGTGTTTTTTCACAAGTGGTATGGAGGACGATTTTTTTTAGGAGTCATACGTATGGATGTGGTCGGGTAGGTCGTTAGGGAAATGCTTTACAGAGTGGACAAAAATCCCAGTATTGGGGCATCTTTCTATCCTTCGAGGATTGGTCCTTTGGAAAATATGGTTACACTGAAATAGAACCATCTGTACTAATCATATCCCAAATATTCGACAGGTGATGCAAAAAACAAAAAAAAAGAATGAGGGAACTCAACACTAAAGGTTTAAATAATAAAATCATAATTCCAATTAGACACATAATAGATACCTTGATAAGTTTACTAGTTTACTAGGTTTACTTGGTTTAATAATTACTAGTTTAACCTAGGTTGACCTAGGTTGACTTAGGTTGACATAAGTTGGCTAAGTTGACCTAGGTTATTAGTTTGATCTAAGTTTACTAGTTTACTTGATTTACTGAACGTTTAATAATTACTAGGTTGACCTAGGTTTATTAGGTTGACCTAAGTTTACTAGTTTACTCGGTTTACTTGGTTTAAAAATTACTAGGTTGACCTAATTTTACTAGTTTACTAGGTTTACTTGGTTTAATAATTACTAGGTTAACTAGGTTGACCTAAGTTTACTAGTTTAACCACGGTTTATTAATTTGAACTAAGTTTATCAGGTTTACCAAGTTTACCTAAGTTGACTAGGTTGACTTAGGTTGACATAGATTTACTAGGTTTACCTAGGTTTGCTAGATTTAATAATTACTAATTTGACCTAGGTTGACTAGTTTGGCCTAGTTTTATTAGGTTTATTAGGAGAAATTTGTAGGTGTGTTAGGTTTTTTTAAATGATTAGTTGAGATTATTTCATCTATGACTAGTAATACTTTGTAAGTTGTTCTTTTTTTTGGCTGAAAATAACACACAAAGAAAAAATGGGAGAAAATTTGGTTGAAAATATGTAACATGAGCATGACTCATTAGACTACAGAGTTGTTGCAATGGTGACCAGTGAGTTTCCGCAACAGTGACAAGCGAGTTATTTTTGGTTCACCCATTAACGACAACTTATCGGGGTGGTCGCTATGAAAACTCTCACTAGTCACTATTGTGGCAAGTCAATGGTCACTATTCGGGAAACATTCGATTTTTTTTAACATAATCAAGACAACATAAAAGAGGAATGTAAGAATATCCGGTAGCAATTTACCGCTCACCGGATTTCTTTCAATACATCGTTCGAAAACTAGCCGTGAACGCAATTTCACCCACAACCTAGAATTTTTTTTAACAAAAATGAGAAAAAAATTGTTAGAAAAATTTGCTAATAGGAGCAAAGAATTGTTGAAAATGTGTAAAAAATGCAAGAAAATTGTAAAAAATTGCAGTAAATTTACCTTTGTTACAAAAAAGGAAAGGACTCTACACCAGAAAGGAAAGTATTCCACAATTGAAAAAGGTTATTATAAATTGGGCACTTCCTCTTCATCTCGATAGGTTCTCATGAATGATACACTTTTCCTAATGCTTGTTCTCACAATTGGACATAAATGTATGGATATCAATGTCTTCCCGTACATCGTCCCTTCGCAAATGTATTCCAAAAATGTTAGAATATATGAAAAACAAATGTCTCACAAGACACATATCGATGGTAATGATAACATTGTACGAAAAAATGGCAACAAAATTTCCGGTAGTAACATCTCAGACCGACATATGGCAACAGTCTCGCAACAACAAAATGTCTCGCATGAAATATGCAAAAGCGCATTCAAAAGACAAAGGATGTAAGTTCAGCACTAACAATTGATTTCTCGCTAAGCCATTTTTCGATGTTTTCGTATCTTACTTGGCCACAAGGGAATAATTCCACCTAATGCGAAATCGTTGACTCATACAACGCAGTTGACATTTTAGTAGGTGCCTCTTCATGTCATCTTAACTCATTAAATTTAAAATTCGAATTTTGTATCAATTTTCGTATGTTGCACTAATTTTCCAACCTATAGGTAGATTGAACGTCTAGTCGGGCTTGGAGGTGGGTGTTTGGGGAACTAAGCCTGAGTGCATACGATGAGGAGGTGGGATAAGACTTCGATCAAGTACTGTGCCTGGGACCAGGGTGAGGGTCTACCGAGGAGGTCACTAGCAACGAGTCGACGCGTAACACGAGGGGTGAAACGTCGACTCAATAGACTACTCCATTTAATTGTACATGCCTATCATATTAGATTTTGTGTAACAATGTTTGTGGAAGTTATGTGCATCTTGTGCATGATTAAAGAGACAATGAGTTGTAAATCTGAGAAATCCACTACTTTAATTATACCAACTACCTCTCCAAAAACACTATTGATTTTGGTGTCTTAACATAATCCTATGTAGACGTCGATGAAATTTCCATTCCATCGATAATGGTACCACTAATTGTTGAAATTGTCACTACAATCGGTGAATGGCGCCACCCTTCGTGGTATCGGAATAGGCTGTCGAACTTATCGGACCAATCAAATTTTGGAAAAATTTCATACAAATGAGAAAAAGGTAGATGAATATTGATGTGATACTATTCACAATGAAACACCTATCGACGTAGTAATCCATTGCTTAGAATACATTTTTACATTTAGAAAGTGCCAAGGAAATTTTAAATCATTGTCAATTTCATTGGTTTACTCATTTCAAAATTCATCCCAGCTTTAAATCACACACATAAGTTTTAAATTTTTTTCGAGGAAAATCATTATAATACAAAATGACAATGGAAGGACGATGAAATTTTTTTTATTGAATGTAAACAATGAATGGAGAAAATTTAGTCTACCTCTAAACATTTTGAAAAAAAATTCATATATTTTTTGGTCTAATTTACCTATACGCCAAGTAGGATTTTTGGTGCTTTTTTTCTTTGCCAAATTTTGACCAAGATATCCAAATTTATCTAATGGTTAGACAATGTCTTTTAATGATAGTTTAAATAATCCATTGAGGAGATCAGATCTTTGAAATTTTAGAAATTTGAAATCACTAAATGTCACATGTCCTCTTCTTTACTTGTTTCCAATTCACCATAACTTCAAATCACACAAATAAGTACTAAATTTAGTTGGAAAATAATTAATGCTGATATTGTATTAATGGAGAAATTGTTACATAGTTGTAATGTAACTCATTTAATTAGATTAGTTCTTAGGTTGTAGGAGTTTGTTCCAACTCATTCTTTTGAGATGTATTATTGATGTATATTTATTTAATTGAATGTAGAGTGTATGTCTACTTTTATGCGCTCTGTGTGTAGCTTCGTTTCACATGTGAGTTATTGGTTATTCAATACATTTCTTTTTCTTTCCAAGTATCGTTGTATCGCAGCGGATCCTGTGAGCTTGATTTATCTACAGAGGCCTTATGGGCTACAAAAACTCATGTCTACGTAGCCTTTGTGGCTACAAGACTTGCTGGCAACATAGGAGCCTCATTGCTCATTGTTTCTGAAGCTTAGGTGGCCTGGAGAAATACCCTAGCCTGCTGCCAGTGAGAAACTTGGTTTTTCGCTGCACTGCCAGCCCAGGCACAAAGCGGTCAACATTGTTTTTAGATCCATAGTAGCGCCGATCAACATGGATTTTGGGGTCATTCTAGTGTTGATGTCCATTTACTTAGTCGATTTTTGATAAGCGCGTTTTTTTAAGCTAAAAAGTGTGTTGACCTCATTTTTGGCGGATTCGCGCTTCGCATTTTTCTAGATCGTGCGCATCTCGAGTAGCAAGAAGGACAACAAAGATTGGCATTTGATCCAGTTGGGTACACAAAAAATTTTCTAATCGATGTAGGTTTTGGAGTTGCGTACGCAAAGATCGTGCAAGATCTATGAAGATCCGTCATCAACTTCTCGGTATGTGTTGGGGCTTAGTGCAGCTTGTATTTTTTCACTAGTTGAATCGATTGAATATTAGGAGATTTTGGAATACGATCAGTCCAAATGAACAATTTTAGAATAACTTATCTCAACGAGACTAGAAAACTCGATGGGACCAATTATAACAATTGGAAATTCAAGCTACGTACGTTGTTCGAGGGAGCGAGCACATGGTCGATCATCAACGGTGATGAGCAAATACGAACATTGTGAAAAGTGTGGATGCCACCATACAATATTGGGATAAAATGGAGAATAAGGTGAAAGTCTTATTGAAGATGTTCATAAAGATAACATTATCCCACATATCGCAGACAAGAATCGTCCACTACTGAGATCTAGATGACACATAAGAAACTATACGAATATATTTCAAGACTATGCCTGTGGTAATACGTATATATTAAAAATGTAATGTATGTACCTCCAAGATCAAGAAGAATTTAATCTTCAGGTCAATGATAGCATATCGTGACTCGCAAGTTGAATTCTTCGTAACATATTGTGTCATAAAGGACAACAATAAGGAACCAATTGCATTAGGAGTGTGGAAGCCTTGTAGGTTGAATTTCAATAGCATGCTACACTAAGCTGGTTTCAATAGGATTGGGATGTTGATAATATTTAAATTGACAGCCGTCATCTTAACCTACAATATTTCCGATGTTGCTTCAAAGGAAAGGTATGGTTGATGCAATTCTCGCTTTTCATAATGTTTATTTAGATTGTGATGGATGTGCATTAGGGGAAATGCAATAGGGAAGAGTTTCCTTGAATGATGATAGAAGAAAAAGATATTCGAGATCAGGCATACAGATATATGCACTCATGCAAACTAGGTCGCTAGGTGGTATTATTTTTTACTTTTACCGATGATCGCACTAGATTCTCTTAGACATATTTATCGAAAAAGAGCCAAACATTTCTCAATGCTTTAAATAATTTAAGAATATGGTGGAGAAGCAAATGTGGAAATTCATAAAGATTCTCTCGCACAGATCAAGGGGGAAAATAAAATTGGGAGAGTTCATGAAATTTTGGCAAATGGGATATTCAACAAATACGTACCTCACACTCCATAGCAAAATAGAGTTGCATAACAAAATACTAGAACCTCGTGGAGTGCGTACGAAGTATGCTTCAAGGCAAGTGTCTATCCAATGGCTTTTGGGTTGAAGCACCAACACGTATAGTTTAGCTTAAAAAGAAGAGTCCAACTAAATGTTTAATTGAAACTTACTAATCACTTGGATATAAAGAAAGGAATCATTTAAGAGTTTTGGATCAAAATCCTTGCCCATATACCCAAGAAAGGGAAGAAGTTAGATCCTAAGGCCATGAAATGCATCTTTGTAGGATATTGCACCGAGTTTAAAGCTTACAAGTTGTTTAATCCTTTGACTCATAAATTCTTTCAAGTCGAGATGTTATATTTCATGAGCAAGTTGAGGACTCAAAATAAGGAAAATAGACTTGGAAGAATAACATCCGTTGATGGAAGAAAAAGCAAAGGAGGACAACGTTACCAATACAATAATAACAGTAAAAGAGGAAGAGGTGTGATGTAGTCGAAGTCAAGTCTTTCAAGCCAAGTATACAGACAGATTTGATGTGAGTCCTTACCGAGAAGATCAGGTAGAAAGACTCAACTACTTAGTAGATTGAAAGACAACGTTTTCACTGTCAAACATTTTAAATGTTATAGAGTCTACAATCTTATAAATAATCCTACCAATTTCATGAGGATGAATCGTAATGAATGAAGAATTTGAATCAGTTATTAGAAACAATACTTGGGAACTAGTTGAATTTCCCGAAAGAAAAATACCCATAGGTTGCAAGTGGCTTTACAAACCTAAATTCTAATGGGAGTATAGAAAGTTTGAAGATACACCTAGCAAAGGGTTATTCAGGAAAGAGGGAATTGACTATGAAGAAGCCTTTGCTCCCAGAGCAAACTAAATACTATTAGAATGTTAATTACTTTAGCTACAAAACATCATCGGAAGCTACACTGCTAGTTTTTTTGTCCGTATCTCCTAAATGGTGATTTAAAGGAAGAGGTTTATTTATAGCCTGAGTTTTGTTATGTAAGGAAATAACACTTAGCATGTAGATTAAAAAAGGCACTTTGTGGTTTGTAAAACAAGCACCTGTGTCTGGTACGAGAAGATTGATTCATTTTTCTTACAACATGGTTTTCATAGGAGTAATAATGATCCAAATATATATACCATGTATTATGAATGAGAGGAAGATAATTTTGATTTCCTTGTATGTTGATGATAGATTATATGTAGAATGCGTATGCATTAATCAAAGAAATCAACTATGTATGTCATGCTTTTTGAAATGAAAGACTCGACAATGACATTATTGTCTAGGCTCACAAGTATGCAGAGACTCGGACAAAAATTTCCTTACTCAAGGGAAGTATTTCATAGGGTCGCTCAAAAATTT
This sequence comes from Pinus albicaulis, assembly GCA_034641835.2. Lineage (NCBI taxonomy): Eukaryota > Viridiplantae > Streptophyta > Pinopsida > Pinales > Pinaceae > Pinus > Pinus albicaulis. The sequence continues at coordinate 158,145 of JAXQQM020087227.1, forward strand.
CTAATGGAAGAGGTAAGACAACATCACCTCTTGGTAAATAGACTCGAAGTTGTGTGTTGACGGATGGCTCTAAGGAGGTGGATGCTACTAGGAGAGAAAACTAGTTGGTAGTAAGGATATCTCACTACAACTAGAATAGACTTACATACTTCTATCGCCTTTCGAGCGTCTATTCCTAAACGTCTGAAATTCATTGATGGGGAGAAAAAAGTGTGTTAAGTATCTCTACCGCACTAGTAATTATGGTATTTATAAGTATTGATATAATGGATATTGTTATTTTTTCATTTGGTTTTAAATGGCCAAAGAGTATTTTTTACCCTTGTGATAAAGCTCAAGAGTAGGCGCCCCACCCTATAAAGTTTTGATGTTGCTCATAATTCTTGTGAAGTCATAAATTCAAGTTTTGATGTGAGTCATTTTGGCCCTGTGATAAAGCTCATGAGTAGGCCTCAACCCTATAATATTTTGATGTTACTCATAATTTCTATATATTCAAGTTTTTGATGTGACCTATACCTTATTTAATCCATATTTTTTAAGAACAAACACTTGTGTTATAGTAAAAATTACTAGACTAATAAAATTTAAAATTTTGATATGACTAATAATAATAATTATAATAAGAATAAAACAATACTCTCTCTCCATAGAAGTGGAGTGGATTGGACAATGAATACCGACATTTTTGCTCTAAGTTAAGTTTTAAATACAAAGGTTGGTCTAATTTGATTAGAATTGGGTAGAAAATTGCTGAATCAGCATATTTAATTAGATAAGGTTAAATACTAGTAAAAATTAAAAAATAAAATTTTCACTATCCAAATTCAAGAAAAAAAACTCTAAAACAATATCATTTAATGACCATAAATAATCCATTCATTAGATTATATTTTGGCATTTTAGAAATTTGAAATTACTCTTGATTACCCCACGATAAAATCCAACCGATTTTACAATAAAAAGTACAAATAACATGTGTGTCTATATATTGCTATTAACAATTACTTCTGTTACTCAATTTGATTATTTCAAGTTTTATGTTTTTCTTGTATAGCTATTGAGTGGTCGAGACATTTACATGTTATTTTTTGTACTTGGTCTTATGATAGGTTTTTTTGGTCTTTGTGGTAATTCAAAGAACAGATTCCTCAACGCTATAAAGTTTGACGTGACTCATAATTTTTTCTATTAATAAATTTCTAGTTTTTTTGGATCTATTTTTGGTGACGATTAAGCTAATAAAATTTTGATAAGACTGCAATTGGGATAAGTTCAAGTAGTAGGCTCCCCACCTTATAAAGTTTTTGATGTGGTTTGCAATTCTTGCTAAATCAAATTTCAAGGCTATTGAATATACTCGTGGTACTATAGTTACAATTGCTAGATTAATTTAAAATTGTGATGTAATTCATAAATTTTCAATAACAAACCATAATTAGTTTATTAGAATGCATTTTTAACATTTTACACAAGACCGTGGAAATTTGAATTCACAAGGTACTGCAAGCCGGTTTCATTGGTTTCAAATTCATCACAACTTCAAATCAAAATACATAAGCACTAAAATTTTTTGCAGATTTTGTGGTCATTCAACATATTATAGTGGCAATGGAAAGACGATGACATTTTAGCACTAAATTTTTTTATATCTTTTTCTAATAACGTAATTTTAAATTAGGTAAAGAATGTTTAAAATTGTAAGCTTTAATCAAATTAACAATTAATAATTTTGAAATTAACTTATTTATACATTTAAAAAATATTTTAGTTATTAATCACAATCCACCTTAAAATTATATTAATGACCCAAGGCGTTCCTCTTTGAAAACAACTCCCCTAGTTGCCACCGTGTACCCATTCATAGTAACGTCAAATCAAAATGTTAGATGGTTAAAGAATCCTCTCGTAATTGGATTGAAACAATTAGAAAAAATTGTGTATAAATAACTTCCTTTGCTAGAGAAAATGATACAGCATATATGTATCGCACACCACCAAAGCTTGTTGGATACTTCATCACTTCCACTTTCCTCGACTCGACTCCTGAATCTCGCGAAATGGTATACATTTCATTACCATGCCGGTAAAAGTTATAAATGCCATACAAGCCTAGCAATAGGAGATCCGAGTGAAGGAATTCTCTCAGTTCCAATTTTAGCTTTTTGTGTTTTTTGATTTGGGATTTCTTGCAGAGATGCCGCCACGAAGCTCTTCTAATCCAATTCCGTGCTCCATTAATCCCATGTTAAAGGCCAATCATGGTAGTAAAGAGCTAGAGCAAGAGTGGGGAGGTTCACGCGATGTAAATCAAAAAAGGCACCGTTTAGCTCTCAGGCAACCTAGACTTGGAAGTTGAGAACCATAAGAGTAACCCAAAGAGTTCCAAACTTGTCTATGCAAACCTGTCACGATGTTTATAATTTGGGAAGCGAAACCCTTCATATCGTGAAGAAAAATTGATGTTCTCGAGGCCCAATGAGTGGGGAAGGGGTCTCCGGCTCATGTCACATGTCGAGAAATTCACAATCAATATCTAAGAATAAGGATAAGTAGGCATATAGATGTGAATACACACCACCAAAGCTCGTTGATACTATCCTTCCAAATTTCTAATTCTAATTCCCTTGGATCCATCTAATCTCACAATCGTATATAGTATTTCATTACCGCGCCGGGTAAAGCTATAGATTCCATGTTATGCAATAGCAAAAGGAGATCCGAGTGAAGGAATTCTTCCGAATCTACAATATTTAGCTTCTTCCCATTTTTTGATTTGGGATTTCTCATAAAGATGCTACTATGAAGTCTTTATAATCCAATTATGGGCTCGATCAATCCCATGTTACTATAGTCCGATGGTCCGATGGAGCCAGAGCCAAATTCAGAGGTTCGTGCGCCGCAACCGCAAAGCCAATTATCTAGCTCGTGCGACTTGGACTTGGAAGTTGAGTTCATAAGAGTACCTCAAAAGAGTTTCAAACGAGCCCATAAAATTGCCATCGTTGTTCATCATTTGGGAAGCTTAAAACCTTTCATTCGGGAATAAAAATTGATGTTTTGGGGCCTGTTAGGAGGGGAAGGGGGTTTTGTCATGTCTTATGTCAATAAATTCACAACTGTGCTCCAAGACTAAGGACTCGGGGCAATGTATATAGTTGGAGGGTTTGGTATTGTGGGTGGAAATCATGAAGTTTCCCGCACTTTACCTTGACAGGAGGTACGTAAGCCTACTATCAGAAATTCTCGAGGAAAAATCCGTGAACTCACTTTACAAGAAACCATGAAAATTTACTACATGAGGTGTGTATAAATCCTAGCAAATGAATATTTATTCCTCTTTGATGCAAGACATAGCCTTATACTAGATTCATTTTGTTGTTAATTACACCGTAATATAAGACAAACTCCCCCTTAGAATGCCACCATGTACTATCTCAAGATTTTGATTCTCTATTAGACGTAATGGGAGTGTTTTCCCTTCCTTGGTTTAATATGTGATATGAAAATTATTTCCCTCTTTGCCAAAATTTCTGATTAGATTGGGATCCGAACTAGTGGTCACAGAGCCTCAGTCCCGTATATAGAATCGTAACGTATTAGCCGCGGAAATGTTGCGGTGTGGAACGAACTATTCGACCCGGCCATAGAGGAGGGTCAACGATGGTGATTAGATTCGGGCAGGTTACAAAGAAGTATCAACTGAAAGATCTTATCGCAATTGAGAAACATCGCACATCGCCCAATGAAGCCTAATTATTAAAGGTTTCGCAAGTTAAATTTTTTTAACTCCGTGATGCTAAGTGAGAAGGTGGAGATATAACATGGATCGTTCGATCAAGAAACAAACCAACGACGGGAGATTGAAGCACGAGAAAAAGCGATTTTGCAAATCACAAATATTGCTAGTTATTAAGAGTTCACAAGATATGTTAAATTAGTTGTGATGCAAGAAGTTAAAATGATGCGATGAGGGGAGCCACGTGTCGGCATTGTGCACAAGCACACATCATAAATTACGGTTTCGGGTTGCTATCGTACCAAGTTAAACTTGTGGAAAAGAGATTTGAGATGCGTTGTGACGGGTTATGTGTTGTGGAACCCGAGAACCATGTTTTGCGTATATATAAGTTTATTAAGGCTATGTGCGATCCATCTTAAACGTAAGTGTTGTTTGACTGCGAACGTATGTGTATGTTTAATGAAACTCGATATTGTATTCCGTTGTTCTCTCTCGCTAACCTATTAAGCCTCTTAATGTTTGGGGGTGCACATGTGGCCACCGCCCTAACCATAACTTTTAATGCATAAATTTATTGGCGGAGTAGATAATGGTGCACCAAATTTGGTGGTCACCCTAATCTAACTCTAGTTAATCGGTGTTCTCCACATTTAGTGGAGTTTTCCTAGGAGATATTGGGAAAAAGTGTAGAACAATTAATTTTCGACCATTCTCGAGGGAATGAAGAGTCATTATCGACTAATTCAAGCATTCTAGAGCCATTGGTGAGGCTTACGTAGCTGCATGAGGAGTTATGAGCGTGATTTTTCTTCAGGAGAAGTTCCAAGGGCCACTAGGGCAACGAGGAGCCGTGCGAGAGAGTGAGGTCTAGCTGTGGCAACAAAGGCCATTCTCAGAAATATTGAACCTTATGAATCCACCAGGCTTTTAAGAATTTGGAGACTTATAGAGCTAAAGAAGCCACAAGGAAGTTTCAGAGCCGAGGCCACAAGTTGTTTGGAGGTATAATGGGAACCGGGTTCATTTTGGAGCGACAAAACAACCCATTTTTAAGTGATTGATATGTGTTGGAGATAGAACAAGTTTTAGGAGTACAAGAGGACTTCTAGGAGAGTTGGAAGAAGCAGAAAGTTTAGAATCTCACATTAATCGACCAAGAGGTCAAGCTCAAGGAGCCTAGGTCCATTTCCAAAGATTGAGCAACAATCCAGGGCATTTTGGTATTCTAAACCCATTGGTATAACTGCAACAACTATTTGATTTTAAAGCATCATCTTGTAAAATAAATTGACCATCTTAATCCCAAAGAGCCAAGTCCATTGACGAAGGCTCAAGGAGACGTAGCCCAAGCGTTGAGGGTGAACTCCTTTATTATGTTTGATGTTATGTGTTGTTGGTTAATTTGCTACAATTTATGGTTGTTGTACATGATTTTAATCAAATTAATCCCTTCCTAATTAAAATAATTTCAAATTTGATTTATCGTTAGATTAATTTATAGACAGATTAAAAATTTAAAGTGTTATAAAATAATATTATATTATTTAAATAAAGTTAAAAATTATAATAGTTACAGAAATTTGTTTAAATCTAGTAAAATTTAAAATATTTAAATCTCGCATTAAATATGATATTACCTTAAATAATTAAAAATTTAAATCTTAAAATCTTGTGTTGATCAATTAAATTTTTAAGATGCAACTAAATTGATTTGAATTTGATAACCAAATTGATTTTACAAGAAGTATGAATATGCAGATCTTTATACTATTTTAAATAATTTGTTATACACTTACTTATGGGATGATTGAGTGGTTGGCACAATGGATGTTGTTATTCTTTTTCACTTGGTTTTAAAAGGGCCAGAAATTATTTTTGGCCCTTGTTATAAAGCTCAAGGAGTAGGCTCCTCACCCTATAAAGTTTTGATGTTGCTCATACTTGCTAGATTATAAATTCAAGTTTTGATGTGACTCATTTTGGCCCTTGTGATAAAGTTCAAGGAGTGGGCTCCCCACCCATAAAGTTTTGATGTTGCTCATAACTCCTGTTGGGTCATAAATTCAAGTTTTGATGTGACTCCATTTTGGCCCTCTTGTGATAAAGCTGAAGGAGTAGGCACCCTATAAAGTTTGATGTTGCTCATAATTTTTTCAGGTCATAACTCCCATAAATGGTAAGGAGTAGGCTCCCCACCCCATAAAGTTTGATGTTGCTCATAACTCCTGTTGGGTCATAAATTCAAGTTTTAATGTGACTCATTTTTTGGCTCTTGTGATAAAGCTGAAGGAGTAGTTCCCCCACCCCATAAAGTTTTGAGGTTGCTCATAAATTTCTACAAATTCAAGTTTAATGTGATTCATAATTCTCATTTAATTCATATCTTTTTTTGGGTTGTTGGAAGTTGGAACTACTCTTAGTGTTATAGTAAAAAAACTGCTAGGCTAATAGAATTTAAAATTTTGATTAGTAAATAATAATAATAATAATAATAATAAATGCTCTCTCCATAGACACAGCTAGAGTAAACGAATAATCTCATTAGAGTGGACAGCTAAATTAATAAAAAAATTGATGTGACTCATTATTTTTCAGTAACAGACAGTGTATTGGAACGACGAGGACGATTTTGAACTGCATTAACCAGCTCACCTTCACCATGGTTAAAAAATCCAAAAAGGTAGTTTTCCAATGAAATCTCAAATCACGCGCATGAGAAATAAAAGTTTTGATGTTGCTCATAATTTGGTCAGTGGTAGAGAGTTGCAATGGAAATAATATTGATGACGCTTTTTGGACTGCAAACAATGAACACTGAGGAGCAAAGTATGAATGGTGCAGGTAGGAATAATCCGTCAATTATCAAAATCAGAGTATTGCAGGCCGGATTCATTGGTTTAGTCGTTTCAAATTCTTCACAACTTCAAATCAGCATACAAGCATTAATAATTGAGGCGATTCCATCATACTATAGTGGTAGACAGTGGCAATGGAAGGACGATGACAATTTTGGACTGGATTGGAAACAATGAATACTGACCTGTTTGCTCTAAAGACTTTTGTAAGGTTTTCAATGTTGGTTTAATTTGATTAGAATTGGGTAGAAATTTGTTGAATCATAAATTTAATTAGATTTTTCTAAAAAGGTTAAATATTGGTAAAAACTAAAAAATAAAATTTCTTAGTTAAATTTTATGAGATTCAAGAAGATAAACTCTAAAATTTATAATAAATAAACAATATCATTTAATGACGGTAGATAATCTATTCATTAGATTGCATTCTGGGTATTTTAGAAATTTAAAATCACTAATGACTAGCAATTGCACCAAGAGACGCAAAAGAATGCTGGAAGGCAATAAATATGTTAGGGAAGTAATTTTATGAAAACAAAAAGTTTGTACAATATGAAATATTGGATTTAAAACTATCAATATTTTGAATTCAACTAATATTAGTCCACTCACCAACTAATCACATGAAACAGTACCCTCCTTTAAAAAAACAAAAAACTCCTTTGAATTCAACTAATATCTGTCGATGGATTATTTCACGATACAATCATGGAAAATTATCAACTGTGAATGAGAAATGTGCCGAAAGTTTCTGACTTCGTTTATTTTCTTTCCATGACGCAGTTATCGTTGAATACCATTGACGATCGCCTTCAGTTTTCCACAGGCTTTTCATATTTAGCGATAAGATTTGCCTTACGTTCTTCTATGTCTCCACCTCCATTCTGCTCTGCAATTCTGCTTGCTCTATATTTATATACACAGGCCTCGCATCCGGTGCAATCCCTGCTCCAGACAAGCGCATATTTAAATTTTGAAATCATATATGTATCAAACATTAAAGATGATGAAAATCTAATTACCATTAGCAAGGGTTTGAGCATAAAATCGGCAGGATTCATGGAACAGACGGAGAGAAGCCACTGAGGAGAAATAATCCATTCATCGATTCATTGGAGGAGAATAAGCCAATTGTTCTAGGACTGACTCATCTTTCCTGTAAGATGAGTTCCATTAAAAAAGTGGTGAATTATAGTTTTGAAACCTAGCACCTGGAGCATCAACTTAATACATCTCCTTTACAGATGTTGTAGTAATCAGTTGGATGGCCTAAGTTAAATCCACTATGTATAACAAGATAAAGCAAGAACAACATAGTGATTGTCTTGTGCAGACAATCCCTCCCTCAATTCCCAGGACAATTTCTTTTAATTTTGAAGACGAAGTTCAATCATCTATCAAAGCATAAGTTCTTCTGTAACAATCAATGACCAAGGGAGGAATTTCCTGTATGATTTATTGAGGAAAAATTAACTGAGTTGTTGTAATCGACTGACGCAGATCCATTGGTGGACTAACAAACCCTCTTTGGAGATAGTATATTTCCATCTCCAGCACCATCACTTCCAACCACTGAACTTTTAATAAAATATTTGACTTATACTGATCCTTTTATACTAATAAAAATTTGGTTGTGTTTTGAACTACTCATAATTCAATGCTTACTGCATACATCATTGGAGGCCACAACATCAACTTAATATCAAGGCCAAGTACGCCAAATCTTGAAACCTATCCTTTTCAAGTCAAAGGAGTGAGTAGATTACACATATTATGGTGCATTTCTTAAAATGTAAGGGTGAACTAAGGTATAAAATTTCAACTTGGGCTATGGTAGTTTATGTAGCAAACTTTACTTTTTATTGAGATTTTCTAACATCTTTCTATTGTTACATTTTGAATTTTAAAAGAAAAAAAGGGATGATATGTAATTTGAGTGTTTATTATAAATTAACATTAGAAATTTAATCCATAATCCTCATTTACCACATCCATACTGTCTATAGCATGTACCATGAATAACTAGAGACATTTATAATTGCTTATTATTTTTTATTAATGAAATTGCTATTCCAAGCATGACCAATTGGACCACCAAGGTTGTTTCTGGATAACATTGTTACTTACAATATTTTTTTTAATCTCACTAGACAAACACTTCCCATTCTTCACATATGGTTACTTCCTACCTTGTTATTATTAAATAATTTATAAGTTAAATTACAACCCATCCTCTAATATGATCTTAATCATTATCACTACTTACCATACAAGGTTACATGACTGTTGCACACTTAACAATTACAACAATGGTAATCTACACTCGACATTTTGTGATATACTAACAATGATTTCCATAGTGTTTCTACATTCAAGATCCCATGTTTGAGTTTAGTCTGATCTATTAATCTACTCAATCATTATTATTATAATTATAATGTTTGGTAAACCAAACACTAGTTTCTACAAATAATATCATTCACAATGTTGTTCCTTGAGATGTCCCTTGCCAGGAAACCATGCCAATGCCTATGAAAACCTAATTTTGGTCTAAAATTGGTTGTTGGATAAAAGTGGGCTACTCAATAAACTATATACCCATTGTCATTAGAGAAAAAGCACATCATTAAGCTCAAGGTGCCATATCTAAATTCATAAAAATAAGATAACAGGTTGAGAATAAATGGTAGCACATTGGAATAAAAGACCATAAACCTTTCAAACCAGAAACCTTTCCATTCAGCATGGAGCTCGTTCAGAAGAGAGCAAAAAAGCTAATTATGGAAGACGGAAAAGAAAAAAATAACAGTTTATCTTGGGCTTAACAGTTAGTATAGAAATCCCCGCAAGCGTGAGATTATGAAAAAGTGAACTGTTGGGAATTAATAAAATGAATCCAACGTGAAATGCGAGAGTTGAGCATATTTTTGAATTCAGCTAATAAATACCCCTAATTTGCAGTTATAGGTTGAATCTATGTCTATAACAGTGGGAGAATAAATTATTGCCTTCACAACCTGCAAACCAATTGAAAATTACTTTGATAAATCAAGAACATATATGGAATTTATAGAAGCTTCACAGAAGAAAGTGAAGAAAAAAATGGTCAGTACATAAACAATAGGTGAATCCAATAATTTACAGAGAAAATACCTCGGGACATTTAAAGCAGCTGATGCAACTCATTAATTCAGTTGGCCATCAATAAGTGAACATCTCCTTACTGTGATCACTATGAAACTATTTTTTTATGAGAAACGAGGATTTCCAAGTGTTAGCCCATTCTGGAGTGTTCAGTAACACCAGATCCATTGCAGCTCTTACAACTTCAACAATATTTTGACCATTTTCAGACAGTTGAACCTCTCTCTGTTCAAAAACTTTTTTTCAATGATTTGTAAAGCCATCTGAAATTTAAGTTACAGAGCTGTTTGTACACTGAGGGTTGATCTATTTCAACATTGTTGATAACTCTCAGACCTAAAAAGTCGCCTTTCAAGAATCTCAACAAGAACGTTTCTAATGGAACCAAGTTCAGAATTTTTTCCCAAATATCCTAAAATTGTGGTTGTGACAGTGGCCATCATTTCAAGTGTTGTTCCATTGTACCTGTCCAGAAGAAGATATAGTTTGGGACTTTGTGAGAGCTTCTAATTTTTCCTGATTTATTTCCTTTGCTTCAACTTAGACCCTTCACAATCTCAGTAGGTTCAGTTTAAGTAGTTTTTTTAATGCAATAGATATATACTAGCCTCTATTTAAATTCCAATGCATAGGTTTGGGACAGTAAAACATAACTAAACATACTCATTGGCAGGAGCTCTATCTTCTACAGAATAGGGCTGAGTTCTCACAATAGATCAAGTTAAACCCCTACAAAAACAAGATAGGCAAGAACAATAGAGATCTATATTCTAGTGGTTGAGTTTGATTTTCTTCTCTGCAGGAAAACACCTTCCTCAATTCCCAGGCCAATTAATTTATTTTTGAGGACAAAGTTCAGTCATCTATCATAGCAGAAGGCCTTCTATAAAAATCAATGACCAAGGGAGGAATTTCCTATAATGATTTATTGAGAACAAGTAACTGAGTTGTTGTACATTATTGCAGATTCATTGGTGGACCAACAAACCTCTCTTGGAGGTAGTATATTTCCATCTCCAACACCATCACTTCCAGGCGTTGACCTAGTGGAATAGTGCCAAGTTTTAATAAAATAATTAATTTATACTAATCCGTTTTATAATTAATACATTGGTTGTGTTTTTCCACTGCTCATAATTCAATTCTTACTGCATATATCCTTGGAGGCCACAACATCAGCTTAATATCAAGACAAGCATGCCAAATCTTGGAACTTATCCTCAAGTCAAAGGAGTGAGTAGATTAAAAATTATATTTCATTTATAGAGGTTGTAGTAAGCACTTGGATGGGCCTAGATCTACTATTCTAGGACCTAGTTCCATCTTGCTTGTAAGATGAGTTCCATTAACAAAGTGGTGGAATTATAGTTTTGAAACCTATCACCTGGATCTCAGAATTTACTGCTACATCTCTTCGAGGCCTAGTTTAAGGGTCTAGACTACCTGTGTCTAGATCTATACACAAAGATAAGTGGAATAGCCAAATTGGAAGGAAGATCAAGTTGACTACTATAAGAGTCCAGATCAAGTCGAGATATGATCTTAAAAACAAGCCTAGTTGGTGTTCCTCAGTAGCCTCATGGTATTTTTGTCACCTTTCAAAAGTGGAATTTGAGCAGTGGCATACTTTTCGCCATAAAACATAGGTTTGTATATTAAAAGAATATTATCTAATTTCAAGAAATATTTTTAAGTTATAAAAAAATTATAATAAACGAAAATAACAGTATTAGCCAATAATACTTTACTGGTTCGATGTTTTCAATGTTTATATTTACTATTCATTCAAATATCTAAAAAATTTTAATTTTTTATTTGAATTTTAATCAATAAAGGAAATACAAAGGTCGCAGCTATAAAAAGTTATCAATAACATTATGATTGAATTGTATTCTTATAAAAATTTATCGATAATTGACGAGCACCAAGATTAGGTACATTTTTAAGTGGTAATTTGTCACCTTTTTGGGCCTTATTAGTCTCTCTTTCTCACATTTAATCGCAGCATTATGGTCATATGTTGCTTAGTGTAGATGGTGTATTGGAGGGTTGTCATATCAATGACTTGGTGGTTTAAATGCAAGAAAATCAAGAGAATATGCCATTTTTGCTAAAGATTGCACAAGCGAGGGCTCGGAGTAGACAACTAGGAATTGTTGTGAGGTTGACCACCTCTTAACTCTACATACAACCAAGGATCCTCGGGTCTCTCTGACAGCTAGGAAAATCAAAGGCAACCAAGCAAATGGAAGATCAAGTGGAGCCAAGCTCCTTCTCTCGATTTCCAAGAGACAAATCACCTACTTTTTTAGGGAGTTGTTGGGAGCTCACCCTTTATGGTAAATAGGGCGAGCAAAGAGCTCTGTGGATTCAGTTTTTGGAGATATATAGAGCCCTCTTAGCTCTTGTAGTAGACATTTGTGACTATTATATGTTATGTAAATTGATTATGAAATAAAATGAGTATTAGAGTTGAATTAGGTCGGGAGCCCAATCAAAACAACCAATCTCTCTTATGTATTTGTGTTTACCTTTTATGATGTTGTATTTATTTTCTTGCATTCATATTGTTGTTAGTTGTGTTTGCTTCATTTCATGTTTTGTCATGTTCTTTACCTTTCATATTGCAGTGGCATAGAAAAATCTAAAAGCTTGTGTGTTAAAGCCCTCCCTCTCCTCTTCCATTAGGGGTTTTGAGAAGGGTAGATCTTCACCTGAGACCCAAATTTTCTTCTGGTTACATGATTTCTTGAAGGAATTTAGATAGGTTTTCTTTGTTTATCCTGAACATATTTAGATGCGAGTTAGTTTTGTTTTAAGTGCATAGGTAGGCTTTATTAAATTCAACTCACCTTTTCCACCATTTTCATAATAATTTGTGCAATGATAACTACGTAACATGCCTTATTTTTCTTGCGGGTTTGAGTAGAGAAATAGTGGACTCCACCAACACCATTAGCTTCGGTTTCCACCCCTCATCAACCAACCTCAAGCCACAAATCACCTTCAACCTTTTTTTTAGATATCTCCCACACAACAGAAGACACCTTGGAGTGCAAAGACATACAGTTTGAGAGAAGTTATGAGTTTGGAAAAGGGTCCAGCCACCTTCCATCCACCTAGATCCACCTTCATTTCGCCTCTCCCTTGCCCTTTCCTCTTGACTGGCCTCAAACCTCTCCAAAATTGTTTGGTGTACCGTTTCAGGGACGTCTTGTATGGGGAAACCATGTGTGTATTGTGGCGCCCGATGGTCACTTCTTTGGCCCAAAACCTCTCTTTCCTCATCGGTGTCTGCAGGAACAACCTCCAAGATATCTCTTTATCTAGAAACCATGAGCCCAAGACCCTCTTAGGGTCACCTTGCTTCTCCTTCTTTCTGTAATGATTTATTTACAAACATGATTAGGTCATTGATAGATGCATTGTTAAGCATAGCGAGTCAAGCAGCAATTAGATAGGTTTAATCATTCATTTGGTTGTTCATCTCTTTATTATTGCCTAGATTGGTTCCCTTTTCTACAAAAATTCATTTTCAATTTAATCTTGGATAACGATTAGTTTTAAATTTAATATTTTATTGCATTGAGTTAGAAGATGTAGATTTCCTTTCTTATGATAGATATATGGGTCTTTATGATTAGAATGATTTCTTCTCTTCTTGATAGGTAATGTTCATGACTTATTTTAGGTCTTAGTTTTCAGTACAAGTGTGAGCCTTCTTATCTGCGGTAACCCTAGTTGTACCACCCCCTCGTAGAGCGAGAAGAGGATGGCAGTGATGAATGCATCTGTTGTGTATGTAAATTTTCACCTCCAAAGTTTTGTATGAACCACAGGTTGATAAAAGTAAGTAGAGTAGCCTCTAGGAGTTGCAGCACTCTTGGTGCAATACACGCAGCTCACCACTTTTTGGTGTCGTTGTTAGGGGAGAGTCCTAAGTAGATGTGAGTTATGTTTAGCATTTCTTTTCTAATTTTATTTTGTATTTAGTTCCCAAAATAATAGAAAAATACTAAAAATGGTTTGTTTTATTTTATTATAGGAATAAGGATAACCAAGGAAGTTTTGCAGCACATCCCCACAGTCACCCTTTAATCTTGTCGATGCAGTACATGAAGTTGGAGGCTACCTACTAGGTGAGCCACTTGAAAACTTTCAAGAACCTATCTTGGAGAAGAAGAATAACTTGCTTCACCACAAAGACCTACTTCACCAATTCCAAGTCATGGCTAGGAGGCCAGGACTTAGTCTTCCCCGTAGGGAAACATATGAAAACTAGAATGAAGCATCGATGCCTCAACCCTTCCACATTCATGGACTTAATTATGAGGATGCGACACCTTCATGTTTTGAGTTCGTTGTTGTCTGGGACACTGTGACTGCCTCGGATGACTGAAAGTTAAAACTATTCTGGTTTGTGCGGGAACAACGTCTTTCACAGGCACGAGATGCAAAGATAATTTAACAATAAATAGATACTATTATAGGTCCAAGGACAAATAGAAATATTTAGGATGAATCTCGGACCGAGATGAATCACACAGGTATAATGAAGAAAGATTCCAGGGCGGAACTATAAAGGAGCCAAATGCACCCTTGATACCGGTCACTTAAGTGGCCTTCCCAGGCATCAAGGATCAAGGAAGAGGTGAAATAGAAACCCTTGATGTGGAGAGACATCTACCAACTTTCTTATGAGGACTTAAAATTGTCTTTAGAAAACACTCTAAGGCATACGGAAAGAGAAAGATAGAGCTAGCCAACATGACCAACACCCCTTCTCTTCCACCTCCACCAAGAATGAGATTGGAAATGTGTTGGGACTTCCTAAGAGAGAAGTGAGATGTTGCACACATTTTCTTTGCAGTAAGAGAGCAATGTAGATCAAGAGGAAGCAGAGGAAGTAGAAGGCCTTGCCTATATTCTTCCCCTAGATGTACTAGAAAACATACTCGAAATTAATGTCAAATAAATTTCATATAGGTTTGTGTAGTCTGTGAATAGAATCATGCCACGGAATCGTGTCCCTCCTTACCTAGGCTCAGGTTTTGTATATCAAGGTGGGAAGGAGGACCGAGAAACTTCTGTTTCATAAATCGGAGGAGGCCTCGAGGGCCTCGGTCATATACGATGAGTATGAAGGTGCACCTTACTCCTACTATCATACAAACTAGAATGCACCTATGCGATCTTGGTACAAATATACTCCTCCATCATGGCCTACACCTCCTACTTGGCCTTACAACCCCATATCACTCATAGCTACCAGCCAGCCATTCCGGTAATATGTTCCTTAACCAACTCGGTGGAGCAACCCATCATCAGAATGGTAGAGTCCTAAAACAATCAACCACGTGCCCCTGCGCACTCCACCCCAGCCTCAACCTCATCTCACCCATTCTTCTCCACCTATTTGCCCTACATATGCTTGCCTAGCCCAATTTGAATCCAATCAACAAGTAAGAATAATAGGTTTACGAGTGGAGAAAGATCCTATCCAACATGTTGTGGAGATACATGATATCAATCTTGAGTGGGAAGAGTGCTCCCCGGACAATCATCCTCCATCTCCACCACAACATTCGAGGAGGAAAAGGAAGAAAGCAACACTCATATCCAACATGCCTCCTTTTCCCGGCGCTCGATCCCCTCTAGTCGACACACCTCGAAGAGGCCCAGACTTCTCGGAAGGGAAGCTGAAAGTTACGTGGCCAAGCACCGCTTCTCCAAGACATTAAAGGATGTTCCTATTTGCAATGAGCTCATCAAAGATAAATTATTTAAGAAAACTGGGAGAAAGAAGAAAGACACCTACCATGATAGCAGTGGAAAAATTTCCTGACTTAATGTTAGGAAGGAGTGATCTAGAAGTGCTGGACACGGAGTCTAGTAGTAGATGTACACATTGATGGATTTATAGTCCCCAACCCTGCGATTTACCCGGAGGCTCGTCAATGTGATGACCAAAGAAACTATGCTTAAACTCAGCCTCCCGAGGCTTTGAGAAAAGACCACCATTACTGCAACTTGTAGACATGTCCATGAAAAGTAGCTTCGGAAGGATTTGTTGAGGATATTTATCGTCTCGATCGACTCTTGGGAGTATCCTACATATTTCCGGATCCTCTAACCAAAAAACAAGTTTAATGGATATCCTCTCATTTTAGCAATAACTTGGTTAGCCACTATCGATGCTTATATCAATTGTAGGGCTGGAAACATGGCTATAAAGAATGGGCCCTTGTCTAAATAGTTGGTCTTATATCCTCTATTTAAACCTTCCGCTAACCATACAGCCTACAGCCAGTTGGAGATGAAGAAGAAGAAAGATGAAGTATACGAGTACCACACCCTACCCCATTTGTACCATAGATAGTGTTATTGAAGGGGAAATCAGCGGGGATGAGCTCATTGACCACATCCATTCAAAATAGCCTGATGACATTCCTCAGTGCTTGATCGAAGAATATGAAAGCCACTATTCGTTCTGTTGCATTGATTGATTCAACCTGCGAAACCACCAAAGTTTTGTATAATTGACCCATCGAAATCATGTATATTAACTCATCCTCTTGGCAAAGAAGAAGAGCATCTATACGATATTGAAAAAAGAAAACGTGCATTCGCTTGGGACTACGGAACATGAAAAGGGTTCATCCCTCGATGTGCACACATCATATTTATATTAAATAAAGATCCAAGCTTTGTAGACGGCCCCAAGGAGGATGGAGCCGGCTCTAAAGGACACCAGTGAAGGATGAACTACAAAATTTTTGAGTTTAACGGAGTTTCATACATCCTATAGCAGAGACGGTGAGTGGTATCTCCTCTTGTCAGTCCCGAAGAATGGAAGAGAACGGAATGCGCAGTAGGCTACTGGAACTAAACAAAGCCCTTAAAAGGACCATTTTCCTTTTCCTTTCATAGATAAAGTCCTAGAAGGCCTTGCCGGGGAAGAGTTTTACGTAAGATGGGTTAGGGTGCAAACGGATCAAATTCGCCCACAGGGGCAGGACAAGACTACTTTCACCTCACACCGGGGCACTTTCGCTTATAGACTCCTGCTTCCTTTGGGTTGTGAAATGTGTCTGCTACTTTCCGAGAAGCGGTCTTGAGCATTTATACGAACGATTCCATCGATACTGTTCGAAATCTCTCGCAGAGATTTCACACCTTGCGGTATGATTCCGGAGGCTCTCTCAATTTGGGAAAAGTGTGAGGGTGGGATGATACATCTCTCCGAGGTACGGAAAAGTGTGAATTCTTAAGAGTAGTGGAGACCGGTCTAGGCCACTCAATATCACAACGGGAATAGGGTGGACCCAAACAGAATCACCATGTAAAAGGGTGCATGTTTCACTGGAAATAAGAGAGATTTCGAAGTTTGCCTATAGGTTTGGTGGCTACTTACTATAGGGGTTCTGTTAAGGACTTCAAAAAAAGTGTCTCGCCATTATTTGGGTTGTTGGCCAAGATTCCGAGTTTTTAGGTCTCTTCTCTCAAGAGAGATTTCGATCTCATTAAGGAAAAGCTAACTACGCTTTATGTGAGGATTTAAGCTAGGCTCTACCTTCCCCGCCATAGGCATCATAAAATTTGTGGGGGAAGCCTTGGGATAGTGGAAAAATTACCCTATGGCATGTGTTTGTTAGCAGAATCTGTCCAAAGTTGAACTTAATTGTGTCACAGAAAAGGAGCTTCAGCACTACTCCATTCCTTAAAAAAATTTAGGCATTATATTCTAAGTTATCGGACCTTTGTACACACGCGACCATACGACTGTTAGCACTCACGAGTTCTGAGAGGCTGAAAAAAGAGAACAAAGCAAGTACCACATACCACTTTGACCTTGTAGGTAGCCCTGCCATGAGAGGGCTCTCAGTGGAATCCTGACCAAGGATTGGTGATTTTGTTGTTGATATTAGGCTAGGTATGTTTAGATTAGGTTTTGATTGATTTTATGGTTTGTGTTGGATGGTGGCTTAGGTCTTTGAGAGGACTAGGTCAGGGCCTCACAAAGGTGGTTGCGGAGATGTAATGGGGCAAGGTAGGCATTTATTTTAGAACTTCTGGGGGGGTATATTTTGTGTATAGGGTAGGATTTATATGGTTCAAATGAACGCCAGTCATGAATTTGTTTTATATCGGAAGAATATGAACAAAAATGTGAAAGCTTCTCCAAACGAACGTAATTAATGAATTATGTTTATCATCTTGAAAACAAACACATGAAGCATGGAAATGGAAATGGAAGGAGTGCAATACATTCAAACATATGATCACATAAGGAAAGACATACTAAAGCACATACCATGAATCCCACCAAATGGCACAAATTCTCTCTGTTAGTTCACACCATGGGTACTTGTACACCGGTATTCAGGCTCAATTCATAACATCCTTTTAAAACTGATTAAAAAATGCCCTCATATATGTACACTGAGGTTGAAATCCTCATGGAGGTCAATTTCCAACGAAAAATAAAATACATTCATTATCCAATGTGCTACACAATGAGGAGATTACTTAACCAAATCCTCTTTCCACAACCATCATGAGACATTTCTCAAGCATTAAATGGAAGGATAAGACACCTAATCAACCATATTTTACCCCATTTACATTTAATTTTAACCCCTTGTTCATTTACCTTTCTTTGAAACACAAAGTAAAGCGAAAGCAGTAAAAATACATAGTGAAAATTCATAGAAATTTATCATAAAATTACAGAAGCGCATATTGAGTTGTTTTGAGGCCATTTTTAAGTGTCTTGCTAAAGTCAAAATCCAAATATGAGACCTATTATGGAAATAATGGAGAGTGTAGATGTCCTCTAGAGTATTTAGTACAAATGTCCCATTTGTATTGTTGCAGAGATATGGCCATTTTCCCAAGGTGTCTCCCTGTCATAGCAGTAAAAAAATGAGGCAAAATGTTGATTTTTGACCTCTTTTTGAGCACCTCAAAATATGAGCCTTGAATAAAAATGTGAGAAAATGGGTTTGAGAGGAGGCGAAATATTTTTAAATATCGACCATTTTCCTTTTTAGCGGCTCGATGAAGAAGCACAACGTAGGCTATTTGCCTTACGGACCTAGTGAAAATTTCAAAGTTTTCCAAAAATTGCACCAAATTTCCCCAAAATGAAAAAAGTACTCCATTTCTTCTCAAGGAGTGGTCAGAGGTGTCAAAATGAAGTGCGTTATGCTGTATCATGGAAGCATCGACAAGTAAAAACGAACTTGCACTTCTCTATGGTGATTAGGGTTTCTTTTAGTTTGGCTTGCTGTTGTTTGACCTTGACATTACAAATTTGATTTAGGGAACTGATAATATTGATCAACTGTATATGTATTTTGTTGTCCACTGGTGGCCTTTTCAGAGCTATCAGTGGATGTTGACTTTCTCAGCCAAAACTCCTTGTTCTCATTGATCTCATTAGAAATCCTTTCTTCAAAACTTAGCTCTTCATCTATATGGTTTTTCTCTCTTTCCTTCTACAATGATATTTTGAGATCCATGGTCCTTGTACCTCTTTCTATACATATGTTCATGCTCTGTCACTGGTCCTTGGAAATGATATGATTAGCTCTTTTGATTGTCTTGGAAGTTGTTTGATTGGCATCCTTGTCTTTTGTGTCTCTTTAGGTTTCAAGCTCATCACTAGCCTCCAAGTCTCTGGAATCCAAACTACTCTTCCTCATGTCTTTTTTTCCTTTTTAAAACATGAAGTGACTCCTTTTAGTGTGTATGGGCCCCACATATCTTTTCCAAGTAGCTTTCATTTTTTGAACACATAACCTTGAACTTTTGTAACTTCTTTGGAACCTTGAATCTCTTTGAAAGCACAGTGCAAACTTGACATGATACTTATTACATATATAAATAATAAATTACATTTGAAATTATGCTGAGTAGACAAACTTGCTTGTTACCACTCCAATTGTTGGATTTTGTATGCTGACAATTTTAGTGACCTTGAAACCCTAATGACTTAATGGGGACAACTGAACCTAAATGAAATCACTTCAATGGAATTGTGACTAGGGGATGATGTTGATATATGAATGATACACTTCGTGAGTGACATGGATAACGTAGAGAAAGTGGAAGAGGTAGGCTCCTAAGACCTAATGTACCCAATGACCAATTTTGAAAACACAGACATAATGAAGTAATAAAGAAATTTACTATAGGACCTAACAGAACATGATGAGAGCCCATTTGATCGTTGGTGATAGGCGCAGCAGCAGAGCGGCTAACACGACCATCAAATATTTAACCAGCCTAGTGATGTTAATTCTTTAATCATTAGATGGCTACCTTGTTATTACAACAATTTGATTTAACATTTTTGATAAACCCGAGGAAAGGATAATGTTCTTTATGAGATTTATTATCTAGGCTAAATATACGTATAGATGAGGAAGGGATGGTGGATGATCGAATTCTGAGATGAAAACCGATTCGGCTATCTCGCAACTCTCTTGTTGATTTTATGACATAATTAACTGCTTGGTTCTTTGAAAAGTTCCCTCAGGAACCTTTCATCCCAGGGAGAAGAGCAAGGTGTGGGAAAAGCACCCCTTTCACACAGTTTGTGTAAATCTTTCAAGTTGGGTCCTAACCAAACTCTGAGAAGGTATGAGAGAAGAGAGATTTTTTTGACATCCTCTCATTCTGGTCGTCACAGCAGGGCCACTTTCTTTGCTAGAGGACAGCCTTCAAGGTTGCCTTTGAAGTGATTCTGGCCTACCCTCACGGGCTCCACTAGGAGATACACCGATGTATGTGATCGGTGCAAAAAAGTTAGGAGACCTACACGGAGGGATGAAATTCCCTTTCCCTTTGATGTGGCTTTAGATCCATTTGTGAGTGGACGTAATTCATTGGACCAGTCACCATATTGAAGAAAATGTATGTCCTGTGATGCACATACAACTTGACCAAGTGAAGCTAAAACAAAGTGACAAAGTAGCAAAAAAAAAACGAAGGTAGCGATTTTTGAGAGAGAATCTTCTAAAAAGTTTGGATACCGGAGAGGTAGTCACTACATTCGAGGTCTCAATTCCCATTTCATCCCCAGTGAAAACCTCACAGGCGGCACAAGATAAAGCACGAAGACTTCCACTAGCTATCATCCTCAAGCAATTGGCCGAATTGGAAGTAAAAATAGGAAGCGGAGAAAATCATCACCAGGTTGTAGCTTGATAAAAAATATTGGGTAGACGGATGGATGGAAGCCACTTGGGCTTGCTAATCTTTTGCTTGGAAAGCCACACGGGGTTTACTCCATATGATTTGTTTATAGGAAAGAAATATCTTCTTTCCATCGGGACCTAAAACTACAACACCACGAGGAATGGGCTTCTGATTAGACCTCGACATCAAAAAGTACAACAAGAAGTATTTGTAAGTAAAATGGTTGGATGAGTTGAGAATGCGAGGCCTTCCACAAAGGAGGTAATTCAGCTGCCAGGGAATTTTTGGCATGAAAATCATATCGAAGAAAATAAATTTCAAGAAGGAGATTGTACCTTCTCTATGACTCCATATTCAGAGAATTCCAAAGAACAACGTGAAAGGTTGCTGAAGGACCTTATTAAGTAGAAAATTCCATAAAAATGTGGTTGTTTAGATCAAAACCATAGATGAGGAGGGGATCCCCACTGCTTATGAATGAAGTAACATGCTAAAAATATATAAGAAGTCATTGTCTAATGCTGAGTTTATGAATTAGAGTAAACATGGAGGTGATTTCATTTAGGAGATCCATAATTTCATCCCCTCACCTTCCTAGAAAGAAAAAAAAAAAGAAGTAAAAGAGGCATGGGTGAAAACATCTTGAGGCTTGAGGCAACTCTGGGTTGAAAACATACATGGGTAATCTACGGAGAAAAAAAAATAAAAAAATAAAATAAAATAAAGAATCTTCGAGTGAAAACTTCTGAGGTTCCCCGAGGAAGGCGTGGGTTGAATGTCACTCTGTGGAGGCAACCCACTCGTGGTTAAAAGAGAGAAAGAAACAAAGACAAAAGGAAAAAAAATGAAACAAAACCCCTTTTTTTATTTTTTGTTTTACAGGTTGTTGATCGGGCAGTTGAGACAAAGAGACGGCAGTATTTCTCTCTCTTTTCTCTCTCTTCTACCTACCTCTATAATCAACCCCATAAACCACATCCATCCATCCATTTATCTCTCCATATGAGCAAAAACCACACATGTCTCCCTCTCTATGAGTACAAGAGGCCTAGGCACTACAAGATTTCCTCTGGGTACTACGAGGCTCCCCCCTTTTGCTACGGGAAAGTCTGTCCCCGAGAGAGAACAAGATCACTCAGAAAACCTAACCCTCAAGGAAGACATGAAAATCATAATTGTGCCCATATCTACTACTCTTAAGCATCACATCACTCCACATGAATAGTATTCACTATAAACCCTCTCTTTTGCGCCACTGGCATGGAAATGGTTGCATTAAACCCCTTACCACAGGGCCTCTCCTCATCTCTCCACCACTCCATTAACTCCATAACTCCCACCTAGAGAATCCACCTCCTTCTTCTAATTTCTAGATAGTGGGCTCAAAAACGACGAAGGGGCTGCTACATGAAGATGATCACTTCCTATAGCAATCATACATGTAACACCAAGCCAAAATGCAAAAGGTGGATGATGAATATGGCTCTAGATAGTCTGATGACTCCGGGGAGGAAGGCCACACGAGAAACAACACGAGGATATCCATGCAACACGTGTGAAAAAATAATGAACAAAACTAATAATAGCTCTCTTTCAAAGCAAAGCTTCTCACTAAGAAAATAATATAAAAAAACACAATAAAGAAAAAAACATTGATGGATATTACGAGACTCCATTTCCTACATAAATAAATTATACAACTCCTACGGCAATAGGTAGGCTCGGTGGCTCCCTCACCCTCTCTCTGTATGCTATTTCTAAAATGAATTAATGTCGAGAATAGGAGTTAAAAGGAAAAAGGTGGCTGGATGTGGCCACCTCGTAAGTTAATTTGAAGGAGAGTGGAGTTTTCATGCCACCTGGGTTGTCAAATCGGTTAAGGAAGATATCACGAGGGGAGATGGAGGTGCAGAGGTGGCAAGTAGAAATTGACCACATTGGCTCGAGGTAGGACGACGGTCCGATAGAAGAAGCACGTGCAAATCCAAATCACCACTTAAGCCAAGTGCTCAATTTGGAATAAGAATGTTCTTTTGGCTCACCCTAATTCATTCCATTATGCATTTCAAAAACAATTAGAGAAAGAGAGGGGCCAAGGGATCCATCGAAAAATTCTACACCAAGGTTGAAGTTTGCATGCGAAACCTGCTACATGAAGTCTACTAATGCTGCAAGAAATCTACGGGAAGGCTGCACGGCGTTCAAAATTTCCATAGGCCACTCGCAGATGGGTAGTGACACCCAAAACCACCATTTTCCAAGAAAGAAACAACATATTTATAGGTAGTGGTTGTCACCCCACTATGTTATGAATTTTTCATGAAGATATTACACATAGTCACAAAAATATTCATAATTTAAGAGGTTGTTAGAAGTAGGGCTCGAAATGGTGAGTTTGTGTTGAATTGAGTTAAAACGTTCATGTCACCGAGTTTTCTAAGACAAAAACCACCGGACATCTCACATAACACAATCATAAAATGGGGGAAGGTTTTAATAGAAGGGAACCCACATATCAAAAAGAATTAGATTACACCCTCCGATTAGTTGTATTTTGAAATCATGGTGGCTAGGATTCTTCTATCTCTAAAGGGATTTGATGATGAATTGGATTGGTAATTTGCGTGGATTTTCACTCTGAGATGATAGGGCACCTTGTGGTTGAAGGACCGCCATCAACGGTGAGGAGGTAAATCCCCTGCGGACGGAGAGCGTCCCTAGCCCGGCATGGGTCTGGCAACGATCATCCAAATGCTGCGGCACACAGTTCTAATTGAAAATAAACGGACCAACAATGGAAGCTAAGGTCGGTGCTATGATTCATAGAAGAGGCAGTTCCCATTCCTCGGCCTACACGACATGTGATCCCACGATCTCCATTGAATGGACACTCGCATGCAAAAACAACATGAATACAAGCATAAAATCCGGAATACGCAACTATATATCGGTCGGAAAGGATATAAATCATCATTATCATGAAAGTGAAAAAGCAGTGGAACCATAACCGATAGTCATTCATTAATGACGATCGAAAAGTACAATAATCGTACGATGCGGGGTCTCCTTCGGAGGGGTCTCTAATGCGACACGTCTCGAAAGCTTGCCGAGGGGATGTGACAAGCCTCTCTTAGAGTCTCTCGGCGATAGTCTCCTTGCTCGAGTTTGGCCTTAAGGGAAAAATGAGGGCTCTTGCGGCTGTCAGGCTCTTGGGAATTTGAGAACTTGGAGATTCAAGGCTTGGGCACTTCAAGACTAGCTTACTTGATAGCGATGAGCTAGCTTTTATAGATGGAGGAAGGGAGTTGGGATCCCTATGGTGTGGGATGTGGCCTATCTTCAAGGAAGCTTCCATAGGAGGTGGCAACCACTTCACCCATGGAACTCCGGGACCCAAACCTCCCAACTCAAGATAGATAGCAGGTTCGAGTCACAGTGAGGCAACTCGCCATCCTTAAACTGCAAACACTCCTTAAATTAGCTGAGCGCGGCTGAGCTCTAGGACGGGCGCCGGTTGGCGCGACCTCACGCCAGGACTTTCCTCTGACACAGTGTGAGAGGCTGGATGCAGCGCCCGGTCCGAGATGTTTTGGTTTACGCAAGGAGATGTCTTTAGGGAAATTGAAGCTCATGTTTATGGGAATGCGGTGATAATGGTTTCGAAATGACATTGCTCACAGTCCTGAAAATGGGCCTCTCACGATGTGCGGGACGGAAGGTAGGGACGGTGACAATTCGTGGCAACGGATGCCCCCCTAAAGCATGAGGCAGAGAGAGAGAGAGAGGCTGTGCTTTCTGACATCATCATGAAGCTGCGTAGTGGAAAACTTGTGTGGAGAAATACAGCGATATCTCAAGTACATGATGTATATGTGGTATGGACGCATTACCAGCAAGAGTATACAATAATCAGATCAAGGTATAGTGCGGCCATCTAGTGAGGATCGATAGTGGAGCTACCAGGTATGGTCGCGGCCATCAGTGAATAAGTCATGTAAAGAATCATAATAACCCTGTCCATCGCCTTTGGATTACAGACACAATCTGAGGTCTTGCGCTCCATCTACCGACCCAAACAAGTACGAGAGTTCAAGCATGCGAATATGAGTTGGTGAACATGCAAGAACATCGTCACGAATTTTATTAATGATGAGAGAACATTAGACGCGGGAAAGGAGCTCTGATAATAATGGCCAGTGGACCTCGAGAGGTACTACGGTACAATCTACGGCATGTGAATGTCAGTAAGTGGCGTCGGGCCCCGTAGAATCACTCGATCGGAGGCCCGATGATGAAAACCTCACGGCCAGATATTATTTTCGTGAGGCATCGAAACAAAGAGCACCATAAAAGATCTAGATCGGCTTCTTTGGATAGTGGCGGGGGAGTCGGCCGAGGAAGTGACCTTGATGGTGGGCCATAATGTTTCACACATCATCGACACTAAGTGAGAGGAACATGATGTTTTTGTTGAATCGAGGATCATATGAGAATCGGAGGAAGGTTAGTGATATTTGCGAGGAGTCGACTTCTCTTGAACATATAGCAAACACAAATAGTGGTTTTGGCGGTATTTGACATCCATGTGTGGATCGGAGATTAAGTTGTGACGGCAATGGCGGAGAGGTCAAAAGTTACCCAAACCCATGGAAACGGATGAAAAAATGGATAAGGATGTCCCAGGCAGACACGAGAGATGCGGACAAGTTCCATGTTAAACGTATACTGAGCATGACGATGATGATGGTTCCATTTTTTCCCCACCATTTTAAAGCGAGTACCCAATTATTTTTTTTGATAACAAACGAAGGGATAGCATATGCTTGTAATATAAGTCCGCCCTTTGGTAAATCATCCTAGTACATTTAACGAGCCACAGGAAGGAGGAACTCGGAAGACGTCATTTCGGCGAATGCGTCATCGGGGTTTAACGAAGTCTGTGGCAAAGGAAGAACTACGTCTTTTCATGTTTAGAGTTTGAAAAGGCAATGAGAAAAGTAAACTCCAAAGGTCCCCTTTTTATTCGATAGTTCCCCGGTCCAGAAAGGTAGAAAACAGCCTCCAGGGAAAACCTCTTTAGTCGCGATAGGCTAGGGTATTCCTTTTTTCATAAATAATCCATCAGCAAAAAAGGGGGCAACGTATCTTTGGGTGAATGTGGTTTCACAGACCACTTTAACAAGATTGAAAGCAGCAGAGACGCTCGTGATCTTTTCATGTTTCGAGAGTCGAGAAGAGCTAAATATGACTCCAAAGTGACTTTTCGTGTTTTGGGGTAGAAAAGTATAGGGGAAATACGAAACCTAGTTTCGTAGTTTACGTTGCATAAAAACTGTTGATGCTGCAAGAGAGAGGCGAGTGTAAAATCCATTTTAATAAAAACATACGAAGTTCAATGAAAAATGACTTTTTTTAAACTTAAAAATAGAGCTCAAAAAGTTATAAATAGGTCTAAATGTGGTAGAATTAAGTACTTTACTTTTGCAGGTGAAGAAACATTGGTCCATTTACCGTGCAACTTCGGCGGCGATTACGGCCAGGTCGGGCCACCATTGAAGTTAAAGTGGTTCCGGGTAAAGACGCCCTCATCATGTTTCGATCCATTTTTTAATATCATTTTTCCATACGTACGATAGGCTTAATAACCTTTGAATTTTAGGGCTCAGCTCATTGGCGGGGTATCGGGGGCACGGACACACTGATGGGCACTTTATGCAAAGGGATCGGCATGGCGGGCGCCTTCATTCCAAAACGGTCGTGCCGACGCTTCGAACCCAATTTTTAAAACCTAAAAATTCAACATTTTGATGATCGATTGAATATGAAATTTGAAGCTCAACGAGAGATCTAATTGAAGGTTTGTGACCATGTTGATGCGGGAAACCAAGAAAATGATTGGTGGAAAGAAAGAGAGCATGGGGAAGAGGACGAAATGGCCATGGAAAATGAGGCACACATGAATGCCCTCGAAGCTGCGGAGCTCGAAATTCTTCGACAAATTGGTACAACGCCTGAGATACCTTCATGTGTACATGAACTTATATTCAAAGGAGATATGCCTTGGAGAGAACTAAGCATTCCATACTTCCTCCTACATTCCTTGGGAGCATGGAGCCAAGGGTGAAAGGAGAAGGAAATATCAAAACTTAGCTCTTTGTATTTGGCCTCATCGAACTTATAGTAGGAGATGTTGTCGATAGGTTGAACATCCCTTTGTACCTTGGTCCACATTCATACATATGGATAGGGAAGCATTCATAGGGACACAAGCTATCACTCCTAGAAAAACCCACTGCCTCTAGTCTTGGAGGAGTATGGAAATAAGAAGAAGAGAAAGACCCGAGAACCATGGAAGAAGAGGAAGAGAAGGAGATGGAGGCACGAGTACAACGAGAAAGAACCCTACAAATAGAGGAAGTAAAAAGAGGAGGATGAAGAGAAGATGAAAACGGAGAAGGAGAGAAAGAAAAAATGGGAAGAGCAAGAGAAAAGGAAGGAAAGACAATAGATGAAGATGTATTGAAACTGTGTTGAGCAGTGACATCTCTCCCCAACGAGAGCGGCTATCTCCTGGAACCTCGGAAAAATAAGTAGCCGCAGCCTTAGCCACCTAAGCACACTGGAGTAGAGAAAAAAGAAGGAAAGAAAAACTGTGTACTTCGGGACCATAAAGAGTGTTGGGGGTGAAGCAAGGAGACACGGACTCTGACAAAAATCCCAATAACAATTGAAGTGTACGAAGAAAGATGAGAAATAAGCTTAGAAGAGGAAAAATTCGAGGGTCCACAACACTTGAGAAGACACATGTGACCTATATGAGGAGACATTCTTCAAGGCTAGCATCATAGAACAAGTACCTACCCCACGGACCTTCAAGAATTAGAAAAATAAGGGGACAATAAGCAAATGAGTGTTTGCTACAAAAAAATAGGGGTTCTTTGGAGGAAACTTTCGATTATACGAAACTCTAGATGTGTCACAAAGAGCATGTAAGGTCATGGAAGGAGATAAGGTACCCTTAGAGGGCGGGAGGCTGAAAGATGTTTGGAAAGAGCCTGAAATGGAAGGAAGGATGAAAGGGAAAGAAGAGGAAGACAAGGGGAGGTTCCATCTCCAAAATATGTCCCAAAGACATATCAACGGAAGTTACACCTCTAGCCAACAACAAAATATAAGCTCTACTACACTTTCATTGAAGGAGGAAGGTTGAAGTCCTCAAAAGATCTAGTTCCCCTATATTATCGGCTAGAGAAGAGAGAGAACACACACATCATTGGATGAAAATTTCCAAAACAAACGGTGTACGAATGTAGGGATCATGGAAGAAAAATTCGAGATGAGGAGGATTTGGGCGATGTGGTCTCGGGAAGAAAATATTAAAAGAGAAGCTACAAAAAACAAGAAGAAAGTAAAGTTATAAATCCAACCACAACGAAGGAAAAGCGGATCATCACCATGGCATATTTGTGCATGGAGGCAATACAACCCGGACATCCTTCAAAATTTTATGCTATCTACCTAAGGAACAATGGTTATAGTTTGAGATCAAAACACTAAACTACTATGGATCATTACCTTTCAAAAATTAAAGGCGATTATTTAATTTTCAATCGGACAAGCATAACAGATAAGGCCAAGTTGGTAGAATTTTATATGCATAATATTATCTTGAGCGATATAAACATTTTGGGATCCTAACCCTAAGATGGGGGATATGAAATTGATGGCCCTAGCCTCTTGGATGACCAATAGGGAGGCAAGGGAAAAGGAGGTAAAAAGGGTGATGAGAAGAGAAGGAAAGGTGTCTCCCCATATCAAGGCGAACTATTTATTCAGCCTAGAGGGGGTCATTAACAATCACACAATGATGAAAACGATGCAAGCCTTGCGGATAAATACCTCAACACCCAAGCATAATCCATTACACTTTGATGAAATTTTGGGTTGTTGGGAGGAGAATGTGTAATGGAAAGTTAGAGGAGATGGAATGGCCTCCACTTTTGGCCTTAGATCGTACTCCCGAGGAGATATTGAGAAATTCCTAGAAAGGGCACCTTTATACGGGCTATGTAGACAAGCGAAGATCCGTGGCTTGGTTGACTCGATCACCTTTGTTGTTGGGGGCTAGGTGAAGGAAAGACAAAGTTGAAGAAAATAGAGAACGGGAGGAGGCATAAACAAATGTTGGATTCTACCTCCCTTAGGGGACTCCTTCAGCGATCCCTTGGGGTGTTAGAGAAGCCACTAAGGCACTAAAAGAGATAAAGAAAGAGGCCTATGTTGCTCATAGGATGAAAACCATTTGGTAGGGTGGTGATGATGAGAACCATCATTAGGTACAGCTATGGTGTTAATTGTCACCCCTTTGTAGCCTTATTAGTCTCTCTTTCTCATTTAATTGCGTGGGTCATATGTTTCTTAATGTAGATAATATCTTTGTGATTTTTTCCACATACCAGATGTAAATATGGGTTGTAAATACAGGAAAATGTAGATATGCAAATTTTGTTAAAGTTTAATCAAAGGTGATGAAAACAAGGTTGTTAGCTAGAATTTCTACCTCCTTTAACCTCTAAGATGACAGACCTCAAGATTTATCCTCAACAAATAAAGAATCTAAAAAGGAGCAGTAAGTGGAATTTAAATGCTGTGAGGATACTCTCTAGTTCCAAGGAGGAAAAATCCCCTACTTTTAGGGATTGTTGTTAGCTACCCTTTAGGATAAATAAATTTAGGCAGGGCTCATTATGATTCTATTTTTGGAGATATATAGAGCGAGTCTTAGCTCTTGTAATAGACATTGTGACTCTCATATGATATGTAAGCAAGGGTGGATTCCCATGTAATAAAATGAGAGTTGATTTCTTCTTCTTTGAGTTAGTTTTCGGGGGGTTAAGCTTATAGGTTAGGGCCTAGTCCATTGGCCTCACTCTCTCCTATGTATTTGTGTTTACCTTTCATGTTGTTGTAGTTATTTTCTTACAATTCATCTGTTGCATTGGTGGATTCCATTTCAAGTGTTGTAGTTCGTTTTCTACACATTTCATGTTGTTGTAGTTGTGTTTCTTCAATTTCTACTTGTTTTCATTAGTCTTTACCTTTCATATTGCAGTAGCATAGAAAAATCTAAAGATGTGTATTTAAAGCCTCCCTCTCTCACCTCTTCCATTAGGGTTTGAGGAGGGTAGATCTTCACCATAGACCCAAATTTTCTTTAGTTTATGATTTCTTGGAAAAGTTAGATGAGTTGATTTTTTTAACATGAACATGTTTGTATATGGAGAGTTAGTTTTTTGTTTTAAGTGCATGGGTAGGTTTTAAATTCAACTCATTTTTTCTACCATTTTCATAATAGATTTTTCAATGATGATTGTATGAGCAGTTAGTTTGTGCAGTTTGAGTAGAAGCGGTTAGAGGAGGACTCCACCAACACCATTAGCTTCGGTTCCACCCCTCATCAACCAACCTCCAACTAAATCCAATTTCAACCACAGCCATTGGACATCTCAACTGCTTGCAAGAGCCATCTTGGATGTGCAAGAAAAACTTTGAGAGAAGTTATGAGCTTAGCGAAAGGTGGCTACCTTCTATCCACCTAAAATCCACGTTCATTTCCTCTCCTACCCATTTCCTCACCATTTCCGAAGCCTTAAACTACTCTCGGTCTTGTTTCTTGTAGTGTTTCGGGACATCTGCCAGCACTACGAAATCTGTGGCGATCTTGGCAGGAATTGCCGGTCGGTCACTTATTAGAGCCCAAAACCTCTCTTTCACCTCGTATAACCCAACAACAACCTCCAAGACACCTCAAAATTTGGAAACCATGAGCCCAAGACCCTCTTGGTCATAGTGCCTCCTTCTTTTGCTATAAAATAGAGTTGTTACAAGCATAGTCGAGGTCATTGATAGATGCATTGTTAAGCATAGCATTCAAGCATGAGGTCGATAGATTTCCAATCGATCATTTGGTTCAACATGTGTCCATAGATTGGTTCCTTCTGCTGAAGTTGAGTTCAACAATTTAAATCTTGAATGCCACTTAGTTTAACTACTGCTTACATTAGATTAAGTGTGGATTTTCTTTCTTGCAAATAACTAGATGAGTCTTTGCGATAGAATAGTTTTCTTGTCTTCTTTGATAGAGTAATGGTCATGCATTATTTTCAGTATTATTTCATTGAGAAGTGTGACCAAAGCTTCATCACAAGTAGCCCACTGGTTAGCACCCCTCATAGAGGCGGGAAGGGATGGCATGAGTAGAATGCATCTGCTATGCTCTCTTTCTTGCCACCCTCAAGTTTGTATGAACCGGGTTGATAAAGTAAAATGAGAGTAGCCTCTAGGAGTTTTGA
Source organism: Pinus albicaulis (assembly GCA_034641835.2). Lineage (NCBI taxonomy): Eukaryota > Viridiplantae > Streptophyta > Pinopsida > Pinales > Pinaceae > Pinus > Pinus albicaulis. The sequence continues at coordinate 189,443 of JAXQQM020087227.1, forward strand.
CCTCTTGGTGCGTACGAGGCTCACCGATAACATTAATATTTCTCTTTCCATTAATAGTTTACATTAGATTACATAACATATCCACATTTGTCTTTATATGTCTTCTTCATATGCTACCCACATCGATGGAAGGTCTTGGTATCACTCGGAACATTCTTTGTGTGTGTGGGCTTCTTTAAGTGGATTTTGGAAGTTGGTATGCGGAAGAGGTTTTAGAAAAACGCATGCAGAGAGATTTCTATTTGGGCAACATAATGTCAAAAATCTAATGTAGTGGCCTATTTTGTAGTGTTTTTTTACTTCTCTCTTTTCCAAGGTTTACACTCAAAATTTACGAGGCTTGTGATAAAATTTATTCTAGAAAATATCTTGTCGAGATGGAAATAGACTTGAGAGATACTTCAACCATATTTCTTCCTTGGTTAATGAACTAGGATCACCGAGTTGTTTTATCTCCAACTGAATTCATCCTCTTCGACCAAATCTAACATGTCACCAAATTTGAATGCTTAAGATTTGGTCTCTCCGGTCTGAATCTTTATGCATTATTCTATTGCAATATTTGGTCCTCCATGTGTTTTTCCCTTGTGGGTGTAGGTGACATTTCCTTTGTTTAACATTTTTATAACATAAATTCTATTTTCAATTTCTCTAGTATTTTAATGACAGAGGATGGAATTAACATGGCGATTCATGACCGGTAACGAGAAAGGTATCTTATCCCTAGCTTAGGCTACCTCTTCATAAAACACTACCTTTTGGTAACATGAGCGGAAAAGGGAAAACATAGAGAGTTGCAAGGGAATGAGAGGAAGCAGTGACAAGCTTACACAACTAGGTAAAAATTACTCATGTATTATTCCTCAAGGATTCCTTGTCACGGAAGGGGTTGATATTTCCTTGCCTCTAACATTATTTTACAACAAAAAATCATATTGCAATTTCTCTGATATCATCGAGAGAATGGAGTTAACATGCAACTTAAACAACTTGTAAGGGAAATGTATTTTGTATCTAGCTCGGAAGCTACCTCTTCAACAAGCACTACCTTTTGGTAACATGAGTAGAAAAGGAAAACATTCCCGAGACCTCAAGGGAATGAAGAGGGATTGGTACTGAAGCTTACACAAGGCGGGCTACTGGGGATGTCTTTCCTATACTCTTGCCTTACGGTGTTTCCTTTTGCAACATGTGGTGGCCTTTAGTATATATTTTAACCAAAAAATATTACCAATTTTGAATGAAAAACATCCTCTTTTTATTTCTTATATTTGGTTACTTTTAAACTTACATTCCTGGTAAGGTTATTTAAAATTTTTTAGATTAATTGAGAGAGAGTAATCATTGATATATATATATATATATATATATATATATATATATATTTTTGCAAAATAAATTGTACTTCTTTTAATTTTATAGAATACATTTTGCATGTACACACTAAATGTGCATTTGCTATGATTTTTCAGTGCATGAGTGATGAAAAGAAAGAGAAAAAAAGATACAAACGTACATTTACCTATTATTATAAAATTTTAGAAAAAGATAATCCAAAATGGCCTTGAAAGTAGCACAAACTAAGAAGAAAGATAAAATATATATACAATTTAAGGGAAGATCAAGTAATATATAAATTATTTTATCTTCCCCTCCTTTCCCTTTCTTTTCCTGAACCTTTCCATTCCCAGCTTTGGGGTCCTGGAATGAGAGCTATATTGCTCAAATGTCTCTTGAGGATGCTCTTTATCGGAATCAAGCTCTCTGATATTTTTGATACAAGGACACACTTTAGCATTATGTCATCCTTTTAGTGTACCATATTTATCTAATTACATGACTCAAAATTGTTGTTGAAATTGTCTCGCTCTAATAAGAGTAGAATTAAAGTTATTATCTTGGGTGCCCCCATCTCCTTTTGTTGGATTCTTCATGGTTTCTTTTTCTTCTTCTTTAGAGACATGTGGATCTATAAACTGTATTCTTTGACTTATGGCTTTCCTTTTTGGGTTTTTAGCATGTGGGCATGCATTTTGCAAGTGTCTTGTTTGAAAGCAGAAATAACATATGAATTTCGTATTCTCATAGTCTAAAACTTGTGACCACTCAGGTGCCTAAATATAATGTGATATAGTAAATACTAAGGTTTATCTCAACATATTCTAGCAAAGGTAAAATTACTTGCTGCTCTCTTTGAAATTTATATTTATGAACTTGCCCAATGTGAAACAGCCTGGCATCTGGGATTTCGATGGTGGAAAAATGGAAGAGGAATGTTTCGAGTCTCACCCAGAACTGAAAAGTATTGATACTACCATATTTTTTTGTATCGAAATATGGAAACCATGGAGTAAGGAGCTCAACTCTACCCCAAAACAATAACCCTTTATTTAGAAAAATCTCAAGACTTTCTATCTATCAAATTGTATAATGGCTGGAACATAAATAAATGTCAAAATTTGGGTGTCTAAGAGGAGAAAACCTATTTGTATAATGATTATGATTTTCAAAGCCATTAAATCTATAAACACCTTAAAAATTGAAGAGATGTGAAAATATGGTTTACCTTTTAAGTGGCAACATACATGGTAGGTGGATGCTCCATTTAGTCTACAATGTAAGGGACTGGGTCTAACTGTGTTTGATGTGCTTGGTGGAAATTTTCCTTCCGTCATCTTTGAATGAGGTACTGTTTTCCCTTTGGATTCACAGGCCTTGAAGCACCAACTCTTGGAGTTCTTCTCAATCCTTGAGTTTAGGATTGAGGTTGAGTTCCTTTTTATATTATAGTCTTGGATCTGTGGCAATATTTAAGCACCCCTTCCCTTCATGTTGGCTTTGAAAAATTACGGTAAATCCCCATTTACTCTCAATGGCTTTCTTTAAAAATAGACATGTAGAGCTTCTTCTATAGAGAAACAAACTTCCCACTAATATATTTATAAAAAATTTGGAAATTATTCTTCTCCATCACAACCCGGAAATGGGCTGTGCATGCCCAAGTGAATAAATTTCTCTAATTTTAATACATCCTTTAGTATAGGATATGGATCTTGTTGACTCTTCCACCCATTGGACATAGCATACATTATAAAACCAAGAAGATGGAGAAGGGGCTCAAAACATTTTAGCAATGAGCACCCATCGCTTTATTCTCAAGCAATCTGATTACGATCCTAGCATACAAGAACACAATCATGAAATTCTTGGGACCTAACACAACAAAGGATTGACAAATCCTTCTAAAACATCCTTTTGACAACTCCCATAGAATATCAAGAACCTTCTTCTCCACTATACCAACCATCCTTTGACATAAGTTAACCCCAACCAAGTGGTGGCAGAAGATGAGAAACATAGCCATAAAGAGAAAAACCCATAAACCCTAGCAAAATCCATTTTTTCTCCCTCCTTTTTAGAATTCCTATTATGATACCAATGTGTGTCTAGAGAAATTAGTTTAAATCTAAGTCAAATTTAAAATATTTACATATCAAATTAAACAAGATATAACATTAAATAATAAAAATTTAAAATATTAAAAAAATTGATCTTAATTAAAATTTAGATAAAACTAAAGTATTTTAAAATCAAAGACAGTTTGAAAAAGTAAATTGATTTTAAAAAAAAAGGTGAGAATAATATGTAGATTGATGTATTGCTATTAAATAATTTGATACTAATTTGTAATGTTCATTCCTGTCTCTTTATTAGGATAATTGAATGGTTGACACAATGTAGATGTTATTCTTTTCACTTGGCTTCAAATCTAGCAGGGGAATATTTTGGCCTTGAGTACTTCTCAAGGAGTAGGCTCCCCCATAAAGTTTTGATGTGACTCTGTAATTCTGCCTGATCATAAATTAGTGGGATGATGGGTATATTGTCATTATGAAGGAAAACACTAGGCTAACAAGGGTTTTGATGTGACTCATTATATTGTGATAAGGCTCAAGGAATTGGCTCTCCCACCCTATAAATTGGCTCTTGTGATAAGCTCCGAGGAGTAGGCTCCCCCACCCTATAAAGTTTTGATGTGTCTAAATTTCTTGCTAAGTCATAGTTAGTGGGTTGTTGGATATACTTTTGGCATTATAGTAGAGCTCCTAGGCTAATAAATTTATGTTGTGGCTCATTCATGTGATAAGGAGGCTCAAGTAGGCTCTCCCACCACATAAAATTTTGATGTGACTCATTAGTTTAAATATCATACAATATCAATAAGGTATTCATGTGAGTCATTATTCATATTTTTTCAATAACATACAATATCAATAAAGTTTTGATGTGACTCATTGCTGTCATAAGGCTCAGAATGGCTCTCACACCCTATGAAAACTTAGGTGATGTGACTCATGATTTCAATAGCATACAATATCAATGGAATGACTAATGATGAAGAAATTTTTTGAACTGCAAATAATGAACATGGAATAACTGATTAACTGATCCAGCAGCCATGGTAAAAAAAATCACATTTCAAATCGTAAAATTTGAAATATTTTAGCATGCATGATATCCATTTCTAATTTCAAATTCAAAGCAACTTAAAATAATGTGCACGAGAAAAAAAGTTTTGATGCTTGACTCAGTTTGTCAATGGCAGATAGTGGCAATGGAAGGATGAGGACATTTTTTTTATTGCAAAAATGAACACTGAGTAGCAAAGTATATTTTGAAGCTAGAATACATCAGTAATTAGAATGCATTTTTGTCATTTCAAAAGCACCGAGGAAATACAAAGAAAGTTAGAAAACAAACATTACTTTAAAGATTACACACACAAAAACTATTATCTATTACACTTTTGCATTAAATTACAATACAAATTATATAGTTAGACTTATATCTAACTACTTCTAACCATAGAAATGAGTTGATAAAATATCTCAACTACCTCCTATAAATATAAAACAATTCCAAAACCAACATGTAAATTATCTATAAATATTTCCCATGTGTTTACATGGAAAACATTTAAAACACACAATGCAACAAGAATGATATATGTTTGACTATTCTTCATCAGCAATCACATCCACTCTAGAATATCGTAGGCACTACTCTTTCTTCACTATCACTCAAGCCTGCTTTACCTCCATTTTAAAAAATAATTGTGTTTAACCATCGATTATGAACTTGTAAGATCAACAATATTGACACGCTCGGCTTGTCGGGAATAAGTAAAATGTGTCAAAAATGTCAGACCATTATGGACATACCACCATTTTTTGGATATTTGTGATTTTCAGATCTGTGTCAATTTTAGGAGAGGTGTTCTAGATATTATGTGTTCAAAGTTTATCCAAACACGACCTTTTGTCACGAGAAAAAAAGGAATCAATGTTCTTAGCGGGGCTTCAGCTTATAAGAACCATCGATCCTTTTCACCAAACATAATATAAAACCACTTAATTGACAAATCTCACAACAACAAATTCATGAAAATATCCATTGTCATATGAACATATCTTGGTTCAATCTTCATCTTGAGTTTCTCTACTTGAAGTTGAATTGCTAAAGAGATCAATTATAACAAAATCACATTACGTATTGGGTTTGCAGGCTTAATATGTTTATTATACAAACTCAAAATAAATTTAAGCCATTAAATTGACTTGGCTGCCTATCAAGTACAAGTTTCAATGTACTTGCGCCATTTTTTTGATCTCCACGTTTATCACTGCTGCCATTGTCATTGTTAAAATAGCTAATCACTCCATGAAGAGTTGTCTAAATTTATAGAGTCAAGTTGAGTCAGGGAAGTCGAGTTAAGTCATATTTTGGGTAAAGTCAGAGTTGGTGTGTGGTTGCATGTCCAAAGTTATTTTAGGCTCGTTAAAAAATTTAAATACTCTTCACCAGGTTAATCTTAATTGTGAATTTTGTGTGATAAATAGAGATTCACAACTCGTGTGTGTGTGTATGTGAATTATTTGTTTTATTTTGTGCCTTACCTCCTCTTCCTATCAGAATTGACCCATCATATCCGAGGAAGGATCATAAAATCCATGCTTCCTGCAGGCCAGTAAGAAGAGAGCCAAGAGAAGGAAGCTGGGATTTTTTTTTTTTTTAAATTATGTTACCAAAATCGTCATATGTTAAGGAGTGACAAGTGTTCTTGTGGTGAAAAAATCCGCACTTTGTTAGTACAAAAACTGTGAAAATTTCGTGAAACTTTACTTCAGTCATATTTTAGGTTATTTATGCGAGACAATTGTGTTGGGTGTGTGCAAGCCCCGTAACGTATTGAAAAAAAAAAAAAGGCGAAGTTCATGCCAAGTCAAGTTTTTAAAGTTTGAACGAATCACATGGGTTTTTGGAACAATGCGTGACATATTAAATTTTGGAACAATACGTGTTTATTAAAGTTTTTTTTAAAGGGAGGTTTGAATAAAGTGTTTTATATGAAAGAGTTTTAATATTAAAGTTTTATTTATATAAAATATTTTGAAATATTTTATATAAAAAATAATCAAGGTTTTTATTGAAGAGTTTTGAAAAGTTTTTTTTTTAAAGGGAATTTATACTTTGGAAAATAGCACCTGAAATTTCTAGAAAAAGAAGGTTTTATTATTTGAAGATTATTTTTTGAAGAAAGATGGTTTTCTCAAATTTCCGGCCCTAGTTTCCACCGTTTACGGGAAAGGGTTATGATGTACGGGCCATTAATATGGAATCCTGTTGAAGGCTCATGATGTATGGGATCATGTCGAGTTTTGGTTTTAGGACTTAAGGATGAAGAAATTAATGAGCTCTCACTAATGCATAGATGGAACTATGGAAGAAATACAAAAGAAGAATGCACAAGCATTACTGCAGTTTATCAAAATTGAGCTGATGAGTGTTCCATAAAAAATTATGATCACGTCTTCAACAAATAAAACATGGGTGACCCTTGGCAATGAGTTATAAAGGTATGGCTAAATTCAATATTGTTAAGTTGCGAATGTTTTGGAAGAGATTTTGAAAGTACACTTAAATGACGGAGAGAGAGAACATCAATTCATTCATGACTCGTGTCACGTTGTCATAATCGATTAAAAATTTATGGTGAGAGATATTAAGGTCTGCTCATCGTTGAGAAGGTCCTACGATATATTTCTACAAAATTTGAAGTTGTGGTAGCGACATAGAAGAGGCCAATGATTTGGAAACGTTGACGGTAGATGGGTTGATGGGATCAATTCCTCCACATGACGAAGGATAGACGAAATAAAGTTCGATCTGAAAGCAGCTTTCAAAAATCCAATTCCTTCCAAGAAACATAGGTCAATGCAAAGTAGATCGAGAGGTAGACGACGGAAGAAGCCATGGTGGTCAATGATATGGCAGAATAGTATAGACATGAAAGTGGAAGCAAAACGAAGCACAAAATAATCAAAGAGTTGACAAATCAAAGGTGAGATGTTATTACTATAGTAAATTGGTCATTATGCCTATGATTGTAGAAGAGAATATGGAAGTCAAGGAAACAGAGGCTAATGTACTATAAAGAATACTAACTCCATGTTCCTAGCTTAACATATACCATGCATGAACCCTTCTAATAATATTGACTTTTAGACGGTGATTTTGTTATTTTATGATAGAAACAGAATTTGGTTGCAAATTTGGTTCAATATGTGAAGGCGAGAGGTAAATTTAGAGGTGAAAGATTGTGGATGTAGATGGAAAAGGAGTAGTAACATTATGAACAAGCAAGGGCCAAATAAAATTTCGGAAGTATATTATGTCTCTTTTCTCAAACATAATTTAATAAGTGTTGGTCGTGACGATGAAGGGATAATTTATCTTTGAGGACAAAATTAATATTTATATATGACAAGCCCCCAAGAAAGAAATTGATAGCAAAGGTGTAGGTGACGAGGAACATATTATATCTAAGAATGAATTACATTGATCGAATTCGGTTGTTTATGGTTTCATGTTCTAATGATTATTAATTATGCTTTAGTTTGGACGGTTACTTTACTAGTTTTAAGATTGTTGCGGTAAACGGATGGATAGAGGGTTACCTTCCATCAAATAACCTACTAGTACTTGTGAGTGTTATATTGGGGAAAACGGCAAGTGATAATTTTCAAAAGGGGTGCATATAAAGCGAAACCTCTTGAGCTGGGTATACATAATTGTATTGGACCTATGAGGACATAGTTGATTGGTGGAAGTTGTTGCTACTCACTTTAATTGATGATTATGATAGAAGAGTGCGGGTTTAATTCTTGAAGAAGAAGTACGAAACTTTTGAAAGTTCAAAGAATTCAAAGCCTTATCGGAGAACCAAAGTTATCGACGGATCAAAATATTGAAAGTTGAGATCACTGGTGGAGAATATGATTCAAAGGCATTCACATGATTACTGAAAACAACATGGAATTAGAAGGCGAGGTTACAACCAAGTACAAGCTGGAAAAATGAGGTAGTAGAGAGAAAGAAAAGGACAATTATGAACTTATGTAAAGGCATGTTGAAAGGAATAAACTTGTGTAATGAGTATTCGGCATAGCAGTTTCATGATTGTTTAAGTAAACATATCACCTACAAAGGGTGTTGAATAGAGTATAGAAGAAGCATGGACAAGTATGTCTTGCAATGTGTTTCATCTAAGTGTGTTTGGATGTAGTCTATGCACATGTGCTAAAAGAGATAAGAGAAGAAAAGATTGGATTATAAAAGTAGAAAAAATGCATATTGACGTGGTTATAGTGAGTAGTAAAAATGTGAGAAATTGTGTAACTGATACTAAGAAGACCTTAATCATCGGATATGTTTGTTTTCAAGAAAATAGAATGAATGGGAGTATAGACAAAACATTTGGTCTGAAGCACCATTAATGGAATAGGTGTAGTAGAAGGAGCATTAAGAGTCTGAGCGAGACACCGGCAAAGGGACTCCCAAGATTTTCATGACATGGATCTTCAAGTAGTCGACAAATTGAAATTCTCTAAGATCAATTAGGTATTGAATCAAGCAATGTAGTAGAGAAAAAGAGCAGGAGAAAACACAAATATTTATGATGTTTTGGATGTTAGTTCAAAATGGAATTGTTGTCATTTAGACCTTCTTTGTTGAAGAAGAAATTAGAGATGAAAATTGGGTACAGAAGCCATGGATGAAGAAATTGAAGTTATTAAGAAAGAATGACACTTTTGATTTGGTTGATTTTCCAAAGGATAAAAATATCATTGGTGTAAAATGGGTGTACAAAGAAAAGTTGAATGAGAAAGGTGAAATTAAGTTAAAGAAAGACTTGTAGAAAAGGATTCTATATATAGAAGAATATATTTTAGGAAAACGTTTGTATGGTCGCCATATTGGATCTGTAAGAGCAGTTCTAGCCAAAACAACTCTTAACAAGTAGAAAATATATTAGATGGATGTGAAATCATCCTTCTTGAATAGGATTGTAGAAGAAGATCTATGTGCAACAAACTACATGTTGAAAGTTGAAAGAAAAGATAAAATTTACGGAGTTGAAGAAAAGCGCTCTATGGACTCAAGCAAGTTCATACAGGCTTGGGTATAACGGAGATTGATAGCTACATGATAAAAAATGGATACTTAAAACAGCCATGATGAGCTTGTGTACACCAAAGGTAGATGAGCATGGACAAATTTTGGGGGATTGTTTGCTTATATGTTGATGACATGATTTTTATAGGTGATCTTGGAGTTAGATGAATTTAAAACAAACCATGATGGAAAAAGAATTTGAGATGAAAAATATTCCTCTCATGAAATATTTTCTTCCTAGAAGTTGAACAATGTAATGGAATTTTTATTTTCTAAAAATACGTATGCTAAAGATTTACCCAAAAATGAGGATGGAAGAATTTGCAAACCTGTCCCTACACCGGTTGCAACATGTTTCAAAGTTAAAAGGATGATGAAGGATTAGATGTCAATCCAACTCTGTTTCAAAATATTGGTTGGTAAGCTCATGTATCTCACATCTACAGGGCCAGATGTTATGCCAGGAGTGAGTTTTATTTCCAAATTCATGGAGACTCAAAAAACACATTGGAGAGAAGGAAAAGAGATTTTGAGATATATAACAAGAACTAGAGATTGTGGCATAATGTATGCTAGTACGAGAAAAGAGAAAAAGTTTGATTGGATATACAATATTGATTTTATGGGTAGTTGGATGATATGGAAGAGATTCTAAGTGTGTTCCATCTTGGTTCATGTGTGATTTTCATAGAATAAGATGCGACTGTGTAACACTATCATCAACATGAAGAAGAATATAGCGGCAACATCAACATCGGGTCAGCAATGTGGTAAAGTATTAGATGGACTCAAGAAGAAACAGCAGGATCAACATCAATGTAGTGTGATAACACCTGGAATTACCTTTATCAAAAGAATAGTGTGTTTCATTAAAAGATCATTCATGATACTAGATATCTAAGTAGAACTTGTGAGAAATTGAGAAGTTCTTGAAGCCTTGCAATTGAATGATCAATTGGTAGATATATTTTACTAAGCCATTAGAAAAAGATGTGTTTGATTTCCTTAAAAGAAACTTGGGTGTGGTAAAACCTAAACATGACATAGACCTTGTCCACATATTTGATTTGTCATAAGGTCATGTATTAGTTTAGCGGTCACATATTAGAAGTTTTAAAATAGCTAATCACTCCCATATGAGGAGAGTTATCTCAAACTTATTAAGATTAGTTGATTAATTAAGTTAAGTCATATTTGGAAAAGTCGAAATTTAAGTGTATGGTTTCTATGTCAAGTTATTTAAAATGAGTCGCTAGTTAAATAAAAAATTTAAATACCCTTCACTAGAGTTCTTATAATTATCAAATTTACGTAAGATTAATAAAGGTAGAAACTCATATTATTATTGTACAAATTATTGTATTTATTGTGTTCCCCTCCTCTCTTTCCATGTCACCTTTCGAGACCCACAGTACTTGTTTCACACAACAATGGAATGAATTGGGCGAGGGAGAAGAATAATCCTCACTTGACGGCCTCTAAATACTCGTCAATTTGCAATGTCATGAAGAGGAGGAATCCTTATATTGTCATGGTCACCATCATCATCATAGTCCACAGAAAAAAATCGATGGGTTGGCGGGCACAACCAATTTCAAGCATATTAGGTGGCCATGGAAGGCGCTCGACGATAGATTTATACACACAATGCAGCTGAAGGAGCCTAACCATAATACACCATGTCGAGAGTAGATGATCTTGAACTAGTTTCACTTGAGCATCAGAGGCTCAAAGGCAAAGAAATTCCCTATAAGGTTCCTTCAAATTTGTTTCAATCGAACATCCAACAGTACTCCTTTCACGCTTCATATCAGAAAAGTAATCCTGAAAAATCGAACAATGATTCGCCACGCGTGCTCCTTAACAATCATACTCCATAGAGACAAAAAAAACTAATAAATTTAACACTTATTGAAACACACCCAACAAACAAGCCGAACACTCCATACATAACTAACTAAACTAATATATGTACAAGAGGATGTTCCACTTCTTCATTTTGGGGTCCTTTACGCCATAATTGATACCAGCAAAAAATAAAATTGAGTAGCATACATTACATAAATATTACATATAAATAATATTCTCTAGCATTAAATTACAATACAATTATATAGTTAAACTTAAAATCCAACTACTTCTAACTTTAGAATATAAGGATTGAGAAAATCTCTCAACTACCTTCTACAAAAGTGAAATTTGAAATATGAGCACGGTTCCCTCATCAATTGGCTCCTTTCGTTCATTCACAACTTCAAATCACATAAGTATTAAGAAATTTGAGGCCCTTATCTTGTGCAATGGCCACACTAGAGCAATATTTGTATTTACTTTTAATATTATATTTTAAGCATCTTATTTCATTTATATTAAATTAAAATAATTTATAAGAGAATTTTCTCAAAATTATTATAAAAACTTTTTATTATGTTTAAAGAATTTTTACATTTCTGGTTGCGAATTTTGGAGATGGTTTTTATAATAAGAAAAATAAGCTCGTCAATTTTTTTAATAAAGTATTTAAAAAAAACTTTTTGGTATATTTTAAAATAGTTTCTAAAAATTCTTTCAACCTTTCAAATTTCATATATTTGAGGGGGTTTTTTTAAAAACATTTACGATTTCATTCGTTTGAGTTGGCTTTAAAAACATTTATGAAAAACTTTTAATCATGATTTTTGGAGAGGTTTTCATAACTACCTCGATATTCAATTTTACAGGTTTTTTTTTAATCGTTGATTATAAAGGAAGCAATTAAAGTTTTTAAATTTTGGTTTTTCTAAAAATTCTCCTTTCAACGTTGAACTATTGGTTTCAAAATCGTTGAAAATATAAATATGTTTTATTTAAAGTTTTAGGTTTTTATTTAAAATTTTAAGATTTTTATTGCAAATGATAATGTTAGTGGTTCTTTATTATAGTTTGATTAATTAAAAAAAAAAAAAAAAAATTGAAATATTTATAAGTAATAGATTTTATTATAGTTTAATTAAAAAATAAAAAAATCAAAGAATATAGATAAGGAATATTTATAAATTAATAAATTTTTTACAGTAAATAGTTTTTTAAATTTTTATATGTAAAAGAATAAAAGAGTGATTTTATTTTCTATTATTTTCTCAATTTTTGTTAGTAAAAATGATGAATTTTGATAGTGAAAGTTATATTATGTGTATAAAATTTTGGAATATTGTTTAAATGGGTTTGACAAGCCTTCAAGTGATGTAACTTACTAAATAATGATATAAAATCAAAATGATTAACCTTTTTGTATAGAAGGAGGATGATGCAACAACATTCTTTCTCTTCATGAACTTAATTGATAAGGTTCTTCTTAAGATTTTGTAACAACAACTTGTACATGAGCCTAGAATACACGGAAATGATATATAGTGAAAAGGAGGTGAAGGAGGAGGAGCAACATCCCTCATTAAAACATTGCAATGGTTAATGAAACTACTATCATATCCTAGAGGATGAATATTTTGATATTGCATCCAACATGAAGTGAAAGTGAAGCCCACCTTCTAGATACATATGTGGAAGATGAAATTAGAATTAGAATAACAAATTGAAATTGAAATTGAAAGATAATGAAATTGAAGCCACCTTTGCAAGGACAACATGAGAAAAACATAGCAGTGAATCAATTTGATTATGAAGCTAAATTATCATTTTGTGAAGAGTGGTTGGAAAGCCTAAGTATGAAGGAGATGAAAGTATATAGAGAATTAGTTAATACTACAATAATGTAAGGAACACTAAATATAAACATAACCATTAAAGTATTGAAGCTTTTTGTAAAAGTAGAAAAGGACGTGAAATAAAATGAAGTAATTTTTTTTTTTTAATCTTACAAAGGTTAATAGAAAAGTTCTATCAATAGTAGTTAAGGTACAAGAAAATGCATAAATATAGGTGGATGAAGAGGGCAGAAAGATAAAATAAAATGTTTAAGGAGAAGAAAAAATTAAATAGAATATAAAGTTTTGAAATTGAGGGAAAAATACTTATACAACATAAGAGCAGAAGACAATTTTCATATAAAAGTCAAACAAGTTTTTGAATAGATGTAAGCATCGTAAGCTTAGTTGACCACATAAACCAAAGAAATTAAAGAGGAGTATGCAAATAATTATTCCTACTAATTACTAATTAGATTGTAGTTTTTAATAGTTTACATAATCTAAATTTAAAAAAGTTAGTAATCCATGTGTATATTATTAACATTTTTTTTAAGTTTAGTTAAACTATACTTAATTTTCACTGACAAAGTTTTTTTATTATGTATTATATTTGATTGGTAATAAAATCATCATTATTTTAAATTCGTTTCTATATCAGTTTATTGAAATACAAATTCGTTTCTCTTATATATATATATTATTTTATTTTATCCAAATACAATACAATTTAAAATATTTAATATTATGTCATATAATAAAAAAATAAAATATTAGAATTTTTATATTTTCATATATTTGATAAATTAAAATTTAAAATAAAACTAAATTGATTTTATAATAAAGTATTAGATAAATATATTTTGGATTAATGCATTATTAGGATTTGGTTAATATTATTAATCATAATAATTTTAATTAACTAATTAACTAACTCATTATTGTAATGTAGCGACTAGTTTTAATAGCTGATTTTCTTAGGTTAATACGAGCAATGATGTATCCACACTATTTATTCATAAAGATCAATTGGATTTTTACCTTGTCTTGAGGATGAACCATTAGTTGGTTCAAAACCTCTTTTTTGACTGGAAGTCCTAATGATGTGATTAATCCGAAAGACATTTACCTAATCTATGGATCACAAAAGTCTCATATCTAACAATAAAGCATATTAAATATTTTTTATTCAATTTGTAAGATTTTAAATTTTATGTTTTTTTTTGAGATGATAGAACTCTTGCTACAATTGGATGTTATTCGCTTTTACTTGGTTTCAAATTTTAAAGGGGTACTTTTTGACCATTGTGATAAGGCTCAGAGTAGGCTCTCACCCTATGAAGTTTTTGGTATGACTCATAATTCTTGCTAGTCATAAATTCTTGAGCTATTGAATATAATCTTAGTCTTATAATGATAGTTGCTAAGCTATTAAATTTTGATGTGACTCATGAATTGTGATCAGGCTAAAAAGTGACTCCCATATATAAAGTTTTGATGTGACTTATAATTTTTGCTAATTGATAAATTTCAAGAAAGATATAATGTAAGTAGAAATTTCTACAAATTAATAAAATTTTGATATAACCTCATCCGTTTTACTTAAAAAAGTTACCATGAAAGGACGAGAACAAGTTTTGCACTGAAAAAGATGAACACCAAGTAAATGATTAACCGATTCACGTTCACCATGGTAAGCAAAGAAATAAAAATAGCAAAAGTTACAATGGAAGGACGAGGACGTTTTTGGACAGCAAGCAATAGACATATTAACTGATTAACAGATTCACCTTCACGTAATATCTGGTCTAACTTTCAGGTTGGATTTTTTTAGTAGGTATTTTCCTTCCCTTTTCTGTGGTTGTGGAATGGCTATCATCTTGGGTGTGGAACATTTTACATATTTCACTGGCACTGTGGAAAGGGATCAACACTAGAGTTGAATTGCTTGCACTCTGACGAGTTCTGTACTGTGCTTTTAAAGCTCGGTCTCACAGATTTGTTAGTTTGGAGATTCCAAATCTATCATTGGTTGGGAAAACGATAAAGGCTCTCTTAACTCCTCCAAATTTTGATGCCTAGAAATGCTTAACTCAGTTTTTGATAAAGAGTTTTATATCATATTTCTCATATTTATGGGTCCAAAATGGAGAAGTTGATAGTCTATTCGAGGGGATAGTTTGCTACTCAGAGCCTGCAATAATTTTTCAAGTTTTTTTTATAGCTCTGCAGGGGATTGGACATTTTATGATCTAATTGTGTCTCATTTGTATCCTGCCTCCTCGGTTCCTTTAATTCTAAATGTTGCCAGCAAGCTCATCTAGAGTACTTTGTTTTCATTTGATTTTGCGTCCTGTTTCATTAATGTATCTGTCTGATTGTCTGATTTTTTTCTTGGGCGCACAGTAGTGCATCATGTTCTTCAGTGTAATGACTGTAATTTCTTGAACCTTGGTAGTGCATCATGTTCTTCAAGTGTAATGACTGTAATGATTGTTTCGTTTATATTTCTGTTTGATTTTTCCGATTTCTTTTTCTTGGGCAACACAATAGTGCATCATTGACTGATATGAAGGATTTGTCCATAGAGAACGATATTACATTCTATTCATACTCATAGGCGACAATGAGAAGCTCTAATCTCTTGATGATGTATTCTTTGGATTATGTATTTTCATTAATATTAATCAAAAAGTGTTTTCGATTTGGAAAAAAAAAAAAAAACATTTCAAATTGTAGAATTTGATTGACTATGCAGGATGGTATCTTTGCTGGTTTTAAGTCAACAATAAAATATATTTCAAATCTAAAAGTTTTGATGTGACTCATAATTTGTCAGTGGCAAAAGAGGCGACAATGGATGGACGAGGATGTTTTCAATACAAATAATGAACAATAGTAACAAAAGTGTTGATGTCAGGGAGTAAATAATTGGTTCATTAGAATGCATTTTTTGACATTTTAGGGCCCAGGAAATTTGAAATCAACGGTAATGCAGGTCAGCTTCATAGTTTACTCGTTTCAAATTCATCAAAATTTCAATTCACACACATCAGTACTACAAAGTTTTGAGGCTACTCATCATATTATAGTGGCATTGGAAGGACGATGACGTTTTCAGAATGGGCTGCAAACACTGAGTAACAAAGGATTTAGTGTATATAGTATATATTTGGAAATGTTTTTACTAAAAATTAAGATTAAGTAGAGATTTATTTTGGAATTAAGAAGTTTAAGTTGTGGCGAAATCTTACAATTTGATACTCATAAGAGTTTTTGAAAGTTTTGAGAATATATATATATATATATATATACAACTAAACACCCATTTTATATAACAAATAACAAGATATGTACCAATTAATGATAATCTAAATAAATTTTATTTTTAGCATTTGAGAAATTTGAAATCATTGAGTATTGTATATTGGCAGTGTTCAAAATTGAACATGTCACAATTATTCAAGAGGCCTCCAGAGAAGTGTTATGCTAAAATGAAGTGTAAAAAAAAAAATTTAAATTTTGATTTCTACAATTTAAAAAAAAATTAAATAATATTTTAAAATTCCTTATGAAGAGCTACTAGTCTGTTGTACATTTATGCAAATTTAAATTACTGAAGGGTTGTCGGTTCGCCTTGTTCTCTGACCTTGATGAGTATGCTACTACGTAGGCAATGCGATGTTGTTGCAGAAATAAATAAAACGTAATGGATCCTAGAGGTTGTTGCATTGCCATACCAACAATCATAAATGTGGGCTGCGACATTGATATTTTTCCTTGTCGAGAATTTTCATACCAGTTTTTTGTTGAAATGTTACTTTCAACAGTGGCTGTGTAGAGCCGCTTTCCATTTTTTATCTCCAGTTTTTTCTCCTCCAGCCGCTTTCTAAAAATGCAGTGATCAGTCAGTTTCAATTTTGTTTAATCGGCGCAGTCTTTTATTTGAAAGACAATCTTTTATTTTGTTCGGGGACAGACTCTGTATTTGGAAAAACAGAGTATTTTTATTTTAAAAACACAGTGAAGATATTTTTGTGTACGCAGGCGTTTTAGTTTTAAACCCCGTGGTCCCCACAGAGTCAAAGTGTCTTGTTGATGTTGGAGGTCCGATGCGGTCAACGCAATCGGAGGTGTTATATACATTATACAACAACCCTTTATAATCGCCCTCCGCTTTGAGTCGAAGTCTGCGAGTGGTCCCAAAGACCACGCGGCAGTCTATTGAACAGTCACAAGTTTTCAATCGGGAGCACTTTACTATATGGCCCGATTACCATATGTGAAAGCCGGACCTGATTCATTACATAGGCTGGATTTAAATTTTTTTGATCGCGTCCATTTAAACCATCGACGATCAGAAATTTTGTGGGCCAATTGAAATGTTTAATGTGGCAGACCCGATCCACTATTATGCAACGGAGATTAATTACTCATCGCGTCCGTTTCAATCGGCCATCGGAATTTTCGGATGGTCATGTGTTATGTGTTAAGTCCAGACCCGATTCATTTATAGGGCAGATTTAATATTGTTTTTCGCATTACAAATAGCGCTTGTGTCAGCAAGCCCTGGGCGGACCCGAAACAGTTTATAAACGCGATTTAAAGTTTCATCGCGCGCACAAATGCATACGTCAGTAGGGAGAGTTTTGGTACGCGAAATGGTTCATTGTGATTTAGTTCCAAGTCCTTTGAAATTCGGGTTCATCGCGTGATACAAAGTCTTATGTCAAAGGTTTAATGTATTGCTTTTAAATATTTTTACATTGTAATGTTTAACACTTGCGAAGTGGGCCCCGACAGTGTTTTAATCTTAGATTTTGTTTTAAGTTTCCTTTACATGGTTTGTAAAGTTTTTAATTTTATATGCACGACATATATATGTTGTAAAAGGCCCGAGAGCCTGTAGAATGTAATTTTGTTTTGTTTTTAAAAACAAATAGTGAATGAAAAACACAGCGACGCGAAATACACAATACACAGCAATGTAGTTTGTGAGGGACAGAGTGCGTTTTGTTGAGACAGTGAAGTCTGTTCTGAGCACTGTGTTTCTGAAGCAGTCCAGATTTGTATCAGTTTTTTTTTTTTAAGTTAATGAAATAGTTTTCGAGTGAAAACTCTGTCTCCTGTGAGTGAAATTTTTTAAATTTCTTTGTGTTAAAAGAGGGGAGTTTTATTCTCCATTTGTTGTTATGGAATTTTCAAATATTCCAACATGGTATCAGAGCTAGTCCAGGCTCTTTGAAGGTCAAAGAAGCTGAAGGAAAGGAGTTCTTTGTTGCAGCAGCTTCTCCAACAGTGTGAAGACTTAACCAAAAAGAATTCAAGGTATTTCTCTATACAGTTTATTGTGTTACTGTTGCAGAACAGTCAGTTATTTTAAATACATAGTCAAGTGTTTTGAATCATAGTTAAGAGTGCAGAATGGCTGGAGCCAGCACTAGCATGAGTATTGGAAATACCCAGCTCCCACAATTTAATGGGAAAAACTATGACTACTGGTAAATAACTATGAGAGCTTTATTTGCTTCCCAAGACTTATGGGAACTTGTTGAGGATGGTTTTGAAGAGCTAGCAGATGAAAATGAGTTTGATGATTTAACTCAGGCAGAGAAGGAACTGCTGAAGAGGAATAAGAAGAAGGATTCAATAGCCCTCTACTTTTTGTATCAAGCAGTCCATGATAGTGTGTTTCCTAAGATAGCAGTAGCCAAGAGATCCAAAGAAGCATGGACAACTCTCAAGATAGCCTATCAAGGCATGGAAAAAGTGAAGACAACAAAACTTCAGTTGCTGAGGAGAGACTTTGAGACTCTCTGTATGAAAGAGTCAGATACTATTGACTCATTCTTCACTCATGTGATTGGAATGGTCACACAGATAAGGTCTCATGGAGAGACTCTTGAAGACAAGAGGATTGTGGAGAAACTCTTGAGGAGTCTACCCTCAAGGTTCGATGTGATTTTCACCACCATAGAGGAGACTAAGGATCTCACAAATTTTTCAGTGGATGAACTGCATGCATCACTAATGACCCATGAGCAGAGATTGGGTAGAAATGAAAACTCATCTCTAGAGCATGCCTTTAAGACCCAGATGTATTTCGGAAGAGGAAGAGGGCAAGGGAGAGGAAACAAAAGAGGAAGAGGCAGAAGCTAAAACACGGGTGGAAGAAACAATCCAACAAATGCTCAAGGAAGGGGCAATAATCCAAATCAGCATCAAGGCCAAGGTAGCAGCCAGCAAATTGGTCAGCAGAATGCTCAAGGACAAAGGTATGATAAATCCAATGTACAATGTCACTATTGTAAAAAATATGGACATTATGCTAATGAATGTAGAAAGAAGCAGCATGATATGGGAAAGAGAACAAATGCAAATTTTACTAGAGAAAACATCAGCCAAGATAAATTATTTTTAGCTTGTAATATGGTTGAAGAAAAGAATGAAGACTTATGGTTTCTAGACTCCAGTTGTTGTAACCATATGACGGGAAACATAACAATGTTTTCTATGCTAGATGAGAGTGTAAAGTCACAAGTCACACTAGGAACTGATAGCAAAGTCTCTATTATGGGAAAAGGAGATGTAAATGTTTTAACAAGGAAAGGTGCAAAGAAATCCATAGCAGATGTCTATTATGTTCCAGGAATGAAGTGTAACCTCTTAAGTATTGGACAGCTTGTTCAAAGGGGTATAATGTTTTCTTTGAGGATGATGTTTGTACCATCATGGATAAACCACCCAACAAACAATGTCTTGCTAAAATGAAGATGACAAGGAACAGGACGTTCCCTCTCAGAATGAGAGCATATTTGAAAAACGAAGAAGAGATAGCAGTAGTGACACAAGAGGCTTTCCAAAGCGAACCAAAAGATGACAATTGGTTGTGGCACTTGAGATTTGGACATCTCAACTTTGGAGGCCTTAACTTGTTGAATAGAAAAGGAATGGTAAGAGGCTTACCATTAATAGAGAAACGGGGCAGCCTTTATGAAGGTTGTATCTTGGGGAAACAACACAGAGAAAGTTTTCCTTCTGGGAAAAGCATAAGGGCGAAAGCACCCTTATAGATTGTCCACTCAGATTTGTGTGGACCGATGCAAACTCCATCACTTGCTAGCAGCCATTACATGCTAACATTTATTGATGATTTTACAAGAAAAACTTGGGTTTAATTTTTAAAAAACAAAAGTGAAGTGTTTGAAATATTCTGCAATTTCAAAGCACTTGTTGAAAACCAAAGTGGGTTGCATATCAAAGTCCTAAGGATTGATAGAGGAAGTGAGTATATCTCTAAATATTTTCTACGTTTTTGTAGAGAAAATGGTATTCATAAGAAGTTTACAACTAGATATACTCCGCAGCAAAATGGAGTTGCCGAAAGGAAGAATAGAACCATAATGGTGTTACACAAAAAATTGTCATCCTGACATTCTGCTATGTGTATGAGCTCATTATAACTCATACTTCTCCCTTTGCAAGTCTAAACATATTAGTTCCTCATGTCAAGCCTTGAAAATCAGAAAAAGTTCCTAAAAGTCTCCTAAACTTGTGTATCGCACTTTCTGGCTATCTTGCCTACGGTCCCGCACCCAATGTTCATCTATCCTGTGTATCCGAACGCACTTTATCTTTGTTATAGGTGCGGACCCCTGTAAGATTAAAAAGGCACAAGTAAATTCCAAAAAGCTCAATTAAAGTAAATTCTGGAAGCTTCTAGAATGGATCTTGCGGTGGCAGAACCGCTCTTGTGAGGTGCATGAATCCCTTACCTTATGGAGCTAACCCCTTGATGTGAGGAGCTTATCCCTTTAAAGGAGGATTCTATCCCTTCATACTTGGAACAGAAAACCTCTTTCTTTTCCACTATAAAAAGAGGCATTGGGTAGCCTCAAAGGGAGTTGAAGCTTTAGAATATTTGAAGTTAAGTGCTGTTGAGATTTAGACTCAGTTGACTAAGACTTTTGTGAGGAGAGATTACATACCTCTATTAGTCTTAGTTGGAGGAGTGCAGAGCTTATCAAAGTAAAGGAGATTCCTGCTTCGAACCCCAGAAAGTCCTGTGCAACATCAAGGCTTAGGTTGTAAGGATTTTCTTCTTTTGAAATTAATACAAATATACTCATTTTTCTCAATAAGCTTTCAATCAATGGTTTATTTCATAGATTCCTTGATCACTATGATAAGCATGGTTTGTGATGATTTCTATACAGGTGCTATGTAATATTTTGCTTGTTTTTGACTGCACGTTTACGAGGAAAACTCCTTCAAGCGCGCGAGGGACAACAACGACTTCAAACAAGCACTAGACAAACGGTAAGTCCTTAACACCTCTATAGAGCTTTTCGTAGATCGTATATGCTTAGAGAAAGATTAGTCTATTTAGCTATTTGTTGCTAGATACTTTTAGTACTAGGGAGATCGGTCTTGTCCGCAAGAACGATTTATCCGGACAAAAAATTGGTGACCATACTGGGGACAGAACTTGTTGTTTTTGGTTCTCTTTTATTTTGATTTGAGGAAAAGTTTTTCCTGGTTTTTGATTGATTGATATCTGTCTGGGTAGCTTAATTTTTCTCTGTTTTTGAAAATTTTGAAATCTTTTACGTTTTTCTTGAACTTTTCTAGGGACCGCACTTTGTTCTTTTGCACAGTGCGGGGAGTTTCGCACTTTCCTTGAGTAAACAGTGCAGGACCGCACCTGTTACTTCTCGGAGCCTGTGGACCCTGTTAAAATTTTGGGAAAACTCTAGATTTATTTTTTCCAGTTTAGTTTAGATTTGATTTAGGATTCTTAGCATCTACCTAGATCTATATTTTTCTGTCAAAAATATCTTGTTTCTGAATTTCTTTCAACAATTTTTCATCTCATCAATCTCCATTAAGTTAATTGGGTGTTTTGAGTCTCTTTTTTGAGAAATTCTTAATTTGATTTCATTTGTTCATTACTTGGAGTTTTGTCTCAGTATTTTCACAATTTTCCATCTTTTTGCTTTTGTTTTTGCAAAAGAATTTCCCCTTCAGTCGCCCGGGGGGGGGCTAAATTGTGTATGAGTGTTAATCGCCTTTGAGTGTTTTTTTGATCTTGGGAACTCTCACCTGATTTTCTTGACTTGCACTTGATTGGTTCTTAGATCACATTAGAATCATCTTGTGTTTGAGAATTCTCTTGCATAGATCACATTTGCATAATTAGAATTCTCATTTTCAGAATATGAATGAAAAATGTGCATAGATTATATTTGCATACTTTTCAAGTGAATTGCATAGATTACAACTGCATAGTTTACATTCTGAAAAATCAATCATGAATTTAAATAAGTTTTCTTTGAATTGAATTTAGATGTTTTTATACTTGTTTTAAAAATACAAAAATAAAAAATTGTTTTGGGATTGATTTGCATTAGTCTTTCTTGATAAAATTAGTGCATTAGAGAATTTGTTATATTTTCTCTTAGTGATCAATTTTTGCATTGTCGGAAGTGGATGGAAACTCTCTCCTTACTTTAGTTAAGATTCATCGAATTGAAAAGATTACATTATCATATTCGATTGCATTCAGTTTTGGTTCGGGTCATAACACCATTGGTTTCATATCCATTTACCCTTTTGAGTAATAACAACCTAAATAACACAACGCTTAATTAAAATTCATCTAGTAATTTTTACATTTCTAGGGCTCTTATCACCAATATAGCTTAGGCTAGTATCTTGGAGTAGGGAGTAATCAACTCTCCAAGATAGTAAAAACAAACAAGTAGATAAATCTTGCGGTAGGAAATAAATCCAATTGTAATTGGTACAATCTGGGAAGCTTCTCTTAAAGGAGTTAATCACGAGATCATGTCCGAACCTTTGAGACAATCAATTATGTTTCATTGGGAAAGATAGAAGATCTGCGCGCATTACAAACGGTAAACCTCGGATTAACCATTGTCGAGGAGCCTGGGGTCACTTGTCGGTAAACCTTGAATTGACCATGTCGAGGAGCCTTCAAGGGGATTGAGTTTTGTTACTCTACCCTTGCGTAGGGAATCAGACCGTAGATTGTTCCCCCGGGTGTATTTGTTACTGTTGGTAACCTTATTGTCCATAAGCTTAATATTATTTCCTAAGGTGACGGTGAAGGAAAGATCTCACTATACCTGGAGCAGAAGTCGACTAGACTCACTTGGACTCTCTGGGGGGTTCTCTTCACTCGAGATGGTTTTGTGAAGAAACTTGTGCCAGTCTGTTTCATTAAGCAGGTTGTCGGGGTAACTGTTCCAACCGCCCTTTCTGTATTAAATTCTATGATGTTGGATTTCATCACCAACTAGTGTTTTTAGTACGGGAAGTTACTGTTTGTGTGTGGTTTGACTCCTAGATTTGATAGCGCGTGTTAATTTGTTTGTTTTTACTTTTAGAGACCATAGGTATGAATTGTGAATTTTAATTGTTAGGTGTGAATTGTGAATTGTTAATTTTAGTTTTAAATTGTTAATAAAATTCACTGAAGTTGAATATAATGGCAATTGTTCCGGAATTTACCAACCAAGGAATCCCTCTTAACGAGAATCCTAGTACTTTTCCTTGCTTTGGAAATGTTGGTCCTCCTTATATGGCTACATTGTCATTACCTGGATTTACAATAGGTTTATCGATATGGTTATTTTCAACTTCGTTGGCCCTGAATACTCCAATTGTTCCACCTCAACCGAATGCTTCACCTAAACAGAGTTCACCATCTCAACATCACCAACCTTCTGTTGACCCTTTACCTTCTTCGCCTAATATTTCTTCCTCCATTTCTTCCTCTTCGCTTGGTAAAATCCTTGACGCTAGTAACCAAGTGACGAAGAAGAAGAAGAAGAAGCAAGATAAGAAAGAAGTCAACCAACCAACCATGGCTGTAAGTGTTAGTTGTGTTGAGGAAACCTCCAACATGCATCGTAAACCCAAATACCCTTGCAAGCTTTGTAAGGGTGACCACTTCCTTATCAATTGTCTTGGTATTCCGAAGGTCTTGGAAGTATGTTCAAAAAAATCTCATCAACTTTCCATTGATCCATCAACCAGTGATAGTCAGGTTCCTGGGAAAAAGGGTAAAGTTAGGTTTCCTTGTAAGTTATGAAAAGGGAGTCATCAAACTCACATCTGCCCTCACATGGATGAAGCCTCAAAATTGTTGGAAAACCTTACTGTTCCACAGCAAGAATTTCCAACTGGTTACCGTAAAATTTCTCCCAACCTACCATCAACTGACGGAGTGATTGATCTAATTTCAAGTACAGTCGATCCCACTCTTCCATTGGAGAATGAAACTCATATCACTCAGGTTGATGATCCATTAGTTGATCAAGTGGTCGATTCAATTTCACATTCGGTCGATCCCATTCTCCCTGTAGAGAGTGAAATTCATACCGCTCAGGTTCGTCTTGTTACATCAGATTCTTCTACGCCGGGGGGCATTTCACCTGTTCCTATAGAATCCCCTCCAAGTATTGAGGTCTTTTCTTTTGATTGGAATAGACTGACAGAACCTCATCTTCCTTCCTCCATCCCTTTCCAAATCATTGTGAAGTTAGGTGGTAGGGACATACACCGCACACAGGTAGATGAAAGTGCTTCTGTTAGTATTTTATCCTCAACTGCTTGGAAAGCTTTGGGTTCCCCTCAACTTGTGTCTATTATGCAGAATATGAAAGCTTTTAACAGAACCATTAGTGAACCTTTAGGGATCCTTCCTAAGTTCTCTATTACTTTGGAAGGTAAAACTGTTTGTATTGATCTTATGGTAGTTCGAGGCCCCTTGGATTTCAATTTACTCCTTGGGTGAGACTATGTTTATGCAATGAAAGCTGTCGTATTGACACTCTTTCGCGTGATGTCTTTCCCTCACAATGGCAATATTGTGACTGTAGACCAGCTTTCGTTCCCTATTCTTGTTTCGACTACCAATAATATGACACCCCTAAATGTTCCAGATTCTAAAGTGGTATCTACCCCGCCACGGGTTAATTATGTGGCAACTAGTCCCATGTTTTCAGTTACCGATGTAAGCGAGCCTCTCACTTTTTGCTCATCTTCCTTTGACTTAGATCCGGTAATTGACATGGAAAACTCTATGGGATTACTTGAACGCGATGTTCTTATCCCTTTTGAGTCCCTTGACATGTGTTCCTTCCTGAGAACTATTCTTCCTTCTGATGAAGACCTCTTGGAAGCCATGATCAAGGTGTGTCCATTAACATGTGTTTCTTCCAGTTGGAAGCCATGATCTAGTGGTTGAGGATAGTTCCTTTTACTGTGTCAACCTCGTTAAAAAATGAATCAGTGGGTCCGTGGATAATTCCTTTTACTGAGTCAACCTCGTTAAAAAATGAATCAGTGGTCTGAGGAAAGTTCCTTTTACTGTGTCAACCTCGTTAAAAAATGAATCAGTAGTGTCTGAGGATAGTTCCTTTTACTGTGTCAACCTCGTTAAAAAATGAATCAGTGGGTCCGAGGATAGTTCCTTTTACTGTGTCAACCTCGTTAAAAATGAATCAGTGGCTAGTGAGGAGAGTTCCTTTTACTGTGTCAACCTCGTTAAAAAATGAATCAGTCGGCGATGAGGACAGTTCTTTTCCTGTGTCAACCTCATTAAAAAATGAATTAGTAGATAGATTGTAAAGAGTAGATTGATAGATTAGAAATAAGTAGTTTATGAGGATGGTTCCTGTTACTGAGTCAACCTCGTTAAAAAATTAATCAGGTATGAGGACAGTTCTTTTCCTGTGTCAACCTCGTTAAAAAATGAATCAGTTGGTTAGAGGATAGTTCCTTTTACTGTGTCAACCTCGTTAACAAATGAATCAGGTATGATGACAGTTCTTTTCTTGTGTCAACCTCATTAAAAAATGAATTAGTAGGTTATATAGGTAGATTGTAGAGAGCAGTTTTGAGGACTGTTCTTTTCTTGTGTCAACCTCGTTAAAAAATGAAACATTTAGGTGAGGATAGTTCATGTTACTGTGTCAACCTCATTAAAAAATGAAACATTTAGAAGAGGAAAGTTCCTGTTACTGTGTCAACCTCGTTTAAAAAATGAAACACGTTGCCATGAGCATAGTTCTTTTCCTGTGTCAAGCTCGTTAAAAAATGAAACAAATCCTCCCCTAATTGAGTCGAGTCTTTGACTAGATCTCGTAAATGTTAGGTTATATATTTAGGCTAGTTATTTTAGTTTTTGCATAATTTTTTTTACAGTTTTAGGTCGGGTCTTTCATATGATCTCGTAAATGAACCTTCATTCCATCCAACTATTAATTACCAGTAGTGTACTTAGTTGAATGAAATGAAGCTGGGGGGGCATGCGCTCTAGCAGTTACGCTCAGGGGGCATCAAGCATAGTTTTCTCACTATTTCAAGCTTGTGTAAAAATGAAACCACTCTGAAGCATAGTTTTTCTCTGTTTCAAGCTTTTGTAAAAATGAAACTTATCTTGAGTCGATTTCGGTTATTATTTTGAAGACTTGTTAAACTCATGAAAATCCCAAGATTATTTTGCTATCTTTCATTCTCGTAAAACACATGAAAATGCTAAGTTCTTTCCGTCTTTTCATGCTCATAAATTAAATTGAAATTCGGTCCCATGAGTACATTTTTATCCCTTTTTCGAACTCGTTAAAATTTACAAAAAAAGCAAAACTACTGAGTATACTTTTATCACTTTTTCGGACTCTTGAAAATTACGAAAAAACAAAACCCTGGAGTCCTCTTTTAAGCCCTTTTCAGACTCTCTAAACATGAAAAGATTTCCGAGCACTTGATTATTCGAACTCGTTAAAATAAATGAATGATCGTCCCTTCAGTATAAGTTTACCCCTTTTACGGACTGAAATGGACTATTTACGAAAAAGGTATACGCTGACTAATTATGGTCAATAGAGTTCTCTCCTGCATTATTTTATCCTTTTTCGAGCTCGAGAGACTAAACTTACGAAAAAGTACACCCACGGAGTTTTCTTAAGTTTTTTCTTCTGACTCCCTAAAATTGAAAAACACCGAGTTTCTCCTATACTGGACTCGTTAAAATTTAACAGTAAAGGACCTGTTCAATTTTAAACAGGAACAAACCACTCCTTCTTAGGGTTTGAATCTTAAACTAAGTTGGACTCATTCGAAGGATGAGCTTATAAACAAGCAAATTTTATCCTCCTCAAGCTTGTCAAAAATAAAGAGGTACTTGCCAGAAATGGTGGGGGAAAAGAGAGAAAAATGACTTGTTTGTGTTATTTTGATTTTTCGAAAATCTAGTTAACCACTCTTGAACACGACACTTTCAATCATCTGGGTTGAGAAATCCTTTGCCTAACATTTAATAAAACCTCATTTGAAAGTCTTCATTCGGTTTCTGGGTATTAGCTTTGGGTCAATTGCTACCAAGCCATCTGTAGTGTCGTTATGTGTTCAAGAGGACAGTTCAAACAAACCATTCATTTGCGAAATATTTGTCTTCCATTTTGACCATCCCTGAGTCAGTCCTTGCCAATATATTTCTTCAAAACTTGATCTATGATTTCGTGTTGTGGGCTTGCCTACGACGGATCACTTTCTATCGACGACAACTCATTATCTAGGAAGTTGATCCAGAAATCGTCAGTACCTTGAAATCTACATGCCTCAATGGCAGGTTTCTCACCTTCGACGACAGGTTGCATCATTGACCTTCGATCGAATGATTCCGTGACATGTTCGACTTCAGCTCATTCATTCACATTTCATGGATTGTACTGGGTACTTTGAGAGCCATTGACATTATTGGTGGTTTCTCTCACACTTGTTAACAGTTCACATCATTGACTGGTAATCAAGTGGTTTCTACCATGTTCGACTTCGACACATTTATTCACATGGATAGAATCGTACTAGTTCGAGATGCGGAAATCAAGACCCTGGATCTAGTTTCTACCATCCAGGCTGCGAGGAATTTTGTTATCCTACAGTAGACTATTTACAAACAGATGGTTGCATCCATACTGTGTCTACACATGTCTATACAGTGATGTACTCAAAATCATTCCTGTATCAGAACAGTTTGAATTAGTTAGTTTTGATCTGAGTATGGGAATGCCTACCTCAGCGATGATATATATATATTTTGAATTGAATTTTTTTACAGGTTCCGACTGGGGTGACCACAGGATGATCCTTGAAATGATAAAGTATTGCACTCTTCATATATGACAAACTTTAGCATCATCTATTCCAGACTTTTCACTTTAGGGGGCAATTTGTTACACTAAAAATTTTCATCCTGACATTCTTCTATGTGTATGAGCTCATTATAACTCATACTTCTCCCTTTGCAAGTCTAAACATATTAGTTCCTCATGTCAAGCCTTCAAAATCAGAAAAATTTCCTAAAAGTCTCCTAAACTTTGGTATCGCACTTTTTGGCTATCTTGCCTGCGGTCCCGCACCCAATGTTCAACTATCCTATGTACCTGAACGCACTTTATCTTTTTTATAGGTGCGGACCCCTGTAAAATTAAAAAGGCGCAAGTAAATTCCAAAAAGCTCAATTAAAATAAATTCTGGAAGCTTCTAGAATGGATTTTGCGGTGGCAGAACCACTCTTGTGAGGTGCATGAATCCCTTACCTTATGGATATAACCCCTTGATGTGAGGAGCTTATCCCCTTGAAGGAGGATTCTATCCCTTCATACTTGGAACAAAAAACCTCTTCTTTTCCACTATAAAAAGAGGCATTGGGTAGCCTCAAAGGGAGTTGAAGCTTTAGAATATTTGAAGTTAAGTGTTGTTGAGATTCAGACTCAGTTGATTAAGACTTTTGTGAGGAGAGATTACATACCTCTATTAGTCTTGGTTGGAGGAGTGCAGAGCTTATCAAAGTAAAGGAGATTCCTGCTTCGGACTCCGAAAAGTCCGGTGTAACATCAAGGCTCAGGTTGTAGGGATTTTCTTCTTTTGAAATTAATACAAATATACTCATTTTTCTCAATAAGCTTTCAATCAATGGTTTATTTCATAGATTCCTTGATCACTATGATAAGCATGGTTTATGATGATTTCTATACAGGTGTTATGTAATATTTTGCTTGTTTGTGACTGCAGGTTTATGAGGAAAACTCCTTCAAGCGCGCGAGGGACAACAACGACTTCAAACAACCATTGGACAAACGGTAGGTCCTTAACACCTCTATAGAGCTTTTCGTAGATCATATATGCTTAGAGAAAGATTATTCTATTTGGTTGTTTGTTTCTAGATACTTTTAGTACTAGGGAGATCGGTCTTGTCCGCAAGAACGATTTATCTGAACAACAAATGGACATGGTAAGAAGTATGTTAAAGGCAAATCATTTGCCTAATGATTATTGGGCTGAAGCTGTACATTGTGCAGCGTACATCCTGAATAGATGTTCTAAAAAAGCAGTTATGAACAAAGTGCCTGAAGAGGCATGGGGTGGCACAAAGCAAGGTGTCACACACATGAAGGTTTTTGGATGTGTGGCTTATGCACACATTCCGGATCAGTTAAGGAAGAAGTTGGACAACAAGGGGGAGAAATGTATTTTCATTGGATACAGTGAAGAATCCAAAGCCTATAGGTTGTACAACCCATCCACCAAGAAGTTTATTGTGAGCAGAGATGTTCAGTTCATTGAAGAGGAAGCTTGGGATGGAAGCATAGAGAAAACAGTGAATGTTAAACACTGTTTATCTCATGATGAAAATGATGATGAGTTGGCTGAAATATATCCCCAAATAGTAGCACCAACACAAGGGCAGCAAAGCACACCCATGAGGAGAAATGAAAGTGCTTCTCCAAGCACACCACAAGGAGGAAATTCAAGTGCTTCTTCAAGCATTTGTACACCTAATGAAAGAGGTAAGAAGTTCAGAAATTTGAATGACATTTATGAACAATAGGTAGCAAATGAAGGTATTAATTCTTTGTTTTCTTTATATTGTCATGTTGATGACCCTATTCATTTCGAAGAAGCTATTAAGGATAGGAAATGGATAGAAGCTATGGATGAGGAGATTAATGCCATATAAAGAAACAAGACTTGGGATTTGGTTGAAATCCCAAAAGGTAAAGATGTCATTGGAGTTAAATGGGTCTATAAGACCAAGAGTAATGCTGAAGGAAAAATAGAGAGACACAAGGCAATACTTGTGGTCAAAGGGTATAAGCAGAAGCATGGGATAGACTATGATGAAACTTTCGTATCAGTTGCTAGAATGGAAACCATGAGAGCAGTGATGTCCATAGCAGCACAAAACAAGTGGAAATTTTACCAAATGGACGTGAAGTCAGCATTCCTAAATGGAGTGTTAATGGAAGAGGTTTACATTGAACAACCTCTCGGCTATGAAAAGAAAGGCCCAAGAGCACAAAGTGTGCAAGTTGAAGAAAGCTCTTTATGGGCTAAAGCAAATGCCAAGAGCGTGGTATAGTAGAATAGACTCCTATCTACTGGAAAATGGATTTGAAAAGTGTGAGGGAGAACCCACCCTCTACATCAAAGAAAAAGATGGTAAAATGTTGATTGTAGTTTTATATGTTGATGATGTTATTTTTACAGGTAATGATGATTACCTTATTGAAAATTTTAAAATAGTCATGAAAGAAGAATTTGAAATGACTGACATGGGTTTGTTGAGATACTTCTTAGGAATAGAAGTAGAACAAGATGAAAATGGGATTTTTATCTTACAGGAAAAATATGTTAATGAAGTGCTTGAAAGATTTAATATGCAAGAGAGCAAAGCAGCGATCACTCCCACAGTGATGGGATTAAAACTCAGCAGAGAGGACAACAACAGGGATTTCGATCCTAGTTTATACAAGAGCATAGTTGGCAGCCTCATGTATTTGACTCCAACTAGGCCCGATATAATGCATGCTGTTAGTATGATTTCCATATTCATGGAGAAGCTAAAGGATGCACATTGGCAGGCAGCGAAAAGGATTCTGAGGTATGTTAAAGGTACTAAGAGGTTTGGTATTTTATATACTGCTTTAGAATGTTCAGATTTAGTTGGATACACTGACAGTGATTGGGCTGGAAGTGTAGATGATCGGAAGAGCACTTCCGGTTATGTTTTTCACATGGGTTCAAGAGCCATTTCATGGGCTTCTAAAAAACAGCGAATTGTAGAGTTGTCTACAGTAGAGGTAGAATATGTGGCTGCTACAGCAGCAGCGTGTCAAGCAATTTGGATGAGGAGGATGCTAAGAAGTTTGTGCCAAGAGAAAGCAAAAGGAACTGTGATTTTTTGTGACAATAGCTCAGCTATTGCATTATCTAAGAATTCTATGTTTCACAAGAAAACGAAACACATAGACACAAAATTTCATTACATCAGAGAATCGGTAAGCAATGGAGAAATTGTTTTGGAACACTGTAGAACTCAGGAGCAGTTTGTAGACATTCTGACCAATCCATTGGGGCAGAAGAGTTTCGAATTTTTGAGAAAATCCCTGGGTATGACTGATAACCCAGCAGTTGAAAGTAAGGGGGAGTGTTGAAATGTTACTTTCAACAGCGGCTGTACAAAGCCGCTTTCCATTTTTTATCTCCAGTTTTTTCTCCTCCAACCGCTTTCTAAAAATGCAGTGATCAGTCAGTTTCAATTTTGTTTAATCGACGCAGTGTTTTATTTGAAAGATAGTGTTTTATTTGAAAGACAGTGTTTTATTTTGTTCGGGGACAGACTCTGTATTTGGCAAAACAGAGTATTTTTGTTTTAAAAACACAGTGAAGATATTTTTGTGTACGCGGGCGTTTTAGTTTTAAACCCCGTGGTCCCCACATAGTCAAAGTGTCTTGTTGATGTTGGAGGTCCGATGCGTTCAATGCAATCGGAGGTGTTATATACATTATACAACAGCCCTTTATAATCGCCCTCCACTTTGAGCCGAAGTTCGTGGGTGGTCCCACAGACCATGCAATAGTCTATTGAACAGTCGCAAGTTTTCCATCGGGAGCACTTTACTATATGGCCCGATTACCATATGTGAAAGCCGGACTTGATTCATTACATAGGCTGGATTTAAATTTGTTTGATCGTGTCCGTTTAAGCCATCGGCGATCGAAACTTTTGTGGGCCAATTGAAATGTTTAATGTGGCGGACCCGATCCACTATTATGAAGTGGAGATTAATTACTCATCGCGTCTATTTGAATCGGCCATCGGAATTTTTGGATGGTCATGTGTTATGTGTAAAGTCTGAACCTGATTCATTTATAGGGCGGATTTAATATTGGTTTTTAGCGTTACAAATAGTGCTTGCGTCAGCAAGCCCTGGGCGGACCCAAAATGGTTTATAAACGCGATTTAAAGTTTCATCGCGCGTACAAATGCATACGTCAGCAGGGAGAGTTTTGGTACGCGAAATGGTTCATTGTGATTTAGTTCAAAGTCCTTTGAAGTCTGGGTTCATCGCGCGATACAAAGTCTTATGTCAAAGGTTTAATGTATTACTTTTAAATGTTTTTACATTGTAATGTTTAACATTTGTGAAGTGGGCCCCGACAGTCTTTTAATCTTAGATTTTGTTTTAATTTTCCTTTACATAGTTTGTAAATTTTTTAATTTTATATGCGCGGCATATATATGTTGTAAAAGGCCCGAGAGCCTGTAGAATGTAATTTTGTTTTGTTTTTAAACACAGACAATGAATGAAAAGCACAGCAGTGCGAAATACACAATACATAGCAGTATTGTTTGTGAGGGACAGAGTGTGTTTTGTTGAGACAGTGAAGTTTGTTCTGAGCACTGCGTTTTTTAAGCAGTCCAGATTTGTATCAGTTTGTTTTTTGAAAGTTAATGAAATAGTTTTAAAGTGAAAACTCTGTCTCCTGTGAGTGAATTTTTTTTAATTTCTCTGTGTTAAAAGAAGGGAGTTTTATTCTCCATTTCTTGTTCTGGAATTTTAAAATATTCCAACATTTTTTCAAGAAAATATTAACAACCAGCCCCTAAACCAACCATTACGCTAGTCGCTGGCTATGGTATCCATGGCATGGATGGTGCCCCATTCACTCTGGCGACCACAACATTTTTTCGGGGAAGAAAGAAGTTGCATTTACGTTTGGACGTGACACATAAGAGGACGGGGATGGCAGCAATAAAGGAATGTAATAACAATGCATCGTTGGACGGTACATTAATTAGAATACCTAATCTATTTCCCGCGAATTGTTGGACGGTATATTAATTAGAATACCTGCTCCATTTCCCACATTAGCTTGCACAAAACTCTATTCAAACTCATTTCAACCTGCCAATAAATTTCCCCGCATTTCAAGTCGAGAGTAGGTATTTGTACATCCACAGGTAGGGGATGAAAACCTTGTTAAATTTGTTTAGGCCTTATTTCTGGGAATATTCATAAAATTAATAGATGAATCATGTTTACAATGTTTCCATCCGAAGTTTTTTTTCCCTTCTCTCGGAGATTTTTTATTTTATATTTCGATTGAGACTTCCAATTTTTGATATAATGGTAGGTACATCTGTAACTGTGCTGCACAATTAAATTTTTTTTTTCCTGAGTTAGAAGCAACATGATATCGTGTGTTTCTCTATTGAGTTAAAATATAAGAATGTTTAGAAGCATCATACTGAGAAATTGATTTTTGTATTGAGTAAAAATATCTTATGAAGTCGGTATGTGCTCGCTGGTAAACAAGTTTTTTGGTTATTTGTTTCAACTTTAAAGCAAAAACATCACCGAAGACAAACACTGAGAAAATATGTGGGTTTTTTTAACTTAGGAATCCTATCCATTTTATGTTTATTTATACAAGTTTGGAATCACGCATGCCCATTCTCTACTGTATCTAATGTAAATCAAGCCTAGTAGTAAATTTACATGCTGTAACAATCTCGTTTCTCTATTGTTTCTAATCTAAATCAAGACGAGATGCTACAATATGTTATGTTCAGGTTTCAACGAAAGGATATTATTTATCTTAACGAATCAACTGAGCGGGTGTAACCTTGTAAATATTATTAACCTTTCATTATCACTAGCAGCAGTGTACATTGGGGAAACTCTCATATACAATTTTGGTTCAAGCCATGTTTTCTCCTATCTAATGATCACCGAACTAAACTAAACTAAACTAAAAGCACGACGCTTTCCTGGAATCTGTAATATTAATAAGGGGAAAGAGTAACACCCTCTCCCTCATGGGAAAAAAAGTGAAACGTAGATATGTGTAGCCTATCGATATACAAAACCAATGAAAGAATAGCCATTGGTGCTATCATTACACCTATTTCTTATTTCAATGGTACTCAGTATGATATTACCATACTGATATGGAAGGTTTGGAACTTCATCACCATCTATTTGATTTTTTCCAGTTAAAGTAAGGTGCAGAAATATGCTCATTGCAATAATAGAAAACACTAAATACAAAGCCAAAAATATGTCCTTTATTATCTACCCTTCATTATATAAATTTTTACATGTCTGTATTATCTACCCTTCATTATCTACATCATCTACTCAGTTGGTAAATTAATATGCCAATTGGAAATTCACTTCTTCATATTCAGTTTAGAAGGAAAACACAACAATTTTCCATGTGTCCCTGCTCTTCATACACCCGTTGGCATCTATGAAATTGGGCATTGTTCCCTGTTAAAATTGCATACAACTTTCAGTTTAGCAGGAAAACAAGTAGGTCATCATTTTTGTTTTCAAATAAATATTGGTATTTATATTGTGTAGCATATAATTTATTTTTAATATTACATAAATCCATGTATTAATCCATCTATAAGATTATAAAATATTTTCCCAATTATTTTAGATTTTCATATCTCTGCTTTCATTGTTATATGCAAAGGCCATTTCCTTCATCTATGAGTCCCAACCATTATAGTTAGAAATCAAACCTTTTTCAATGTAATATAGGAACTTGACCCTATATTACATGTTAAATAAATTCAATTATAATTAGCCTTTATTCATTTTATAATTATTTTTTGGATTTGGATCTCTTGATCACTGAGAGAAACCAAAAATTAAGGAGGGTTAGAAATCATAATGATCACAACTACCTTCCATCTTCCATTAATCTTAATAGTAAATTCTTTTGTTATCCTCATGGTTTACCTGTACCTCACCTACACAATAGGATAAATTCTCTTACACAAGCAAATTTTTTTAATGAAATTCGTAAAAACTTATGGTGTAAAAATTTATGGTTTAATGATAGAATAGGCTATCCAAAAATAGGATTGTAAAACAGAGGATATAAATATATGTAGGCATGTATTTATCAAATTCAAATAAATAGAAATATCTAACGTAGATTAAATATCGAAAGTATATTATTTAAATTTTTGTATTATAAAGAATAAAAAATAATAGATATTGACTTTGACATTCAATTTTATGAGTAACTATTAATTGAGGATACACATGTATATTTAAAAAAATGTTTGTATATGATTTTATTTCAAATATAAATGTGGTTTATATATGTATATTTTAAAAAAACTTTTGTATATGATTTCATTTCAAACATAAATGTTGTATGCTATTCATTATAAAGTTCATCACCAACTACTAACTTAGAAAAATAGTGATAGCTTTCCGAAGCTATTGTGTCTTCTAGAAAAATCAATGTCATTTCAATTCTAGTATTTGTCTTTTCCATTGATTTAAAATTCTCCAATAGCATTGGACAACCATATGCGTCCCTTATTCTTTGGAGTGTTATAAGATTTAAATAAGATTTTCCAATCTTTTCAATGCTACACATTTAAAAAATGTAAGCATCTTTTGTCAATCCATGAGAATTTGCATAGTTTTAAACAAAAAAAACAATGTCTTCGACAACAATGCCTTCAACAAGAATCACATATATTTTAACAGCAAATAAGAAAAAGTAGAACATCCAATTTTCATTTCACACATAAACTAAATTTGAAATTCCAAACTTAATGTAAAACCTCATATCCTTGTACATATTTTATTAATAAAAAGAATAAGTTCATTACACCAAAATTCTTCATAAAGTCTATCAGCAAGTCTATCACTAAATTTGAAATTCCAAATTTAATGTGAAACCTCATATGCATATCCAATTTTCACTTCACACAAACTAAATTTGAAATTCCAAACTTAATGTAAAACCTCATATCCATATCTTTCGATATATCTGATGAAGAAAAAAAACAAGTTCATTACACCTAAATTCATCATAAAGTCTATTACCAATTAGTGCCTCCCTATAAGAAGAAAAGTAATAGCTTTCTAAAGCTATTGTGTCTTCTAGAGAAATCGCTGTGATTTCAATTCTGGTATTTGTCTTTTCCATTCTTTTAAAATTATCCACTAGCATTGGACAACCAAATATCCTTATTCTTTGGAGTGCTATAAGATTTAAATAAGCTTTTCCCAATCTTTCTAATGCTACACATTTCATCAATGTGAGCATTTTTAGTGAAAGCATTGCCCCCTCCTCTACTGATGGCAATTCTTTTAATTCATCTAACCCAACCAATGAAATTATTTCTAACAAAGGAAACGACCCCCTGGTGCCAAATTCTCTGCGCAATGTCTTAATCTTAACGCAATCAACTATATCTAGTTGCTTTAGGCTCCTTAACTCATGCAACTGAGGGAGCTCCTCTAAATGAGTACAACGCCAAAGTTTTAGATGAGTCAGACACTGCAATTGGAAAAAGTTACTCCCCATTTGAACCACATCAGCCCAGTGTAAACTGAATCTTCTCAACTTCCCCAACTTGGTGATGTCATGGGGTAAACCTGTCGTCGCTGTGAGGTTCAATTCGAGTGTCTCTAAATGAGCAAGATTCCCGAAGGTCCCGTCCTTGATTGCTTGTCCCTTACTGCTTAAATATAAGGCTTTGAGTTGTGTTAACTTGCCCAAATCATTAATGGAAGCCACTCTTTTGCACATATGTTTTGCACGATGTTCCGTCCACATAACGGCCCTGGAGCAAAACAAGTACTGCAAGGACGCAAGGCGTGATATACCATGAGGCAGACACAGCAGCTTTGAACAGTCGTCAAGCGATAAATATCTGAGAGAGATCAACTTGTGAATGTCATACGGCAATTCTGTGATTTTAGTTCCAGTAAGGTTGAGGAGTTGGAGATTTACCAGATTTGTGAGAGATGGAGGCAGCACAGTAACGGGCACCTCTTCTAAGTTCAGGAATACCAGCTGTTTCATACTGCCAACACTATCTGGTAATGAGGAAAGTAATGTGAAACTCAAATCTAGAACCATAAGAGAGCTCATACCGCCCACCAGTGTTCTTGGAAGACTTGTAATATTATTGTTTCCAACCATCAATGAGCAAATTTCATTAGAGCTGAGTGATTCGGGAAGCGAAGTCAAACTGTTGTGGTTCAACAGAATCCGGGTGCACCCTGAACATTCAGTTTCCGTTAACGTTGTCAAACCTCGACCGGTGCCACAGTAGAACTTTTCTTCTTGCTCGGCAATCTGTATTGCCAAATCACGTATAGCATCGTGCACCCTGAACTTGAGCACGTTCCCATCAACGTCTCTATGGATTGGTTCTATCAAGCAACTATCTGCTAAAATGTTGATGTATCTTTTACCTGTCTCGAATGGATCAGAGCCACATCCATTTTGCAGCTTCTTCCTTCCAAGAAGCCCAGCCCCTATCCACAACGGAATCACCCTAAAGTCGGCCCGAATGATTTGATCTTCTATGAAGGTAGCCAAATATAGAAAGCACATCTGCAGATTAACGCCGTAGCTGCGGGGGAGCGCATCGTAACTCAACCTTAGCCGATGAAAGACAGCGTCTTTGTCTTCGCTGTTGGCAATTGGCAGCCTCTGGGCTGCCAACTCCCAGTCGTCTGCATACGTGGTGCCTGCCATTGCTCTCCCCACAGCTTTGATTACAAGGGGAAGCCCTCCACACTTTGCGCACACAATCTTGGCCGTTCCTTCGTGGATGTTTGTCGGCAGATTTCCTTTATTATGTGAAAACGCATGATGAGCAAACAACCGCCAGCTGTCATCTTCGTCCAGATCCTCCATTTTTATTATAGACTTCTCAGGAACTCCGGTGGCTAACAATGCGCGTCGACTCCTCGAACTCACAATAACTTTGGAGTTGGAGGGATCTGTTAAGTGGAGTATGCCCAATTCCTCTAGCAATTCTGCACCCTTTTCCCAAACATCATCTAAGATCAGCACAAACCTTCTTCCCTTCATCCTCTCATTCAACCATAATTGTACAGCTTCTTGGCTCATATTTTGATCTAGATTTACCTTTGTGTAAGTGGCCATTTGTGCAGAGAGTTCATTCATAAGGCTTGTAAGAGACGGAGACTGAGAGACAGTGAGCCACAGAAATAACTCATCGCAAAAGAAATCCCTCACCTCTTTACAGTTGAAGAGTACCTTCAGCAGCAGTGTTTTTCCGGAACCACCCTTCCCTAACACGCCAATGCGTGAGAAAGGAGAGTCGGCCGTTTCATCAATCACCAACCTCTGGAGTGCTGAAAGAACACTGTATTGTCCCACAATCAAGGGTTCCTTGATGAAGACGCCTGTTGAAGCAATCAGAGGTTGGGAAGCAGTTGCAGAAAAAATGGCTGAAGAAGAAGCCGAAGCCGAAGCCGAGGATTGGATTATTTCCCTAATCTGACCAATTTCCTCTAATAAGCTCGCCCAGCTCATCAAAGGAACCAAGTTAAGATGTTGGCAGATCTCTGAAGTCATCTTCATGACATTTTTACCTGTTTTATACTGAGAGAAAACGTACCAAGTAGATGTTCTACTGCACGTTTGTGCCATTGCCGACGCTTGTCGAAGAAGGCCCTCCAACTTTGTAAGCCAATCATTAACAGCTGGTGCCTCATTACGAATTCCTTTCTTCCAATTTAATTGGAGGCGATACTGCTGGATCTGGCTTACAATAGGCTCGATTCTACGTACCTGCTCGCTAAGAGAGTTCAGCTCTTTCTGGCAGCAGCGCGCAATATTAATCTGATCTAGAATATAGTGGACTGAGGTGTTGATGCCAACACCAATAATGCCAGAGATGAAGCCAGGATCAGGCATCCTATCACTATTATGCAATCCCCGGACCACTATGACACCACAAAAACAATCAAATATTTCTCAGGCAATCACTCCACTCCAATAATAATACCCACAACACAGCGCCTCGAGCGAGGAAAGCCACGGAAAAAAATTGTGCAACTAAAATCCAACCAACAAGGTGCTCTGTAACGAAACATCAATTCAGCGCACAATAATATGGAGTGGTAAACGATTGCTTAATAATAATAAAATAATAAAACATATTAAAATTAAATTAAATTATTACCTTAGTATTTTAGATTTTCGATTCATTCATTATTTTTTAAGATTAAAAAAATCTAATTAATTGTAAATTAAGAAATAAGTTAATCCATTGAAGCTTCAACTTATTAAGTCTTCACTCTCCACCACATAGTCTCTCCATCTACCTATATGGCCATAGTCTAACAATGCTACAATCTTGTTCGGAAAATAATGGAAATTTATGTGGGAATTGAGAACACTTGGGAAAAAATTTAGGAAATCTTGGTTACAGTTTTCAAGCTTTAGGATTTTGGGTGTCTTATGGGTTCTTTGATGGTGGTGAATCTACTTCCACCGTCAAAAAAAAACTTCAAACACTCCTAGGATTAGATTCTATGAAAAAATTGTCACCAGATTTTGGCAAGAATTTCACCATCAGGAAAAATTGTGACCTTAGTAGACAACGTAGTCTATGTGTCTAGGTGCAGTTCTTGGTGCATTACATACGATGTAAAGGCAATGCAAGTTTAAATGTTGTTAACTAATCTTTCAGATATTGTAAAATTTTGTTTAGAATTAGTTTACAGCAGTTATCAAAACTACCAGTCAGTCAGTTGTTATCCGGAAACTGTCTCAGATTGTATAAATATTTGAATATTTCACTTAATAAACAACTGATTGATTTATGGAGTTCATTTTGTCTTTCCTGTCACAATGGTATCAGAGCGGGGGGCGAGGATACTAGGTTTGAACTCCATTAACCTGTTGTTTTCGTTGTAGAAGACGTGGATGCCCAGGCTGCCACAGTAGAAGACGTGGATGGTGCAACAGCACGTGGAAAATCAGAGCGGGAGAGGTTTGGCGTCGACGTAAGTACAGTTCAACTTCATTAGTGTGGCTGTGTGGCATAGGTTGACCGTACGTTGAATGGTTTATGCAATCCACCAGAGTGCGTTGAATGGTTTATAGAACCATTGCTGGTAGTTTTTGAAACCCACCAACGTGCCCTTGTAACGAACATACACCATTGATTTATATGTTTCGTCGTTTTCTTGCAAATCGTCTACGACACCACTCCTCTCGCTCATTCATCAGGGGCTTCTCCTCTGCCACCTGGATACTCGCAGGGATCACAACACTCTGGCTATGATTCGACCCTGGAGCTATGATGCCATGATAAAATGTGATGTTGAATTAATAAATAAAAAACCCACTCGGCAGCTCTACAAAACAAAGTCTGAACCACTAGAGTCTGGCTCTGCAGAATGCTCTACATTCTCAATACAACTCAATCAATATATAGCATACATGGATATAGGGAAGTTAGAACCATACCCTAAGAAATAGAAACTAATTCCTATCCTAAGGTTTCGTGAACCAACTCACGCTAATTAAGGATTCTTCATTATCTTTCAACAGGATCGTCGGTTGCATACCGGGGTACTTTTAGTCTTTTATGGACAGTGAAATATTTTTGCAGTTCATTGAAATTCTTAAACATTTTTTTGATTTCATGACATCCATAATTTCTTTGGTTGGAGTTGTCCTTTCTCGGAAATAAAATTCCCCAAAATGGATAAGAAAACTAAGGAGTGCATTAATCTTTAATGATTGCTGACAAGATGTTTTCCATATGGGAAGACAAGAACAATAAATCCTATGCTATGATTACAAAATAAGTTTATGAAGAGGTAACTAGATACATTCATTCTTGTAAGACAACATATGCAACATTAGAAATTCTAAGGGAGCTTTATGATTCATATTCAAAATTGGAGATTATTTAGTTGTTAGTGAAGTTATCTAATTTAGAAATGAAGGACAATGATCCAATGAAATTGGCTTCTGAAATAAAGGCTATTTTCCATGATATAGAAGCCACGTGTGTTAAATTAGATTTACACTTGATTTCCTTCATCAAAGCCCTAC
The DNA here is from genome assembly GCA_034641835.2 of Pinus albicaulis. Taxonomy (NCBI): domain Eukaryota; kingdom Viridiplantae; phylum Streptophyta; class Pinopsida; order Pinales; family Pinaceae; genus Pinus; species Pinus albicaulis. The sequence goes on from JAXQQM020087227.1 coordinate 230,890, forward strand.
ACCATGCATACTCTCACTACTTGGAATCTCTCCAAGATAGTGGACAATTGAAGGACATTATTTTTGATAAATTAGTAAATAAAGTTGCAAAAAGAGAAAAGGCTTTTTGGACGAAAAAGTGTGTTTCTATTGTTAATACAGAAACCTTGTGCCCTGCACAAAAAGAACATAAATCACAAAATGAGTATGCAAGAGGTGACAAGAATCCTACAGGATGAGGTAGAAGGAACTTTAGAGAAAAGGGGGAAAACAATAACAACAACCACACTTATAGACATCAAAATGACCAAACACAGAAAAAATTTCAGTCTAAATCAAATATCAAATGTTACAGGTGTGGCAAAATTGGTCATAGTTTAGTTAATTATAGGGTTCCTTGGGAGAAGATAAATCATTGCAGCATATATTAAAAATACATGTCCTTCTTTTGTCCTCAACAAAAAATGGCCATATGAAGTTTGGTACAACAGGTTACTAGTAGCTCAACATTTTAAAGTTTTTTGATCTACTTGCTATGCATGTATTCCTAAGCATCACAAAACAAATTAAATGCCAAAAGTCCAAAGTGTTTTTTTCTGGGATATTCCAGTACTTGAAAACAATATAGATTATATGATGAAGAAAACAAAAAAATTATTATTTCCAGATTTGTCATTTTTTTACAATCTGCAAAAGATTTCTCTACTATTGATAAAAAGATTTCTCATTTAGAGAAATTTGCATCAAAGAAATTTTATTTTGAATCTGAAAATACAGTTCCACATACTGAGGAGGGAGTTCCCATTCTGGATCAGTATGTGGCTTTTCCATCTTTAATTCATGAAGATGTTTCTGCTGAGGAAATATTGGAAAATAATATTGTTTCTTCATAATCAGAAAGTGTTTCTGAAAAACCTGCACTTCAGGATGAGCATCCTTCACAACCACCTCAGCAATATTTGAGAAGATCCACTAGTATTAGCAAATTTTCAAGAAAATAGGATGATTATGAGACATGAAGTTCTTCTACAGGTAATGTTTCTCATGATTGTAATTATTCCACAATTAGTGAACCTACTTGTTTTGAAGAAGCTACTAATTGTGATGAATGGAAGGATGTAGTGAAGAAATAATATGATGCCCTTGTTAAAAATGGCACATGGAGGTTGGTGGATCCTCCTACTGGCATCAAACCTATTGGTTGTAAATGGGTCTATAAAGTCAAGTATGAAGGAGATGATTCACTTGAAAAATATAAGGTGAGACTTGTAGCAAAAGGATATGCTCAGAAGGAAGGTGTTGATTATACAAAGTCTTTTGATCCTACAGCGAAATGGGGCACAATCATCACTTTGTTTTCTCTTGCAGCACAAAAAGGATGGAAGATACATCATATGGACATTGTGAAAGCATCCTTTTTTAATGGATATTTGAAAGAGGATGACTACATGTTTCAGCGTGAGGGTTTTGTTTTCAAAGGCAAAGAAAATAAGGTATGCAAATTGGTTAAGGAATTATATGGACTGAAACAAGCATCCCATGCTTGGTATGAAAATTTAACTAAACACCTCCTTAAGCTGAATTATAAAAATTTTGACCTAGATGATGCAACTTTATTTGTCAAAAATATTGGAATTTTTTTTGTATATCTAGTTGTCTACGTTGATGATTTGATAATTACACAGAACAATGATAGTTATATAGCATATGTTAAAAGGGAGCTGCATAAAATCTTTGACATGACAGATTTGGGTGTGTTGCATTATTATTTGGGAATTAAAGTTTCTCAACATCCCAAACACATTTTCATTTCTCAAAAGAAGTATGTTGGACAAATATTAAACAAGTTTGAAATGTAAGGTTGTAACCATGTTTCTACTCCTATGGAGCAGAATTTGAAACTTACTTCCACTGAAGGAAGTCCATTTCATTATCCAACAATTTACAGGCAACATGTTGGAAGCTTAATTTTTTTAAACACTACTAAACCTGACATTACTTTTGTTGTAGGGATACTTTCTAAGTTCATGCATCATCCCTGTGAAGGTCACTAGAATGCAGCAAAAAGAGTGTTCAAATACTTGAAGGGAACTCAATCTTTTGGCATCAAATACTCCAGAGTTGCATATTTCCATCTCACTGGATATTTAGATTCTGATTTTGATGGTGATAAGGAGAATGTGGTCTCTACTTCTATTTATTTGATGAAAATGGGATCAGGAGCCATTAGCTGGAGGTCACGCAAGCAATCTGTACCTTTTTGTTCTACCACCGAAGATAAATATGTTGTAGCAGCTCAAGCCACCAAATAAATCATTTGGCTTTGCAAGATACTTGAAGTCTTGCAGGAGAAGCATAAAGATTCAACTCCTTTATTTGGGGATAATTCTTTTGCATTACATTTTCCCAAGAATCCAAAGTTTCATGATCGAATAAAGCACATTAACAAAAAGTATCACTTGATTCGACATTATGTATAGGAAAAATTTATTCATATGACACATTGTCCTAATTCATAGCAGATAGAAAATATATTCACCAAAGCAATAGGATAAGAAAAGTTTGAAAATTTCAGGATGTTACTCGGAATGTCAAATGTCCCTTCGAATTAAGGGGGAATGTTAACTAATCCTTCGGGATATTGTAAAATAATAGTTTAGAATTAGTTTACAACAGTTAGAAAAATATCATTCAACCAGTTGTAAGTTGTCAATTTTCTCAGATTGTATAAATATTTGAGGATTTCACTTAATAAACAACTGATTCATTTGTGGAGTTCATTTTATTTTTCCTATAACAAATGCTATTAAAAATTGGAAATAATGCTTCCATGGCTTTCATGTTGAGTTTTGAATTGCTTTGAGATTTGTAGGAGGTAGTAGATAGATTTTCTCAACTCCTATCTCTAAGATTAGAAGCAGTTGGATCTAAGTTCAACTATATAATTGTATTGTAAATTATTGCAAAAGTGTAATTGAGAATATTTTTTTTCTGCGCTATCTGTACACAACGTTTTCTCCTCTAATTTCTAAATTGGTATTAGATCCCATATAGACCCAACTGCCTCAAAGGAGGGCCTAGAGAATGAGAGAGTTGTAAATATTTAATCTATTGTACATTACGATATGTAGGAGAGTTGTGTAAATACTTTTGTGCGGCTTATTTTGTTCCTCTTCGTAGACATTTCATTGTGTATACCTATAGTTTTTTTCATTGTATGAAACCACTTCACGCGCAGCAAGATTCTTTCGACTTCACGCGTCAAATTCTCTGGAAATCCCTCCAAAATATCCTCTTGTGTGACTACCATTAGTATGCATTTTTCTGACTTCCACAGTTGGATCCATCCCCATGATGAATATATTCCAACATAGCCATATCAGTGTCAGCAAGGCCCACCACCATTAGGATTGATTCAAGCATAAAAATACGCAGGTAGGAAACCACAACACCTATCCAGAATCACGCGTAGGGTTTCTATTTCAGCGTGCTTGTCTCAGATGTTGTCCATTGATCACATGGATTGAATCTTAGACTTTTTGCTCCTCATTTTCGATAAAGTAGATGACATAAAGGCTCTAGGTCGATGGTGCCCCGTCTCAAAGCGCTTCAACTCCATCGTCAAGCACGTGATCCAGAGTTTGAGTTCTGAATTGGTGAGAGAGATGCATGCGGTGAGTGTACATATGTTTCTAATTTTACTATTTTCCTAGGTTTACTTGGTTTAATAATTACTAGGTTGACCCAAGTTTACTAGGTTTATTTGGTTTAATAATTACTAGGCTGACTAGGTTGACCTAAGTTTATTTGGTTGATCTACATATACTAGGTTTAATAGATTAAATAGGTCGACCTAAGTTTACTAGTTTAACCACGGTTTATTAAGTTGACCTAAGTTTATCAGGTTTACCAAGTTCACCTAAGTTTACTAGGTTGACTTAGGTTGAATTAGTTGACATAGATTTACTAGGTTTACCTAGGTTTGCTAGATTTAATAATTACTAGTTTGACCTAGGTTTATTAGGTTTATTAGGAGAAATTTGTAGGTGTGTTAGGTTTTTTTAAATGATTAGTTGAGATTCCTTCATATATGACTACTAATACTTTGTAAGTTGTTCTTTTTTTTGGCTGAAATAACACACAAAGAAACAATGGGAGAAATTTGGCTGAAAATATGTAACAGGAGAATGACTCATTAGACTACAGAGTTGTTGCAATGGTGACCAGTGAGTTTCCACAACGGTGACAAGCGAGTTTTGTTGGTTCACCCATTACGACAACTTGTTGGGTGGTCGTTGCAGAAACTCACTAGCCACTATTGCGGCAAGTAAATGGTCACTATTATGGAAACTCTCTGATTTTTTTTTTTAACAGAATCAGTGACAACAGAAAAGAAGAATGTAAGAATATCTGGTAGAAATTTACCTCTACTCACTGGATTTCTTTAAGACATTTCCCTAAAAACCAGCTATGAATGCAGCCCACCTGCAACCTAGAATTTTTTTAACAAAAATGAGAAAAATTGTTAGAAAAATTGCTAATGGGAGCAAAAAAATGTTGGAAATGTGTACAAAATGAAAGAAAATTGTAAAAAATTGCAGTAAATTTACCTTAGTTGCAAAAGGAAAGGACTCCACAGCTGCAAAAGGAAAGTATTCCACAACTGCAAAAGGTTCCTATAAATTGGGCACTTCCTCTTCATCTGATAGGTTCTCACGAAATAATAGTTCATTTCTTCCTCAATTCTTATTCTCAAAATTGGACACAAATGTATGGATATCAATGTCTTCCCCTACATCATCCTCTTCAAATGTCTTCCAACAAATTTCTGGAAGAAATTAAATGAAAAAAAATGTATGGAAGCAGTTACATGAAAACAAAATGTCTCACAACACACATATCAGATGGTAATGATAACATTGGGTAATGAAACAAATGGCAACAAAAGCTCCATCAACAAATATCTCGCACTGACATTTGGCAATAAAGGTCTCACAACAGCAAATGTCTTGGCATGATATATGCAAAAGTGCGTTCGGAAGACGGGATGTAAATTCAGACTTCAACAATTGAGTTCTCGCGTGCTCATTTTTCGATGTTTTCGTATTTTACTTGGCCAGGAGGGAAGGATTCCACCCAACGCGAAATCATTGACTCGTACAACGAGTCGAAATTTTAGCAGGTGCCCCGTCATGTCCTCTTAACTCATTAAATTTAAAATTTAAATTCGTATTAGCATTCCCTAGATGTTTCATTAATTTTCCAACTTGTAGGTAGGTTGAACGTCTAGTCGGTTGGAGCTGGTGCTAGGGGAACGGAGCCTAGAGTGTAGACGGCATGGAGGTGGATAAGAGTTCGACTCTGTTAACAAACACGGGGACCACGGGTGGAGGGTCTGCCGGAGGATGTTGCTGGCAACGAGTCGACACCTAACCCGAGGGGTGAAACATCAACTCATTAGACTACTCCATTTAAGTGTACATGCCTATCATATTATATTTTGTGTAGCAATGTTTTTGGAAGTTATGTGTGTGTTGTGCGCGATCAAATAGACAATGAGTTGTAACTTGGAGAAAGCCATTACTTCGATTAGACCAACTACCTCTCCAAAAACATTGGTGTGTTGGCAATATGATGCAATGTGTTGTCCTTGATGGCAACCCACTTGATGAAGATGATGGAAACCTACTTGATGAAGTTTTTCCTGACTTGATATACTAATTAATGATGTAAATCTGATGTTCTACAAGTAGTACAGAAGTTGCAGAAGTAATAAATATCAGTATGAGCAAGAGTAATGATGGAAAGTGTATGTCACAAGGCATACGCGGGTTTGATTCATAGAATTAGCGTATGCACACGGAAAAGTACGTGCCAAGTCGCATATGGTCTTTTGCGCTCCAAAATTAGAATGCCAAGGGGCATTACCATTGTATTGACGCATTGTATTGAGCGTTGGATTGTCTATTTGATCCCGTCCAGGAATACCATCGGAAATGATGTGGTTTTGGCTCATGGTATTGAAAAAGGGTAAACCTATATAAGGAGAAGAAATTCATTGTGCAAGGTGTGTGCATGAGTCTGGGTTGAATGAATACTTCACTCTGAAGTATGTCTGAATGGAAAGGGTAACAGTTTGATGATAGATCTGAATCTGTGATGCACCTATGAAGAAGATGATGAAGAAGGGAATCTAGATCTGAAATATATTTGTGTCTTCTAGATCTGTTTATGGAATGTCTAGATCTGAGATGAGGCGAACATCTGTCTGAAAGTAAAGGGTTAAATCTGAACTGAATATCTGATCTGAAGAAGTATGTTGCTCTATAATGTCTGAAGTTCTATACGCTAGTTTGTCGCAGCAGAAGCACGTATATACGCGGGTTTGATGAAGATAAAGCGCGTATGGGCTGTTCTGTAATGTGAAGATGTATACGCGGGTTGATGTGAATGGAAGCGCGTATATACGCGGTATCAGTGAAAGGAAAGCGCGTATGAAATCTAGGGTTTGCTGAAGAATGAAGTATGAAATGTCTGATCTATTCTGCTGTGTTACTACTATCTGTATTCTACAGTTCTGGGTTGATAAGTATCAGTTTTGATGTATGATTGAGCTTAAATGTGTGGAGTGGGTCCAGTCTGAAAATATGATGAAAAGTGGCCTGCAAGTTGTGTTCTAAAGGAAGCTCTTGGATCCAGTGTGAAAATTGATGAAACATGGTCCATGGTGGTGCTGAGGGTTGTAGCCTTCAGTCAGGGGGTTGTAGCTCCCTTCCAGGTGAGGCTGGTAAACGAGAGCAGGGGGTTGTAGCTCCCTTCCAGGAGAGGCTGGTAAACGAGAGCAGGGGGTCGTAGCTCCCTTCCAGGAGAGGCTGGTAAACGAGCACAGGTGGGTGCCTGCGTACTGGTATGAGTCTGCGCCGGTACATAAGTTGTAAGATGTTTTTCTTTATAATAAAATATTGAAGGCTGAGCAACGGCAGCAGTGGTTTTCTCCTGACTTGGGTTTCCACCTAAAATCCTGGTGTTCAAGTGAGATGCTTATGTGTGATGGTTTATTCTGTTATTACTACACATGTTTACTGTTAACTAAACATCAGAAGAATAAATGTTGCATAGATCGAAGTAAAGATTTAATTGCATAATAAGATCTCTGTGTATACGCGAGTTTAATGAAGGAGATCCGCGTGTATACGCTAGTTGTCTTCAGCAAAGTAGCGTATGGGTTTTGAAGTAAGAAAAAGTAAAAAGAATTGAGTATGCCCTAAATACTGATTCACCCCCCCCTCTCAGTATTTTTCCCAACAATTGGTTTCAGAGCAGGTCCTTCTACAGAAGCTTGATCGCTTGAAGGAGATCCATCGCAATGGGAAGTCGTGAAGGAGTATTTTCTATAAGGCCACCTCTATTCAATGGAAGTAATCTGTTATTCTAGAAAATGAGGATGAGATCCTATCTTCAGTCTATGGGAGCAGAAGTATGGGCCATTGTTGAACAAGGATATCAATATCCAACTACTACACCAACAGATCCAACTGAAAGGAAGAATTATGAATCAAATGCAAAAGCGGTCAATGCTATAACATGTAGCTTAACTGAATCAGAATTTGTCAAAGTCATGCAGCTGAATACAACAAAGGAAATATGGGACAAAATCATCCTAAGTTATGAGGGTGATGCAAAGGTAAAAAGTGCAAAGCTCCAAACCCTCAGAATTGAATATGAAAATTTGAAGATGCATAGTGATGAGAGTATTGCCAATTTCTTCTTACGTCTAGATGATATTGTAAATCGAATGAGAAATTTGGGTGAAACCATAACCGATACTACTCTAGTAGAAAAAGTCTTAAGATCTTTGACTTCAAAATTTGAATCTAAAGTGTCTGCTCTTGAAGAAAAGCAAGATCTGCAAACTCTGACTATTGTTCAACTACATGGTATTCTGACTGCTTTTGAAATGAGAAAAGGAGGTCCCTCTCAAATCAAAGAAGTTGCCTTTAAGGCGTGTGCTAAAGGAAAAGACAAGGAAGATGTCAAGGAATCAGATTATATATCAGATGAAGAAGAAGCTAATTTTGTGAGAAAACTCCAACTAGGAACTAGAAGATTCAAAGGTAAGCTTCCCTTCAAGTGTTTTACTTGTGGAAAAGTTGGTCATTATGCTGCTAAATGTCCCTATGAAGAAAAACATGGTAAATGGAAACAATTTGAAAAAGGAAAGAGTTATTATACAAATGAAGATAATGATGAAGTGTCTAGTGAAGATGAAGAAGTTTCTGACCACGGTCTACAAATACTCATGGCATCCACTATGGAAGATGATAACTTCACAAAAGAAAGGGATCTGATTGGTAAGGGTTACTTTCATGGATGTTGCTTCTATTGTAACTCATTTGGTCATAAGGCCACTGATTGCAGGATAAGTATGATGAACAGATCTGATAATTTCCAACACCCTATAAGAAATCACAAGCAAAACTGGAAAAAGAAGAGGCACCGGTCAAAAACGTAGGGAATGATGACCCTACTGCAGTCATCCGCTTCTAAAGCTTACTTCTCTGAATGACTGCAGAAGTGATGTGAGATACATTATAGGGATTAGTAATGTATCATCATAGGGGGAGCGACGGTTGATGATTCTCATGGTTGTTTTGGTTATTCTGGTTATATTTATTTCTGACAGTGCATATGATATGAAGAAGACAGGTGCAGGAAGTACAAATTCAGGGGGAGATGAAGGAATGTGAAGGTTTTCAATGTGTTACTTTCCATACCCAGGTTCGGTGAACTAAAGTCGCATATACACGCGAGTTACAGTGGAGACAGTCGCATATGCACTTATGATAAGAAAATTTGTTTAACTGCTGAAGATCAGGAGCATAGGTTCAGGGGGAGCACCAGTCTGACTGTTAATGATTGTATTATTGGCACTGTATCTGTTTATATCTCAGTTCTAAATAATGATGACATGTTACATGGTTTCTTATGATTAGCCCTGTTTGCTTTTTGCTGAAGAGTTTTCATTGCTTTCACACATGGATGAAATGGAAGTCTTATGATTCAGAGATAAGGACAGATCATGCAGAAATTGTTGCTGATAACTTGCTGTTGAAAGAGCTTCAGGTTACACAAGCTAAGGAGGAGCCTTGGTCATATGGAAAGGATGCTTGGATGTACATTTTCAGGGGGAGCATTAGCCTTGCTGAGTATAATGCATTATTGGCATTATGATGGTTCTGAAATATGATCTCTCTCTTGAGGTCTTTCTGGTATTAGCCATAAAAAGTCATATTTGTAATTTGATGAAAAGGTCATGTTGAGACCTATGATGTAAATTGTAATATTCAGTCATGTAAGGACTTGTTCAATGTGTAAACCCACTTGGTTGGGTAGCTGGATCAAAATGTGTAAACCCACTTGGTTGGGTAATTGGATCAAAATGTGTAAACCAACTTGGTTGGGTAGCTGAGTCAAAATGTGTAAACCCACTTGGTTGGGTACTTGAGTCTCATATGTAAATCCACTTGGTTGGATCTTTGATATAAGTATGAGTCCTTGGTGATAGGAAGATCATAGAGTCATGTACTTCATTCAAAAACATGTTTGAAGATTCGGCATGAACTCAGGGGGAGCATGGTAACTTCAGTGCACATCAGATCTACAACGCTCTTCTTTCGACATGAGGAGAAAAACCTTGTGTTGGTGTTGATCCGCCCTTTTCCCTTGATGTCAAAGGGGGAGAGTGACATGGTGTTTGAATAAGGGTAGAGTAACATGGTTATAATATAATGGTTATATCTGTTGTAGTGATCAAACACCATCGTGGTTGCCATGAAGTCCAAAGGGGGAGATTGTTGGCAATATGATGCACTGTGTTGTCCTTGATGGCAACCCACTTGATGAAGATGATGGCAACCTACTTGATGAAGTTGTTCCTGACTTGATATACTAATTAATGATGTAAATCTGATGTTCTACAAGTAGTATAGAAGTTGCAGAAGTAAGAAATATCAGTATGAGCAAGAGTAATGATGGAAAGTGTATGTCACAAGGCATACACGGGTTTGATTCATAGAAGTAGTGTATGCACGCGGAAAAGTACGTGCCAAGTCGCGTATGGTCTTTTGCGCTCCAAAATTAGAATGCCAAGGGGCATTACCATTGTATTGACCCATTGTATTGAGCGTTGGATTGTCTATTTGATCCCGTCCAGGAATACCATCGGAAATGATGTGGTTTTGGCTCATGGTATTGAAAAAGGGTAAACCTATATAAGGAGAAGAAATTCATTGTGCAAGGTGTGTGCATGAGTCTGGGTTGAATGAATACTTCACTCTGAAGTATGTCTGAATGGAAAGGGTAACAGTTTGATGATAGATCTGAATCTGTGATGCACCTATGAAGAAGATGATGAAGAAGGGAATCTAGATCTGAAATATATTTGTGTCTTCTAGATCTGTTTATGGAATGTCTAGATCTGAGATGAGGCGAACATCTGTCTGAAAGTAAAGGGTTAAATCTGAACTGAATATCTGATCTGAAGAAGTATGTTGCTCTATAATGTCTGAAGTTCTATACGCTAGTTTGTCGCAGCAGAAGCGTGTATATACGCGGGTTTGATGAAGATAAAGCGTGTATGGGCTGTTCTGTAATGTGCAGATGTATACGCGGGTTGATGTGAATGGAAGCGCGTATATACGCGGTATCAGTGAAAGGAAAGCGCGTATGAAATCTAGGGTTTGCTGAAGAATGAAGTATGAAATGTCTGATCTATTCTGCTGTGTTACTACTATCTGTATTCTACAGTTCTGGGTTGATAAGTATCATTTTTGATGTATGATTGAGCTTAAATGTGTGGAGTGGGTCCAGTCTGAAAATATGATGAAAAGTGGCCTGCAAGTTGTGTTCTAAAGGAAGCTCTTGGATCCAGTGTGAAAATTGATGAAACGTGGTCCATGGTGGTGCTGAGGGTTGTAGCCTTCAGTCAGGGGGTTGTAGCTCCCTTCCAGGTGAGGCTGGTAAACGAGAGCAGGGGGTTGTAGCTCCCTTCCAGGAGAGGCTGGTAAACGAGAGCAGGGGGTCGTAGCTCCCTTCCAGGAGAGGCTGGTAAACGAGCACAGGTGGGTGCCTGCGTACTGGTATGAGTCTGCGCCAGTACATAAGTTGTAAGATGTTTTTCTTTATAATAAAATATTGAAGGTTGAGCAACGACAGCGGTGGTTTTCTCCCGACTTGGGTTTCCACCTAAAATCCTGGTGTTCAAGTGAGATGCTTATGTGTGATGGTTTATTCTATTATTACTGCACATGTTTACTGTTAAATAAACATCAGAAGAATGAATGTTGCATAGATCGAAGTAAAGATTTAATTGCATAATAATATCTCTATGTATACGCGAGTTTAATGAAGGAGATCCACGTGTATACGCTAGTTGTCTTCAACAAAGTAGCGTATGGGTTTTGAAGTAAGAAAAAGTAAAAAGAATTGAGTATGCCCTAAATATTGATTCACCCCCCCCTCTCAGTATTTTTCCCAACATGGTGATTTTGGTGTCTTAACATTATAATCCTATGTAGATGTCGATGAAATTGCCACTCCATCAAATAATGGTACTACTCATTGTTGAAATTGTCACTACAACTGGAGAATGGCACCACCCTTCTGGTAGGCTGCAATAATAGGTCGAACTTATTGGACCAATCAAATTTTGGAAAAAATTCACACAAATGAGAAAAAGGTAGACGGATATTGACGTCATACAATTCACAATGAAACACCTATCAACGTAATAATCCATTTCTTAGAATACATTTTTACATTTTAGAAAGTGCCAAGGAAATTTTAAATCATTGTCAATTTCATTGGTTTACTCATTTCAAATTCATCCCAATTTTAAATCACACACATAAGTTTTAAATTATTTTGAGGAAACTCATTATAATACAATGACAATGGAAGGACGATGACATTTTTGTACTGGAATGTAAATAATGAATGGAGAAGTCAAGTTGTAGTTTATCTGCTATACATTTTGAAAAGTTTTTTTCATATATTTTTTGGTCTAATTTAATCATAATTAAGTAGGGATTTTTTGGAACCATAAGTTTGAATTGTGAACTCTCCTTAATCCTAGTGCCTGAGGGATTTTTTAGGATGTTGAATTCATATACATAATCAAAAGACCATTTTAAATAACAAAGAAGATGGTGTGGCAATTTTTTTTTGCAAAATTCTGTCAAAGATATCCAAATTTATCTAATGGTTAGACAATGCCTTTTACTCATAGTTTAAATAATCCATTATGGAGATTGCATCTTTGAAATTTTAGAAATTTGAAATCACTAAATACTGCATGTCTGTCTCTTCTCTTTACTTGTTTCAAATTCACCATAACTTCAAATCACACAAATAAGTACTAAAATTTAGTTGAAAATAATTAATGCTTTATTGCATTAATGGAAAAATTGTTACATGGTTGTAACGTAACTTATTTAATTAGGATTAGTTCCTAGGTTGTAGGATTTTGTTCCCAACTCCTTATTCTTTTGAGATGTATTTATTGGTGTATATTTAATTATTTGAATGTAGAGTGTATGCTCCAGTTTATGCAGTCTCCAAGTGTAGCTTTCTCACCTATGAGTTGCTGGTTATTCAATACATTTCTTTTATTTCCAGTTTTTATCATGGTATCAGAGCTGAGATCTGGTGAGCCTGATTTACCTACAGAGCCTTAGTGGCTACAAAGCCTTCGTGGCTACGGAGCCTTTGTGGCTACAGTACCCCAGTGGAAACATAGGTCCCTCATTGCTCACAGTTTCAGAGTTTAGGTGGTTGAGAGAAATAACTAACTCATAGGAGAAACTTGGTTTCTCAAAGACCTCAACCAACTGAGCACAAAGAGGTCAGATTTTTTTTTGGAGCCACAATAACACTGATCAACAAAGATTTCAGGGTCACTCCAATGTTGATGTCCATTTACTTAGCTCGATTTTGATAAGCGCATTTTCTTAAGCTAAAAATTGTGTCGACCTCGTTTTTATGGATCTGCGCTTGAGATTTTGCCAGATTGATGGCGGATCTGAGTAGCAAACACATCAAAGATTCGTGACGGATCTTAGTTGCAGACACAAAAATTTTCTCCAGATCAGTGGCGGTTCTGAGTTGCAGACACAGAGATCATGCGAGATCGGTGGCAGATATGTGATCAGGTTCTGGTATGTGCAGGGTTTTTTTTAGTGTAGATTGTAATTTTTCACTTAGTTAGAATCGACTGAATATCAGAGATTATGGAATCCGATCACTCCAAAATGAATAATTTTTACAGAAACTTATCTCAACGAGACTAGAAAACTCGATGGGACCAATTATACCAAATGGAAATTCAAGCTACGCACGTTTCTTGAGGGATCGAGCACATGGTCGGTCATCAGCGGTGATGAGCAGAAGCCGAACATTGCGAAAAGTGTGGCTGCACTCATACAAGATTGGGATAAAAGGGAGAATAAGGCGAAAGTCTTAATGAAGATGTCTGTTAAAGATAACATTATCCCACATATCAGAGACAGTAAATCATCCAATGAGATCTAAATGACACTCAAGAATCTATACGAATATATTTCGGTGATGATGCCTGGCGGTAATATAAAATATATTAAAAATGTAATGTATGTACTCGGGATCAAGAAGAATTTAATCTCTATGTCAATGATAATAGATCAGAACCTACAAGTTGAATTCTTCAGAACATATTGTGTCATAAAGGACAACAATAAGGAACCAATTGCATCAGGAGCGTGTGTGGGAAGCCTTTATAGGTTGAATTTCAAGAGCATGCCACACCAAGCTCTGGTTTCAACAGGATTGACAGTCGAGAATATTTGGCATCATAGATCCGGTCATCTTAACCTACAAGATCTGATGCTGCTTCAAAGGAAAGGTATGGTTGATGGACTTCCCGCTTTTCATAATGTTTATTTAGATTGTGATGGATGTGCATTAGGGAAAATGCATAGGGAAGAGTTTCCCTTGAATGCTGATAGGAAGAAAAGAGATATTTTGGAGCTTGTGCATACAAATATATGCGGACCTATGCAGACTAGGTCACTAGGTGGTGCATATTATTTTTTACTCTTTACTGATGATTGCACTAGATTCTCTTGGATATATTTTATCAAAAAAAAGAGCCAGACATTTCAATGCTTTAAAGAATTTAAGAATATGGTGGAGAAGTAGATAGGGAAATTCATTAAGATTCTCCACTTAGATCAAGGGGGAGAATACAAATTGGGAGAGTTCATGAAATTTTGCAGAAATCATGGGATTATTCAACAATTCACATTGCCTCACACTCCACAACAAAATGGATTTGCAAAACGAAATACCAGAACCCTTGTGGAGTGCGCACGAAGTATGCTTCAAGGTAAGTGTCTATCCAATGGTTTTTGGGCTGAAGCAATCAACGCTACAATTTACTTAAAAAATAGGAGTCCAACTAAATGTCTTAATTTTAAAACTCATTTTGAAGCACTTCATATATATAGGCCAGTAGTGAATCATTTAAGAGTTTTTGGGTCAAAATCCTTTGCCCATATACCCAAGGAAGATAGGAAAAAGTTAGATCCTAAGGCCATGAAGTGCATCTTTGTAGGATACTGCACTGAGTTTAACTCTTATAAGTTGTTTAATCCTTTGACCCATAAATTATTTGCAAGTTGAGATGTTATATTTCATGAGAAAGTTGAGGATGGAAATAAGTAAAACAGTCTTGAAGAATGGAACTTTCCATTGTTGATGGAAGAAAGCAGTGAGGAAAATCAACAACAACAACAGCAACAGAAAGAGGAAGGGGCAAGTGATGTAGTCAGTAAGTCAAGCTCGCTCAGGTATGAAGCAGACAGATTTGATGTGAGTCATTTACCGAGAAGATCAGTTAGGCAGACTCAACTACTAGTGAGATTGAAAGATAATGCTTTAATGTCAAACATTTTAAATGTTATAGAGCCCACAAATTATAGAGAATCTAGTCAATCTAATGAGTGGAGGACTGTAATGAATGAAGAATTTGAATTTATTATTAGAAACAGTACTTGGGAACTAGTTGAATTTCCTAAAGGAAAAATAGCCATAAGTTGCAAGTGGCTTTACAAACCTAAATTTAATGCAAATGGGAGTATAGAAAAGTTTAAAGATACACTAGTAGCGAAGGGTTATTCACAGAAAGAGGGAATTGACTATGAAGAAGCCTTTGCTCCTGTAGCCAAACTAAATCCTATTAGAATGTTAATTGCTTTAGCTACAAAACATTAGTGGAAGTTACACCAATTAGATGTTAAGTCTGCATTCCTAAATGGTGATTTAAAGGAAGAGGTTTATTCAGTGCAACCTCGAGGGTTTGTTAAGCAAGGGATAGAGCACTTAGCATGTAGATTAAAAAAGGCACTTTATGGTTTAAAACAAGCACCTAGATCTTGATACGAGAAAATTGATTCATTTTTCTTACAAGAAGGTTTTCATAGGAGTAATAATGATCCAAATATATATACATTTATTTATACATTTAAAAAATATTTTAAATAACAAAAAAAACTAATCTAACTCAAAATTATATTCTCTATTCGCAAAAACACACACATACTATTTGAATTACCAATTTTCAATGACAAATATCCTCTTATTATATATTATATTTGATTGGTACCTAAATCTCCTTCCTAATTGAAATAATTTTAAATTTGATTTATTGTTAGATTAATTTACAGAGTATTTAAAATTTATAGTGTTATAAAATAATATTATATTAAAAATAAAGTTAAAAATTATAATAGGTTAAGAGAAATTTGTTTAAATCTAGTAAAATTTAAAATATTTAAATCTCAGATTAAATATGATATTATCTTAAATAATTAAAAATTTTAAATCTTAAAAATTTTGTGTTGATTAATTCAATTTTAAGATGCAACTAAATTGATTTGAATTTGATAAACTAAATTGATTTTATAAGAAGTATGAATAATATGTAGATCTTTATACTATTTTAAATAATTTGTTATTTAATTGGTAAGATGTCAAATTTTATGTTTACTTATGGGATGATTGAGTGGTTGGCACAATGGATGTTGTTATTCTTTTCACTTGGTTTTAGATGGGCCATAAAGTATTTTTGACCTTTGTGATAAAGATCAAGGAGTAGGCTCCCCACCCTATAAAGTTTTGATGTTGCTCATAATTTTTGTTAGGTCATAAATTCAAGTTTTGATGTGACTCATTTTGGCCCTTGTGATAAAGCTCAAGGAGTAGGCTCCTCACCCTATAAAGATTTGATGTTGCTCATAACTCTTGTTGGATCATAAATTCAAGTTTTGATGTAACTCATTTTGGCCTTTGAGATAACGCTAAAGGAGTAGGCTCCCCACCCTATAAAATTTTGACATTGCTCATAATTCTCATAAATTCAAATTTTAATGTGACTCATAATTTTGACATTGCTCATAATTCTCATAAATTCAAATTTTAATGTGACTCATAATTCTCATTTAATTCGTATCTTTTTGGGTTGTTGGAAGTTGAAACTACTCTTGGTGTTGTAGTAAAACTGCTAGGCTAATAAAATTTAAAATTTTGACGTGAGTAAGAATAATAATTATAATAGAAAAAAAAACAATACTCTCTCCATATAAGTGGACACAAGAGTCAACGAAATAATCTCATTAAAGTGGACACAGCTAAATTAATAAAAATTTGATGTGACTCGTTATTTTTCAGTGACAGACAGTGGCAATGGAACGACGACACGAGGACGATTTTGAACTGCATTAACCAGCTCACCTACAAAAAATCGAAAAGGTAGCTTCAACGAAACTTCAAATCACGCGCATGAGTAATAAAGTTTTGATGTGGCGTCAGTGGCAGAGAGTGGCAATGGAAATGGAAGGACGACGACGTTTTTGGACTGCAAACAATGAACACTGAGGAGCAAAGTATGAATGGCAGTCAGGGTAAATACTCCGTCAATTATCAAAATCATTGTATTGCAGGCCGGATTCATTGGTTTAGTCGTTTCAAATTCTTCACAACTTCAAATCACACGCATAAGTACTAATAATTTTGAGGCGACTCATCATACTATAGTGTCGGATTGGAAACAATGAATACTGAGCTGTCTGCTCTAAGTTAAGTTTTGGAAGGTTTTCAGTGTTGGTCTAATTTAATTAGAATTGAGTACAAATTTGTAGAATCAGAAATTTAATTAGATTTTTCTAATGAGGTTAAATACTAAAAACTAGCCATTGCACCTGGGTGAAGGGAACGCCTTGAATTATGTTGTGCTACATGTAAGTATCTTGACAGAGTTAGAGACAAAATTAGAAAGACCATGCAGGAGATCTATCGATCTTGATTGATATAACAAAGGAAAAAGTGACCAAAGTGTGTCAGGTTCTAGAGGCCTTTGCAGTCAAGTACAGGACAATCAAAGCAAAGCTATCTACTGGACAACCCTATAAAACTTTGCAGAATTACTAAATTTTCACAGATTTCAGCGATATTTAGCACCTTTCCCTTTTTCCCAACCCACTTTGCCAAATTAAAGCTAGAAACTAACATATTCCTAACCTGATTTAAACTCCACAGCATTAAAACCGTTTATATTATTTTCCTAATGTGAAAACGATTACAGTACACACCTCCACACTCATAAACAACAATCTACTATAAATAAAACTGCCAGATCTCACAAATGACAGATTTCTTTACCGTTTAAAGCGATCTTGAACCGATTTCTCAGCTTCTTCGATTAAATTCGACGATCTAACGAAGAAATTTATCATTCCAAGTCATTTTTACGCTGAATTCTGACATCAGATCAGCCGTCAGCCGTCGACAGCCACAAATTCTGCGCGTTTCAGACAGAGCATCCAAGAATTCGAACAAGTCACCTCAATGCGCAAATCTAAGAGTTTAAAACTTTGTATCGGGCCATTCTAAGATTTTAATGTCAAATTGAAGCCTGGAACTTCCATTTTACTGTGGTTCGGTTCAAAATGGAACTATACGATACGAATTTGAGCTGCGTCGTGCCGTGGTTCGATGGATCTGTCTATACTCCAGAACCAAAACCTCTGGAGCTTCCCCGATCAACAATACAAAGCGAAATGTTCTCCTCTCATGAACCTGTAGTTGTGTGCCAGGGCCAGCATGAAGCCTCCCACCGCGGCGTGCCCACACATCGCAGCAATGGTGGACACCCTAACCCTCATGAGGGCTGCTAGCGCCCTTCTCTTCTTAATTCATTCTGAAAGTCTGCTGCTATGTATTAAATGGTTGGATTTCATTGGTTGGAGGAGGTGTCACATGTTTATATTTTAGTGGTTGGAAGGGCGATAAGAAAGACTTTTCATTGGCTGAGGTGAAGAATGTTTGCTCAGCCCAAATCAACAAAAAAATCCTCCCAATAATAAAATTTTCACTAAATTTGTTTTTTTTTCGATTCAAGAAAATAAACTCTAAAATTTATAATAAATAAACAATATCATTTAATCACGGTAGATAATTCATTCATTAGATTGCATTTTGGGTCTTTTAGAAATTTGAATTTTGGGTCTTTTAGAAATTTGAAATCAGTAATGATTACTTCATGTTGGGCATTTTAAAAATTTGAAATCGCTAATCGTTACTCAGGTCTCTTCTCTTTACTCATTTCAAATTCACAACAATTTTCAATAACAGACAATAGTAATAAAAGTTTTAACAATTTTGGAAACTTGAGTTTTTATATATAAAAATACATTTTAAATAATAACAAATCAAGATCAATTTTGAATAACAAACATGTTATTATGATATAATTTGATTCGTACCAAAATCCCATTCCATTAATTTAAATTTCATTTATCATTATATTAATACATAGAAAATGATCAAATGCTTTATAATATTTTAAAATTTACAATATAATATTATTAATAAATAAATTATATATATATATATATATATATATATATATATATATATATATAATAAAATTTAAAATATTAAATTAAATATGTTATGAGATTAAATGGTAAAAAATTTAAATATTAAAATAATTTGGTCTTTCTATACATGTGATAAATTAAATTTTAAGATAAAACTAAACTGATTTTAAAATAAAAAGTATAAATAACATGTCGGTCTATATACTGCTATTAAATAATAATTTTCTACTCAATTTTATTATTTCAAATTTTATGTTTCCTTGTGAGACTATTGAGTGGTTGAGACATTTACATGTTATTTTTTGTACTTGGTATTTAATAGGGTTTTTTTGGGCCTTTGTGATAAGGTCCAAATAATAGATTTCTCAACCCTATAATGTTTAATGTGACTCATAATTTTAGCAAAGTCATAAATTCTTAGGTTGTTGGATCTACTTTTGGTGACCATTAAGCTAATAGAATTTTGATGTGACTTATAATTGGGATAAGTTTAAGGAGTAGGCTCCCCACCTTATAAAGAATTGATGTGACTCATAACATAAATTTCAAGGCTATTGAATATACTCTTGGTACTATAGTTACAATTACTAGATTAATTTAAAATTGTGATGTAATTCATAAATTTTCAATAACAAACCATAATTAGTTTATTAGAATGCATTTTTGACATTTTACACAGCGTCGTGGAAATTTGAATTCACAGGGTACGCCGGTGTCATTGCTTTCAAATTCATCACAACTTCAAATCAGATGCATAAGCACTAAAATTTTTTCATATTTTGTAGTCATTCAACATATTATAGTGGGAATGGAAACGCAATGACGTTTTAACACTAAATTTTGTTATATCTTTTCTAATAATGTAATTTTAAAATTAGGTAAAGAATTTTTAAAATTGTAAGTTTTTAATCAAATTAAACAAATTTAATAATTTTGGAAATTGAATTTATTTTTACATTTAAAAATATATTTTAAATAACAAAAATTAATCACAATAAGCCTTAAAATTATATTTATGACGTAAGGCATTCCTCTTTGAAAACAACTCCTCCAGTTGCCACTGTGTACCTGTCTTCAACATCGGATCAAATATTAGACGATTAATTTGATTCATACTAAAATCCCATTCCATTAATTTAAATTTCATTTATTATTATATTAATGCATAGAAAATTATCAAATGCTTTATAATATTTTAAAATTTACAGTATAATATATATATCTATATCTATATATATATATATATATATATGTGTGTGTGTGTGTGTGTATCCAGTATCTGGATCTCTCTTTGCATGTTCATCTCTAAGGCTTTTAGCCTTTCTTGAACACGTCTCATGTCCTCCATATCTCAAGCATCAGTTGTTGTTCTTCCCATTTGACCTCGTCTTCCCCTTCAAGCGTGAAATGCCATTTCACACTCTCTTTTTTTCTCTATGTCGTAGCTTTGATATCAAAATTGATGCAAGATTCTGCCTGACCTGCAACAAGATTAATGGCTGACGTGCAAAAAAAACATTAGCGCATTTCATTTTCAATCTAATTCCAATTCAGAGCCTCTTCAAAAAATGTCTAACATATTTTTATTTTCTTCCTTCTAAAAAATTACAAAAACTAAGTACGTACATTCATATAATCAAATCTCTAACTCCTCCTCTATCATTACTAAAAATTAGATCACTTGGAATTTTCCAAAAAGAATCCAAACTCCTTGTTTTTCTCCAAAATGTCTTAGCTTTTTCAAATTTCTCCCTCCTACAAATCTAATCTATCTTTTCAAACTTAATAAAAAACTACTTACATCTCAACAAGAATCACATGTATTTTAACAGTAAATTAAAAAAAAACAGGTTGAGAGTGTAGGCTATAAAATGACATGTACGAAAAATATTACCTAGCATCCAATTTTCACTTCACCCATAAACTAAATTTGAAATTCCAAACTTAATGTAAAACCTCATATCCTTGTACATATTTTATTAATAAAAAGAATAAGTTCATTACACCAAAATTCATCATAAAGTCTATCCCCAAGTCTATCACTAAATTTGAAATTCCAAACTTAATGTATGTAATATCCCCTTTCTTGATCCAGTCAAAATGGATAGAATTGACCCATGGTATTTCTTGATGGTATTGACCCATGGTATTTGTTGTTGGTATTGACCCATCAAGCCTATAAAAGGGGAGAGAAGCTAGGCATTTAGAGCATTTTGGATTATTTATCTTATTATGTTTGGGTTGAGAACCTGGCCTGGCCAGTTCTATTATTGATCCGGGACGAAAACCCCGTGGTGATGTTTATGTGGTGAATCCATCCAGGATTCACAAGTGAGCTTCAATTTCTTATATTTTTCATTGTCAAGCAGCTGTGCATGCCATTTATAGGATTTTATGGTCTGGGCATGTATTTTACTTTCAGTGAATAATAATATAAATAAATGGTTGCATTTCTTATGTTTTGGTTCATGATAAAATATTATATTAAATGAGAACACTAAGATGTTTTAGATCTATGAAATTTTTTATTGTTTGGAATCTTATAGTGGTATCAGAGTTGTGCATCCTGCCAGCTTGAGAGTTTTATGCAAGGAACTTCGGTGAAATTTATTTTTCACCCTAGCCAGCATTTCTCACTTCGGTGATATTTATCACCCTAGTTGGATTTGTTGGGTATGTGTTATATTATTTCCACAACTAGCCCCACGTGCTGTACATTGCGCCGGGTGCAGCAAGGGGGGCGGCAGCCCCCCTTGTCGGGGTCCGGGGCAGCGCCCTGAAATTTTTTTTTTTGGTATGCGGTCCCACTCATAGGCGGACCCACCCATGTTTTGTGCATGAGTTTGCACATGGTTTTGGGGTACGATGATTTTCGGCCCCTGGTATTTTGTAGATCCAGTCAAGGGAACTACGGTTATGTTCTAATCTAAGGTTAATGGATTGGGGTTTATGTATGCTTTGGCATGTATATATATGTGTTGTAACACTAAAAGGAAAATAATGAAAAATCAAGCTGGTCATCCCGATTTGGGATCCAGGGGAAAATCTCTGTGTTTATTTGTTTTATGTTTTATGCTCTTGCTATTATTTATTTTCTGTTATAAGATTAGTGTGTAGATAATTTCTATTTAGGGTTAAAACCTACATTTGGTATCAGAGCTGTTTCGGCTTCAAGGGGACGCCTTTGCTGCTGAGGGTTTTTTGCTTGGGCCTGAGGTAGACCCTGTTCAGTGGGAGATCTGTGGGATCAATTCTTGGTGTGAAAGAAGATGGCGAGTGGCGAAAAGATAGAGATCGAGAAATTTAATGGTTAGAGTTTTGAGTTCTGGAAGCTCAAGATGGAGGATCTGCCAGTGGATAAAGATCAGTGGATCATGGTAGATCCAAGTAATAAACCAATGGCAATGTCAGATGAAGACTGGAAGAAACTGGATCAGAATGCTAAGAGCACAATATGATTGTGTGTCTCAGATTCAGTATTGTTGAATGTATCTAGGGAAGCTACGGCGAAGAATTTGTGGGAAAAACTTGGGACTTTGTACCAATCTAAGTCTCTGGTGAATAAGTTGTTCCTGCGAAAAACGCTGTATAACTTGAGGATGAAGGATGGAGACTCGGTGATAGAGCATCTGAACGCCTTCAATATTGTGGTAAGTCAGTTGTCATCTGTTGATATTAAAATCTCAGATGAAGATAATTGCATCAGTTTGTTGTGTTCTCTACCAGACTCGTGGGACAGTCTGGTTATTGCAATAGGTAGCAATACAACTACCTTGAATTTTGATGACATTGTCTCAGCCTTGCTGTCGGAGGAAATGAGACGGAGAAATATGGAGGGTCAAAATGGAGATGCCTTATATGTACGAGGAAGGTCCCAAAACAGAAACAAGAATAAGGTTTCGAGTGGGAGATCTAAATCTAGAGGGAGATCTAAATCTCCTGGAAAGTTTGTAAAGGTGTGCTGGAAATGAGGAAAGGAAGGACACTACAAAAAGGAATGTAGATCTAAAGCTCTTGAGAAAGGAAAGGGATCTGATGATGCTCCTTCTGTAGAGGCAAAAACCACCTTGGATGAAGGTGGGGATGTGTATTTGGCTTCTTCTTCAAATACACATGTAGATCATGAGCCATGGTTGATTGACTCAGGTGCATATTTTCACTTCACTCCCCATAGGGAGTGGTTCTGTGAGTATGAGAAATATGACGGTGGTGATGTCTTCCTAGGGGATGATAGGAAGGCCAGAATCGTCGGACGTGGAAAGGTTAAGCTGAAGCTGCAAGGTGGAAGGATTAGAACACTTCCTGGTGTTCTGCATATTCCTGCATTGGCCAGAAATCTAATTTCCGTAAGCAAGATGGATGATACAGGTGTAAAAACAGTGTTCGAGAAAGATGCCTGCAAGATGGTTTGGGGAGCACTGGTATTAATGCGGGGAGTTCGGATTGGAACTCTGTACAAGCTACAAGGTAGCACTGTTATTGATGGGTGTAACAGTTCTGTGGTTCCTGAAAGAGGAGCAGAAAGCCTAGTTGTCTCTGGAGAAAAGACCATGCTATGGCATCAAAGGCTTGGACATATTGGAGAGAAGGGCCTTCGGATACTACATAGAAATGGTATGGTAGAAGGTATGTCTAATTGCTCTCTGGATTTCGATTTCTGTGAACATTGTGTATATGGAAAGCAGAATCGGGTGAGTTTTCCTTCTGGTGCTAAGAGGGCAAACAAGATATTAGAACTTGTGCACAGTGATGTGTTTGGGCCTGTGTCAGTTCCATCACTGGGAAAGTCTGTGTACTATGTTTCATTCATTGATGACTTCTCAAGGAATACATGGATATATTTCTTGAGGAAGAAATCTGAAGTCTTTGAAAAATTTAAAGAATTTAAGGCTCTGGTGGAAAACCAGACAGAGAAGAAGATAAAGGCGTTGAGGACAGATAATGGTGGGGAGTTCTGCAAGAAGGAATTTGAAGAGTTCTGTAAGAAGTGTGGTATAGCACGGTAGAAGACTACTCCATACACACCTCAGCAAAATGGAGTTGCAGAAAGAATGAACAGAACATTGATGGAAAAGGCAAGAAGCATGCTCAGTGGTACCGGGTTAGGACAAGAATTCTGGGCAGAGGCAGTGGAGAGTGCATGTTACTTAGTTAACAGATCACCTTCATCAGCGTTGGAGGATAAGACCCCACATGAGGTATGGACTGGTAAGAAACCCTCTCTTTCACATCTAAGGGTATTTAGATGTGATGCATATGTACATGTTCCAAAGGAGAAAAGGACCAAGTTGGATAATAAATCTGAAAGGTGCATCTTTATTGGGTATAAGGATGGTTTAAAGAGTTACAAGCTTTGGAACCCAGAAACAAGGAAGGTTGTGTACAGCCGAGATGTGGTGTTTAGAGAAGTGAAAGATGTTGTTAAACATGAAGTCCTACCAAAGGAACCTGAGAAGATAGAGTTTGAGCTAAAGGAGGATGAATCGGACTCTACAACAGAAGAAGACTCAGAAGATGATGAGCCACAAACTCCAGCTTTAAGAAGATCAGTTCGGGAAAGAAGGCAACCAGAAAGGTATAGTCCATCTTCTTTCTATTCAGGTTTTGCCTTAACTATAACTGATGATGAACCCAGAACTGTCAGGGAGGCAGTAGATTCAGAGGATGGAAAACTCTGGAAGGAGGCCATGGTTGATGAAATGGCATCCTTGCACAAAAACGATGCATGGGATCTGGTGGAGTTGCCGGCTGGAAAGAAGCCCATTGGGAGCAAATGGGTGTTTAAGAAGAAGATGAATGTAGAAGGCAAGGTGGAGAAATACAAAGCTCGGTTGGTAGCGAAAGGTTATTCCCAGGTGCCGGGAATTGATTTTGGTGATATTTTTCTCCTGTTGCCAAGGTTACTTCTATTAGATTACTTTTATCTGTTGCTGCTGCATTTGATTTTGAGATAGAACAGATGGATGTGAAGACAACATTTCTTCACGAGGATCTAGAAGAGGAGATCTACATGAAGCAACCTGAAGGCTTTATGGTGAAGGGTAAGAAATAACTAGTATGCAGGTTGAAGAAGTCTCTGTATGGGTTAAAACAGTCACCAAGGATGTGGTATCAGAAATTTGATACCTATATACGGGGACTTGGCTTCACCGGAAGCAAGGAGGATCACTGTGTTTATTTTAAATTAATTGGTGACTGTGTTATTTATTTGGTCTTGTATGTGGATGATATGTTGTTGATTGGAAATGACAAAGAAATTATCCAAGATTTGAAGACCCAACTGTTCTCCAAATTCGACATGAAGGATCTCGGTGCTGCAAATTATATTTTGGGCATGGAAATTAAGAGAGATCGGGCAAAGAGGAAGCTCTGGTTAAACCAGAGGAAGTATGTCGAGACTATATTGCAGAGGTTCAATATGCAGGATAGTAAACCGGTGAAAGTTCCTATTCCTGTAGGTGTAAAGTTGTCTGCTGAACAGTGTCCCAAGACACAAGAAGAAGAGGAGGATATGTCCCGTGTTCCATATGCAAGTGCAGTGGGTAGCCTGATGTATGCAATGGTCTGTACTAGACCAGACATTGCACATGCAGTGGGAGTATTGAGCAGGTTTATGTCAAACCCAGGGAAGGAGCATTGGACAGCAGTGAAGCGGGTTTTCAGATATTTACGTGGCACTAGTGATTATGGCTTGTGCTACCAGGGAAGACCAGGATTGGAAAGAATGTTGGAAATTCGTGGTTTTTTTGATGCAGACTGGGCTGGAGATCTGGACCAAAGAAGATCTACAAGTGGGTATGTGTTTAGCCTATTTGGAGGTGCAGTCAGTTGGATAAGTAAAAGACAGTTTGTAGTGGCGCTTTCAACTACAGAGGCAGAATACATAGCAGCCACTCATGCAAGCAAGGAAGTAGTTTGGTTGCAGAGATTCTGTTCAAGTATGGGGTTGGTACAACATGCTATAAGGATAGACTGTGATAGCCAAAGTGAAATTTTCTTGGCTAAGAACCGTGCTTATCATTCAAATACAAAGCACATTGATGTTCAATATCACTTTGTTAGAGATATGGTTGAAGCTAAAAGGGTGTTGCCAGTAAAGGTGGACACTTTAAAGAATGTTGCAGATGCATTGACGAAGTATGTAAGCACTCAGAAGTTCTCTTGGTGTAGAGAAACAATGGGTGTTGAAGAATTGGCCCAATGACTAAGCTCTCCTGTAGCCCCCTGTGGAAAGAAAACAACAAGTGGGAGAATGTTGGGTATGTGTTATATTCTTTCCACGACTAGCGCCATGCGCTGTATGTTGCGCGGGCGCAGCAGGGGGGGCGGCGGCCTCCCCTGTCGGGGTTCGGGGCAGCGCCCCGAATTTATTTTTTTTGGTATGCGGTCCCACTCATAGGCGGACCCACCCATGTTTTGTGCATGAGTTTGCACATAGTTTTGGGGTACGATGGTTTTCGGCCCCTGGTATTTTGTAGATCCGGTCAAGGGAACTACAGTTATGTTCTAAGCTAGGGTTAATGGATTGGGGTTTATGTATGCTTCGGTATGTATATATATGTGTTGTAACACTAAAAGGAAAATAATGAAAAATCAAGCTGGTCATCCCAATTTGGGATCCAGGCAAAAATCTCTGTGTTTATCTGGTTTATGTTTTAAGCTCTCGCTATTGTTTATTTTCTGTTATAAGATTCGTGTGTAGATAATTTCTGTTCAGGGTTAAAACCTACAGGATTTTTATTTTTCAGTAAATTATTTTATTGGGAGACATAAGTGAAGGGAAAATCATTTATATGTATGTGGGTTAAATTTTTGAAAATATTTGAAGGCATGATTGACAAAATCATTTGTAGCTTGTATATAGCCTCTTATGAATAAATGTACCCATGATATTTATTCATGTGTATGGAAGATTCATATCTTTCTTGAAAATATGGTCATTGTTGAAAGGCTGGAAAATTATTGCTAGACAGGGATCATTCCCAGGTTTCTCATTAGCTAAGTATTGAGATCCCTTGATGCTAATGTCGTTATTTTATTTTTGGAAACGCCATAAGAATCAACATAATGATATATCAGTCAATTCTCTGGGCTACAATACTTTTTTGGATCAAAGATGGCAACAACATAAAAATCAGAAGCAAGAGCACAGCAACAGGCCTTTCTCTTGAAAGGTCCATGTTATCCTTCAACAGTCAAAAGATATCTGGAAGGAAGATGTAACAAGCAAGTGTCTCTTTGAACTTGGATCCAAATTGCAGGGTACAAAGTCAAAAGATGTTCTCCTATAGCTAGACACATTAAATGCAGCTTTGAGCTTGATAGATAAATCAGAATGGGAAGGGTCAAGTTGGGCCTTGAAGCCATCCATGCTTGCTTTGATACAACCTAGGTTCTTAGAGCATTCTTGTGAAAAGGTTAGACTCATGGTCTCCTCTTGTCTCAGTAAAATCATAGCCTTAAGAACACCGCTATTTCCCTACAATGATGACATCATGAGGAGGACTTTTCAGGTAATGGTAGAAGCACTCCAAGGGTTGGACAACACCACCATTCTTACTTTTTTCCAAAAGCGCACAATTTTGGCGCGCATGGCGAAATTCAGATTTGGTATACTTATGTCGGGTCTAGAGTGTGATGATTTAATCCTTCAGATGTTCCAATACTTCTGCAATGGAATTACAACATCTCATCCAAGCTTCATCAAAACATACATGCAAAATATCATATCTCCGATCCTAGGAGAAGATAGGGCCATCTGTGAACAATTGAGATCCAAATTGTTGGCCATTTGGAGGAAGGAGCTAATTGCATCACCTGCTGCTTATGAACTAGGTGAGGGGTTGATCAAACAGAGCATCAAACTACTTAGAAAGAAGTTAACCAAGGAGGAACTAACAAAAATTTGTGGAGACAAAAAGAATGAACTAAGGAGGAAAGGCTTATGCTTTGTATGCAAGGGAGTTTGGGCATTGGACCATTCATGTCCAGATGATAAGGAGGCAACAAGGATGGAAAAATTAGAGACCTCTTTAGATCATGTAGATTCATCCATAGATGGGTTCACCAGTTTTTAGGAGAGGGCCTATGAAGGATCTGAGCAGTCAAGTACAAATGGTGAGCAACAACACCATGCTCTTCAAAGAAACTTGCAGGACAAGGTGAGTAGTCAGCTTGACAAAGTACATGACGAAAGGAAAGATGCACTTCCTCCTGATGTTGTGGTAGTTGAATCTATAAATACAACGGAGGACATCCATAAATAGTATGGGCAATCAGGTATAGACAAAATTTCACCAATACATCCATGTTTGACAACCAGAGAGGATGGACAACTAATCCTCACATGTGAAGAGGTCCAGGATGAATACACCCAAGGAGAATCAAATGAGGAGAGGATCATGCATTTTCAGGAAAGGATCATGCATTTCAAGGCAGATCTTATGTTGTTGAAGCAAAGAGTCTGGACAGTCCGAGACACTATCTTACAAGAGAACAGAAAAATTGAGGAACTCATAGGGAAATGTACCAAATCATCGACCAAGCTGTCGAGTATTGAGGAACAACTCAAGTCCCTCACAAGGTCACATAAGGAGTACAATTGGGAGTCCCATAGAAACGCTCTACAGGAATACATAGATAAGGCTTGCAACACCAACAACCCACCTTTATAAATTGAGAAGAGCAGGGAAGAATTCTCCAAATACATCATGTTGGGTAACCAAGTAGAGCAGCATGAATCGAGCATCGAACAACATCAACATTGTAGATTTGCAGATATACATCCCTCCCCAAGTATGGATTAGCAAGAGATTATGAGTTGGTATTCTATTAATGGGTTGATTATTTGGAGGATACCCATAGCCAAGGAAAAATTACAGCTTGAACCACTTGGTGCAGACAACGATGGAGGGTTGAAATGGTACCATAACCCATAGGTCCCAGGATTTAGGTGGCATTGGGATCCAGGAGAGTCCATTGGGGGTAGGATTGGCCAAAGGATTGTTTGGGATCCAGGTAAATCTATTGAGGGAAGGATTTTTCAGAGGATTGTTTGGGATCCAGGAATCGAAGGATCAGATTGTATGGGATCCTGGTATCAATGTACAAATGCTTCTGTTGTGGATGGAAGTGGATTGCTTGAGGACAAGCAATCTTTAGGTGAGAGGATTTGTAATATCCCCTTTCTTGATCCAGTCAAAGTGGATATAATTGACCCATGGTATTGACCCATGGTATTTCTTGATGGTATTTTCCCATGGTATTGACCCATGGTATTTGTTGTTGGTATTGACCCATGGTATTTCTAAGTAGCCCGTCTATAAAAAGAGGAGGAGGAATGAGAGCAACTCATGGAAAAACAAATTGGGATCTTTCTTTGTGATATTTTTGAGGGCTCAGGTGAGTTTTCAAGAGAGGATTTCAGGTGAGATCCTCAAGCTTCCTTCAGTGAGATTTGAGAATCTCACCCTAGTAAGCAAACCCAACTTCGGTGGTTTCTCTGATCACCCTAGCTGGTTTAGTTTATTTTATTTCTTCAGCAAAGGGAGAATTGTGCATCATTTTAATTTTCTGTGTTAATATCGTGCGAAGCTCACGATTCCACTTTACCGTGTGATTGCCCACCCTTCACGCATGGTCAAACTGCCTTGGGCTGAATAGTAATAAAGTGTTCTCTTGAAGTCCATTTATGTGTATTTAAATGGAGATTCATAATACATTGTATGCACCTTTATGCTTATGGAGTTTATGGATATTTTAATCATGCACCTTTATGGATTTTATGGATATGGGTATTATAATCAAGTTTATGCTCATATTATTTTATGGCATTCTTTCCATATATTAAGAAGTACGTTACTCTAGTTTTCCATTTTATCAAGCATCATTACAAAAGGGTGTCATTTCTTTACTGAAGCATATTACAATGTAAAACCTCGTATCTTTGTACATATTTTATTAATAAATAGAATAAGTTCATTACACCAAAATTCATCATAAAGTCTATCACCAAATCTATCACTAAACTTGAAATTCCAAATTTAATGTAAAACCTCATATCCATATCCTTGTATATATCTTATCAATAAAAACAATAAGTTCATTAATCCAAAATTCATCATAAATTCTATCACCAAGTACGCTATTAGAAAAATAGTAATAACTTTCTGAAGCTACTGTGTCTTCTAGAGAAATCGTTGTGATTTCAATTCTAGTATTTGTCTTTTCCATTCTTTTAAAATTTTCTAATAGCATTGGACAAGCATATACCCTTATTCTTTGGAGTGCTATAAGATTTAAATAAGCTTTTCCCAATCTTTCTAATGCTACACATTTCATCAATGTAAGCATTTTTAGTGAAAGCATTGCCCCCTCTTCTACTGCTGGCAATTCTTTTAATTCATCTAACCCAACCAATGAAATTATTTCTAACGAAGGAAACGACCCCCTCCTTCCAAATTCTCTGGGAAATGTCTTAATCTTAATGCAATCCACTATATCTAGTTGCCTTAGACTCCTTAACTCATGCAACTGAGGGAGCTCCTCTAAATTAGTACAACCCTGAAGTTTTAGATGAGTCAGACACTGCAATTGGAAAAATTTACTCCCCATTTCAAGCACATCATCCTAGTATAAACTGAATTTTCTCAACTTCCCCAACTTGGTGATGTCATGGGGTAAACCCATCGTCGTTGTGAGGTTCAATTCGAGTGTCTCTAAATGAGCAAGATTCCCAAAGGTCCCGTCCCTGATTTCTTGTCCCTTACTGCTTAAATATAAGGCTTTGAGTTGTGTTAGCTTGCCAAAATCATTAATGGAAGCCACTCTTTTGCACATATGTTTTGCATGATGTTTCGTCCACATAACGGTGCTGGAAAAAAATAAATACTGCAAGGACGCTAGGCATGATATACAATGAGGCAGACACAGTAGCTTTGAACACTCGTCAAGCTATAAATATCTGAGAGAGATCAACTTGTGAATGTCATACGGTAATTCTGTGACTTTAGTTCGAGTAAGGTTGAGGATTTGGAGATTCACCAGATTTGTGAGTGATGAAGGTAGCGCGGTAACGGGCACCACTGTTATGTTCATGAATACCAGCTGTTTCATACTGCCAACACTAGCTGGTAATGAGGAAAGTAATGTGAAACTCAAATCTAGAAACGTAAGAGAGCTCATACCGCCCACCAGTGTTCTTGGAAGACTTGTAATATTATTGTTTCCAACTATCAATGAGAAAATTTCATTAGAGATGAGTGATTCGGGAAGCGAAGTCAAACTGTTGTGGTTCAATAAAATTTGGGTGCACCCTGAACATTCAGTTTCCGTTAACGTTTTCAAACCTCGACTAGTGCCTGTTAAAATATTTAATCTTTCCATTAAGTGTTAGTTTAGAAATAAGTTTTAGAAATAAGTTTTTAGTTGGTTCAAACTGTTTCTATGTAACTGTCTATATGCATGTATATATAGATTGCTCATAATAAAATAATTTACAGCTTGTGCTCTCCAAAAATATTTTGTATTTGTTTCTTCTTCTGTCATTCTGTCATGGTATCAGAGCATTGGGGTTCTTCTTGGGCAAAGGCGAACTTTTGGAGATTTTTTGCTGAAGACTTGCACTCATTGTTTGAAGCTTCCGTTTGAAGCTTTTGAAGCAGATTGTTGTCGAAGACTTGCACTAGTTGTTTGAAGCTGCCATTTGAAGCTTTTGAAGCAGAGAAGTTGTTGCTTCCTAATTTTTCACTGCAGTTTCTTCTTTTTTGTTTGAAGTTTCCAAGTCATTGAACGAAGGAGCCTCCAACGAGGAATTTGTAAGCCGTGAATTGAGTTCAGCCATCGAAGGTGCATGATTCACAGTTTTTATAGTTGTGTAATCAGTGTTAGAAAAAGGCTGACAAGTGTTTTACTTGATTAGTTTTAATAGTTTGTCTAATCAGTGTTTGAGGAAGGCTTCCACGTTTTTTTTTTACTTGATTCACAGTTTTTAAAAAAAATTGTGTAATCGGCTGCAACAGTTTTTTAGTTGATTGGTTTGGCTTTTTAGCCTATTGATGAGGTTGTTGAAAGAAAGGTAAGGAGGATGTTGAAATGAAGGGAATGAGGATGTTGAAAGGAAAGGAAATATTTCTTCGATGTTGGTGTGAATCTTCAATTATGGGATTTATAAAATTAAGGTGTTGAAATTAAAAAGAGTTAAAAAAATATAGTTTTTAATCATCTTCATCGAAAGTCTATTTGTGTTATCTATTTGGAAGTGTTTTAAAAAAAGTTGTTTTCAGTTTTTTTATTACTTCAAACATGGCCTCGACAAGTGAGTTTGCAATCCCTACGCCTCTATTTAGTGGGAAAAATTATGATTTTTGGAGCCTTAAAATGAAAGCATGCTTACAAGGCTTAGGGTGTTGGGAAGCAGTAGAGTTGGGGTTCACAAAACCTGACGCAAATACAATTGCTGGAATGACTGTTGCTCAAAGAAAACAATTTGATGAACTTAAACAAAAAGAAGGTAGAGCGAAGTCGTGCATTTTAAATTCCCTAGATGACTCTATTTTTCCTAAAATCACTGCTGCTAAGACTGCTAAGTCAATATGGGATATACTTAAGGTTGCTTATGAAGGAAATGATAAAGTAAAAATGGTAAAATTACAGACTCTCATAACACAATTTGAAACACTTAAAATGACTGAATCAGAAACAGTTGATCAAATCATGAATAAATTTATGGGTATTGATAATTAGCTTCGAATTAATGGTGAAGAACTTGATGACCAAAGAATTGTGGAAAAAATTCTTAGATGTTTACCTAAAAAATTCGACATGATAATTACTGTTTTTGAGTCGAGAGAATTAACAAAATCGTCTGTGGAAGAATTAACTGGTTCTTTGTTGGCTCATTAATCAAGAATTAATTTAGATGTCAGTAATTTAGAGCATGCTTTCAAATCTAAAGCTTCTATGGATAGAGGTAGAGGCAGAGGTTTTCGTGGCAGGAGAGGAAAAGGTAGAGGACAGTCTCAGTCTGATGATAGATCACAGGTAACTCAAGCACATTCAGAGTAGTATCAAAGTGATCATGGTCATAGGTGGATAGATAAATAAAAAATTCAATGTCACTATTGCAAAAGAATATGGCCATTATAAGTCTGAATGTCGAAAATTATAGTATGTTTTAAATAAAAACAAAGCCAATGTCACAAACACTGAATGCGAAACATCATATGCTTTATTTCTGGCATGCCAAGTGACTGTGCGAGTACCTAATAAAGATGTTTGGTTGGTAGACAGCGGATGTAGTAATCATATGACTAGTCATAGTGATTTGTTTTCACATCTTGATACATCTTTCAGTTCCTCTATTGGTTTGGGTGATGATCGTCAGGTTAAAGTTTTAGGAAAGGGTGTTGTACAAATCTTAACCAATCAAAATTTTGTGAAGAATATCTATGATGTTTATTATGTACCCAATTTCAAGAATAGTTTGTTGAGTGTTGGTCAGTTAGATGCACATGGTTATGATGTTAGCTTTCACAACACTACTTGCACGATTGTTGATAAACATAAGTCTCTTGTTGCAAATATTCCAATGACAAAGAACGCGTTGTATCAATTATAGTTGAAAAGTGAGAAGTTGTATGCACATAATGTTTCAATGCCAACTGACTCTAATCTGTGGCATTTGCGATATGGTCATTTACCTATCCAAAGTATGAGTTTGTTGCAAAGACAGTCTATGGTGAAAGGTTTGCCTTCTTTGTCTGATCATACCTCTTCTTGTACAAGTTGTATAATGGGTAAAAATAAGCGAGATAGTTTTGCTTCAACGTCTAATAGAGAAAAAGAACAGCTAGAGTTAGTGCATACAGATTTGTGCGGTCCAATGCAAGAAAAATCTGTTGCTGGTAGTCTCTATTTTCTTACTTTCATTGATGATTTTAGCAGGAAAATTTGGGTGTATTTCATCAAATATAAATCATAAACATTTCCGAAGTTTAAGAAGTTCAAAGTCGAGGTTGAAAAACAGAGTGGCAAGTTTATTAAAGTTCCAAGGTCTGATAAAGGAGGTGAGTATGAATCTAATGAATTCATTGATTTTTGTAGACAACATGTTATTAAAATAAAAACGACAACCAGTTATACTCCGCAGCTAAATGGAGTCGCAAAAAGAAAGAATCAAATAATTATGAATATGGCTCGAAGTTTTCTTAAAACACGAAATATGTCTAAAGATTTATGGGTTGAAGCAGTTTCATGTTCGGTATATATTTTGAATAGATCGCCAACTTCCAGTGTTCAAATTTTTTTACCTGAAGAAGCATGGAGTGCACAAAAGGTAACAGTTTCACACTTTCGAGTATTTGGTTGTATTTCTTTCACTCATGTTCCAGAAAAATTAAGAAAGAAGCTTGATGATAGGAGCGAAAAGGCATACAAATTATTTAATCCTATAATTAAGAAGTTTGTCTTAAGTCGAGATGTGAAATTTCTGGAAGACAAGTCTTGGAATGAAATGGAGAACAATACTTGTCCTAATCCTTTTATTCTGTCAAACGAACATCAAGCACATGTAACAAGCACTTCAAGATTATAGGTTCAAGACAAAACCAGTAGTAGTTCATCAAGCAGTAGCAGTTCATCATCTTTTGAGTCTGATTCTAATAATCCTAAAATGAGAAACTTAAGTGATATTTATGCACAAGATGATGTTGATGATATTGTAAAATTTTCATTTCTTTCATTTCAACCTACTTGTTTTGAAGAGGCTATAAAGGACAAAGAATGGGTAGATGAGATGAATAATGAAATCGCTGCCATTGAAAGAAATCAAACTTGGGATTTGGTTGATCTACCTGATGATAAAAACTCTGTAGGTGTCAAATGGGTTTTTAAAACAAATTTAAATGAGAGAGGTGAAGTTGATAAGCAAAAAGAAATATTAGTTGCCATAGGTTTTTCATAGCAACCTGGCATAGATTATGGTCAAACATTTGCACCTGTAGCAAGAATTGATACTATTCTATTTGTATTAGCTATTGCAGTGCAAAACAAGTGGCCGATTTACCAAATGGCTGTAAAGTCTGCTTTTTTGAACAATGTTTTGAATGAAGAAGTGTATGTTGATCAGCCACCTGATTTCGAAATAAAAAATCAAGAACATGAGGTGTACAGGTTGAAGAAAACATTATATGGCTTGAAGCAAGCTCCAAGAGCTTGGTACAGCCGAATAGACCATTACTTGCTGAATAATGGTTTCAGAAGAAGTGACCATGAGCCCACTTTGTATATCAAGAATGATCATCAAGGTAATATTTTGATACTGTGTCTTTATTTTGATGACATAATTTATACAGGTAACATGCAGTTAGATGAATTTAAAGTTGCAATGAAAAATGAAATTGAAATGACAGATCTTGGATTAATGAGATAGTTCTTAGGTATCGAAGTGAAACAAACACAAGATGGTATGTTTATGAGTCAACAGAAGTATGCTACTGAAATTTAGAAAAAGTTTAAGATAGATAGGTGTAAACCGGTGGATACTCCTATTGAAGCTGGTACAAAGTTGAGTAAAGATGTTGTGGGTACTATTGTTAATGCAACTTTGTATAAGCAACTTGCTGGTAGTATT
The DNA here is from genome assembly GCA_034641835.2 of Pinus albicaulis. Lineage (NCBI taxonomy): Eukaryota > Viridiplantae > Streptophyta > Pinopsida > Pinales > Pinaceae > Pinus > Pinus albicaulis. The sequence continues at coordinate 266,470 of JAXQQM020087227.1, forward strand.
ATGTATCTTACGGCTACTAGACCTGATATAGCATTTGCAGCTAGTTATATTTCTAGGTTTATGGAATCTCCTAAAGACTGTCATTGGAAGGCTGGAAAAAGGGTGTTAAGATACATTGTAGGTACATCTACTTATGGTTTATCATATGCATCCTCTGTAGACAGTAAGCTTGTTGGTTATACAAATAGTGATTATGCAGGATGTATTGATGATCGGAAAAGCACTTCTGGCTATGCTTTTCTATTTGGCAGAAACTTGATTTCATGGTCATCCAAAAAGCAGCCCATAGTTGTGCTATCTTCAACAGAGGCTGAGTACATTGCAGAAAATTCAACATCATGTCAAGCATTGTGGCTAAAGACACTTCTCTCTAACTTTAGATATATAGAAAATGAAACTATTTCAATCCTTTCTGATAACACTTCCACTATTTCCTTATCGAAGAACAAGGTCTTTCACCAAAAGAGCAAACATATTGATGCTCATTTTCACTTCATTCGTGAACTCGTAAAAAATGGTGATATTGTTCTCAAATTTTGTGAATCCAAGGAACAATTAGCGGATATCTTCACCAAACCACTAGAAAAAGTTAATTTTGAATTTCAATGTCAAAAGTTAGGCATAAAACAATGTAACCCTCAAGATTAAGAGGGAGTGTTAAAGGATTTAATCTTTCCATTAAGTGTTAGTTTAGAAATCAGTTTTAGAAATTAGTTTCTAGTTGGTTCAAACTGTTTCTATGTAACTGTCTATACGCATGTATATATAGATTTCTCATAATAAAATAATTTACAGCTTGTGCTCTCCAGCAATTTTTTGTATTTGTTTCTTCTTCTATCATTATGTCAGTGCCACAGTAGAAGTTTTCTTCTTGCTTGACAATCTATATTTCCAAATCATGTATAGCATCATGCATCCTGAACTTGAGCACGTTCCCATCAACGTCTCTATCGATTGGTTCTATCAAGCAACTCTCTGCTAAAATGTTGATGTATCTTTTACTCATCTCGAATGGATTAGAGCCACATCCATTTTGCAGCTTCTTCCTTCCAAGAAGCCCAGCCCCTGTCCACAATGGAATCACCCTGAAGTCGGCCCGAATGATTTGATCTTCTATTAAGGTAGCCAAATATAGAAAGCACATCTGCAGATTAACGACATAGCTGCGGGGGAGTGCATCGTAACTCAACCTTAGCCGATGAAACACAACGCCTTTGTCTTCATTGTTGGCAATTGGTAGCCTCTGGACTGCCAACTCCCAGTCGTCTGCATACGTGGTGCCTCCCATTGCTCTCCCCATTGCTTTGATTACAAGGGGAAGCCCTCCACACTTTGCACACACAAGCTTGGTCGTTCCTTCATGGATGTTTGTCGACAAATTCCCTTTATTATGTGAAAACGCATTACGAGCAAACAAGCACCAGCTCTCATCTTCGTCCAGATCCTCCATTTTTATTATAGACTTATCAGGAACTCTGATGGCTAACAATGCGCTTCGAATCCTCGAACTCACCATAACTTTGGAGTTGGAGGGATTTGTTAATTAGAGTAGGCCCAATTCCTCTAGCAATTCTGCACCCTTTTCCAAAACATCATCTAAGATCAGCACAAACCTTCTTCCCTTCATCCTCTCATTCAACCATAATTGTACAACTTCTTGGCTCATATTTTGATCTAGAATTACCTTTGTGTAAGCGGCCATTTGTGCAGAGATTTCATTCATAAGGCTTGTAAGAGATGGAGACTGAGAGATAGTGAGCCACAAAAATAACTCATCGCAAAATAAATCACTCACCTCTTTACAATTGAAGAGTACCTTCAGCAGCAGTGTTTTTCTGAAACCACCCTTCCCTAACACGACAATGCGTGAGAAAGGGGAGTTGGCCATTTCATTGATCACCAACTTCTGGAGTGCTGAAAGAACACTATATTGTCCCACAATCCAGGGTTCCTTGATGAAGACGCCCGTTGAAACAATTAGAGGTTGGGAAGTTGTTGCAGAAGAAATGGCTAAAGAAGAAGTTGAAGCCAAGGATTGGATTATTTCCCTAATCTGCTCAATTTCCTCTAATAAGCTCGCCCAGCTCATCAAAGGAACCAAGTTAAGATGTTGGAAGATCTTTGAAGTCATGTTCATGACATTTTTAAGTGTTTTATACTGAGAGAAAACGTACCAAGTAGATATTCTACTGCACTTTTGTGCCATAGCCGTCGCTTGTCGAAGAAGGGCCTCAAACTTTGTAAGCCAATCATTAACAGCTGGTGCCTCATTACGAATTCATTTATTCCAATTTAATTGGAGGCGATAATGTTGGATCTGGCTTACAATAGGCTTGATTTTCCATACTTTCTCACTAAGAGAGTTAAGCTCTTTATGGCAGCAGCGCGCAATATTAATCTGATCTAGAATATAGTGGACTGAGATGTCGATGCCAACGCCAATAATGCTAGATATGAATCCAGGATTAGGCATCATATCACTATTATGTAATCCTCGGACCACTATGACACCACAAAAACAATCATATATTTCTCAGGCAATCACTCCACTCCAACAATAAGACCCACAATACAGCGCCTCGAGACATTTCGTTGTGTATATCTATATTTTTTTTCATTGTATGCAACCCCTTCATGCGCAGCGAGATCCTGTCGACTTCCCACATCAAATTCTCTAGAAATCCCTCCAAAATCTCCTCTGGTGTGACTACCATCAGTGCGCAGTTTTCTGAATTCCACAGTTTGATCCATACCCATGATGAATATATTCCAACATAACCATCTCAGTGTCAGCGAGGCTCACCACCATCAGGATTGATTCAGGCAGAAAAATACGCTGGTAGGAAACCACAACAATCCAGAATCGCACGTAGGGTTTTCATTTCAGTATGCTTGTCTCAGATGTTGTCCATTGATCACATGGATTGAATCCCAGACTTATTGCTCCTAATTTTCAGTAAAGTAGCTGACATCACTACAAGGAAAAGACCCTATAGAGGAGCTTAAAAAGGAGGTTTTTAGTGTTATAAAATTGACCAAAAATCAACACAAAGACATTTTCTACAACATCAGTTTATGGTTACGAAGGTTTTGGCAGAGCTTTTAACGGAAATTCAACACAATTAAAAAAAAATGGGTGGCCAGAGGATATTACAGATGTTTTTTTCATCGGTGCGCTACTCTGGATTTAATGCACCGGTGTGTACATGTAGAAGGTGCCCCAGGGCGATCGATGGAGAACGCACCAGACCGTTAAGGTATAAAACCGCACTGGGCATGGTGTTGGTGATACAACGCATGGGGCCGTTCTAATTGGTCTTGGGATTTGTACGGTACCCATAGGTCGTATCACCGCACCGATGCGTAGACTTATAGAAATGCACTGGTGCGTAGTATCACACAAATGCACCGAGATTTATAATTGGTATCGGTATTCGTGCGGTGCCCATAGGTCGTACAAATGCACTGGTGCTTATAGATACATAAATGCCTCGATGCACAGTATCACACAAACGCACCGAGATTTATAATTAGTATCAGTATTCATGCAGTGCCCATAGGTCGTACAACGACACCGGTGCGTATAGACACATAAACGCACAAACACACCAATATTTTTAATTGGTTTTGGTATTTGTGCAGTGCCCATAGGTTGCAAAAATTTACCGGTGTGATTCAGAATACAAACGCACCGGTGTATAGTAACTGACACGCACCGGTTTTCATTTTATATTTTTTAGAAACATCGAAGTGTGACAGTGCAATTATTGTGATTGTTTTAAATTCATTATTCATCAAAATTCGAGACATCTTATAACAATATTTATATTAATTAAATTTTTATTAATGCATTTGAATGTGATGTTTGGATTAATTTTTTATATCATATCGTAATTATTGTGGTTTTTTAAAATTCATTATTCATCAAAAGTCGACACATATATATCTTATAACAATATTCATATGAATTAAATTTGTATTAGTGCATTTCAGAACGACAATGGAGAATGAAATAGAATAAATTAAAACATATATATATATATATATATATATATATATATATATATATATATATATATATATATATATATATATATATATATATATATATATATATATATATATATATATATATATATATAAAACCGATCTTAAGTCATACAAAATGGGACGGTTATTGGTATCCCTTTGTCTTTCAATTGGGACACTATGTCCATTACATTAAATAAAATGTCTGATTTTATAGACATATTTCAAAAAATACAACGCCTTGTTTTGATATCCAAACATAGTGATCATCATTCTTCGGCAGGCTAGCATCCTTTAGCCCCAAGGCACTTCCATGACTTGGGTTATTTTGAGGAATGTTTTGTTCACGATGTTGATTTTTTTCTTCTTCTTCACCTTCCATCTAAAACATAAAAATAAACTGAAATGAGTGTATATAATATGGTGAGAATAATGAAAATTGCAATATTAAATAATATACATCAACGTAAATCGAAAATAAAAATGGCGTACCATAGCAACAATTGACTCATAAACTATACATGTTCTTTCAAAACCATGTACCATGCCATCTTTCAGAATTTCATCTGTTGGCACAGTTCCATACTTTGTTTCTGCCAAGTTTTATACCCCATAACAAATCATATATTTAATATAAAATATTTTTTTTTCTTCTATTAATTATAGGCAAAGCTAAGTAAAACAAGATCGATAGATGCTTACAAATTCCACAATTAATTTCCGATATGCCAACATATAATCAAAACCTATATTTAACTCAATGTCAATCAATTCGTTTGATGGTTCTTCTTTGTATGTTAGCACATATTTGAAGACATTCAATGATGATTGTTATAAAACAACTTAAAATATACAAAAATGAAATATAGTTAAGTTGTTATAAGTAACAATTACTCACAAATTTTGATATCAACCCTTTTCTTCCTTGTCGTCGTGTTTTATGTGTTGAATGGATTCCATTTTCTTTTCTTTTTTGCAAGAAAATACTTGAAAATTAATATTTAATGCTAAATTGTTTATTTATTGTACCTAATGATCGAAAAATTCAATGATTACATATTACATTTGAAACACATTATTGTTGATATGGATCCTCCTTCGATGAAATTTTGTCCATTTATTTGACCATCTCCTTGTACACCTTTTTGGACATTCCTACTGGCATATTTCTGATATCAGCTCGTTCATCTTTTGATATTTTCATGATCTTCCTGAAAATGTAACATGACAATAAACTATTTAATTTTTATATTGATATATGAAAAGTAAATATAACAAAAGTGATATTTATAAATAATTCTAGAAAAACATTTAAAGGAATATTACTTTTTCATTCCTTCTTTTTTGTTGTTGTACATTTTTGCTATTAAAAGTATGACATGTCTCATTGACCAATTCTTTGGAAACTCTTCCTTTATTTTAGATAAAATTTGGTTCTTGGAATCATTGGATTGATTTTTGTATTGTAAGTGGAAAGAACGTCTATACATTTGTTCCACTAGATCCCTCAAACTTTTGTAAAAGTTTTTGCCCCTTTCATTAACTTCCAGCACCACTCCAGATGAGCTAAGGAGCAATTCATTTTCATTGCATGTTCTATTTTTTCTTTTCTTAGAACAACATTCATTTTCTGAGTTATTGGTCTCTGTAGAACATTAAGTAGATGTGAATTAATAGATTGTTTGACACATGTTATCTAATAATTTTAAGTATATTATTAATGAAAATTAAAAAAATAAACTCATATTGGATCGATAATATTTTTTCATTTTCCTAATTCATCCTTTTGTAATTTTTCCATCAAGCTTTTACACTCTTCTGGTACTAGATCAGAACTAATCTTATCGAGCTTCATCATTTTGTGGCTCTGCATGATACACAGTAAACAATACATATTAGTTAAACTTACATATAGTTCAAAACTAATATTTTTTGTAAAGAATTTACAAAGAACTTGCCTATTTTTCTTTTCTTGATGTGTTATCAGTATTTTTATTACTTGATCTCTTGTCAGTCATTTCTTTATCAATCTAAAACCTGTACCATATCATTCATTAATATATTTATAAATAAATTGTCAATTTTTCAGGTAAAAAATAAATCTCAAGACACCAATGCACCTTTCTTGATGTTCGCACCGCCACTGGTGCATGAGGGTGTTACCAATGCACCACAAAATAGTATAATAGACCATACAGTGTGTGGGGTATTATAAACACACTGCAAAAACAGTGTAATAGACCGTACAATGCTATCCTCGTAACATGGAGCACCGATGCCCTATTTCAGATATGGCACACTCATTTAAAAAAATTGTTTTCAAATTTTTTATTACACAGTACTTACGTGGTGCAATTTATAATAAAGAGCACTGGTGCGCTAGGTTACGCAGGGTGCACCAATAAAAAAAAAGATCCATTTTTTCCAAAAATTCACGCAATGACTGAATGGATTAGGATCCAGCTATGCAAGTCATCCCATGGGTTGGATGTCAATCTAAAATGAAAGGCCCTAATTATGAAATCACATAAACTGGCAGAAGAAAGGTAAAAAAACAAGAAAAAAAAAGAGAGAGAGAGAGAGAGAAGGGTTTAGGGTAAAAATGGATAAAACAGCAGAAAAAGTAAAAAAAACTACATAAAAAGTAAAAATAATAATCAAATTTAATCACGATATGGTTTTAAATTCTATGATACAGGGTTTGAATCACCAAAGGTTTGTTTTCTGATTATCTGAACACTTTTGTCCGAACATATGTTGGTGCTTCACAGTGCTCTCGTGCTCTCTTGGTCCAGGTATGTCTCCTGCAAATATCTGGCTGAAACTTTTAGCAAAAATAGTGAAATAATAAAAAGTGCTTAGTATTTAAATAATTATTTTATGAAATTATATTTTTGAAAATATTTTTCCGCCCATTTTTCAATTTTCCGTTTTTTTTTTTCACTTAAAGAAAATAGAGTTGTGTTTTTTTTTATTTTCGTTTATTCGTCACCGGTGCGTCCTTTTGTAACACCGACACTAGTGTGCAGTAATTAAAACGCACCGGTGCAGTTATATGTACAGTAGCACCGATTTGTGGTTAAGGCATCGAAATTACTTTTAGATGTGTACACCAAAATTTAGTGAACTCCAACCATAGAAATTGAGAATTAGAATTTTGTTTATTCTTGAGAATTAGAATTAGAATTAGAATTGAGAATTGGAATTGGATAAATTCTTGATGGAAATAACTATTCTTAAAATGCATTTTGTTTATTGTAGGAGGTCCCCACTAATTATATGGAGAGAATGCAATGTGGGGCATGTGAAGATGCAATACTACAGGGCCCAAGTGGGAAATTGTGGCATGTGAACCTGTGCTATGGTAAGACATGGGCAATTTTCACAAATGGTTGGGAAAGTTTTGTTTTTGGGCAGTTTATTGAAGTTGGAGATATTTTAGTTTTTAGACATGTTGGAAATGTACATTTTGTTGTGAAAATATTTGGGCCATTTCTTTTCAAAACTACACCTCTTCTTCTTTTAGAAAAAATAAACTTGAACCTTTCCATAACCTGCAACAAGAAAAGGTGCCCCATGATCTTCTTGCTCATTTGTAAGTTCCTCCTCCATCTTGGCATCCAATTTCCTCTTTTCTCCTTTGTTCTTTCTATCTTGATCTTAACAAAATTTATACAATCTCTGTTTTACGAGAAACTAACCTTGAATGTTCTGGGAGAAATGATAATGAGTCCTTCATTCTACATTTGTTAGTATAAGAAGAACGATTTTCGACTAGACGATGCAGTTATTACATGTGGAGGCAATGGTTTCCCATAGAAAATAAGTATAGGGTTGAGCAGAGGAAAGACATTGCAAAATGGGCTATTACATTAGCTTTTCCAATGGGAAACCGATTTGCAAGTGGAAATATGGTAGCTGCAGGTATCTATGCTTTTCTTCCCACAAAAATGGTCACTGGATTTCCATTTATAATGCAAGAAGACTTTTTACTGGTTTCATCCATAGGACCACAACTCAGACAAGTTAGAGATTCCATTCAGGTTCAATTGAAAGCCGAAAATGTGATTTTATGCGATGTTAGCTTTGCCAGTAAAAGTTTATGTAAGCCAACCGAAGCTCAAACAATACTCCCAGCTGCTTTTAAACGCATTATGGAGAATCTTCCCCTTCATGGGATTTACCAGACCGATCAACAATGTCAATTGATCTTTCTCTGCTGTCCTTAAGGGAATGAGAATCCTTCCCTTCATGGTGCCTATTGGCTTTATTAACTACCTCGATTGATCTTTCTCTGCCATCAACTCTGCTCTCCATTTATCCATCATGGGACCTCTTAACCCTATCGTCGGCCTCAACCGAATGCTCTCTGCCGATCTCAACCTATACTCCTTTTCTCTTTTTGTAATCTGTCGAGCTTTATAGCCGTTTGCATCCCTGTAAGAATCTTTGTCTGTATTTTTGTTTGAATCACTCATTTTCTCTGCTATAAAATTGTCAGCCAAAATTCGAACTCTCGTCTTTTCAAACCCTTATCTCCTCAAAAATTCTTGCCCGCAATTCGAACCCTCTACTGCTCCAATATTGCACTTTACAGAATAACCCTGTTCTGGTGCACGGGGTTTTATAGGCGCACCGGTGTGGTTTGTAAGATCGAGGTTTATGTTTTGGCACGATGTTTTATGACGCACCAGTGCGGAAGAGTTGTGAAGCACCGGTGCGTCTGAGTACTAAGACGCACCGGTGCGTGTTATGATGATAAGCACACTAGACTGTATAAAGTTCTTTTTTTTTGTATGTAAGATCATAGTAAAATTATGATAATTCTAAAGTACATGAATTTATTTGCATTATTTTCTAAGCTTTATTATGTTACAAAAATTCATATTATTCTAGATTTATTATTTTACAATTATTTACAACTTTACAAATTTAAATATTTTAATAAAATCATTTCACATTAATACAATTAAAATTTTCACATTGATACAATTAAAATTTTACAAATATTTTACATACAACTATAATTATAATTAAAATTAAAATTACAATTACAGTTACAATTTTACAATTTCACATACAATTATGATTAGAATTAGAATTAGAATTTTAATTTTACATACAATTAGAATTTTACAATTACAATCATTTCACAGTAATACAATTAAAATTTTATAAATATTTACATACAATTAGAATTAGAATTAGAAATACATCTCCAATTACAATTACAAGTTTACAAATATTTTACATAGAATTACAATTAAAATTACAATTACAAATACAATTACAATTTTAGAATTTTACATATAATTAGAATTAGAATTAGAATTAAAATTACAATTACAATCATTTCACAAAAAATTAAATATTACAATTACAATTAAAATTTTACATTAAATATTTTACCTATAATTACAGTTAAAATTACAATTACAAATACAAATACAATTTTACATATAATTTCAATTTCAATTTCAATTACAATCATGACATAATATTTAATAAATATTATGGTCATTCATACTAAATTAATTAATAAACATCACGATCATGATAACCATCGTACAAACATAATATTCGACTAAAAAACACATTCAAAATCGCTAACATCATCGTGATCATGATCATCTAACAAAACACAATTAACATTATATATTAACATCATTAGAACATAAACATCAAATATACATCTCATGTCAAATAAATCATGTTATCACATACACATCTATCAGCAAGCTGCTGCACATTAAATGAACATATCTAACATGACCTAACAATATACACATCATGATGATCACCAACATGTAAATTAAGTACAACTGCAACATGAACATAAAATACATGGACCATATATATATATATATATAACTGAATAATGTTAAAAATATACAACTGTAATATAAATTTCATGGATCAGCTGGTGGTAGTACAACATCAATATCAGTAATAGTGGAGGCCTGCTCAGTCAATGGTGCAGCCTCAACGGTCGACGGTCTAGCCTGCTCATGATCATGAGTATTGATGGATGTTGTAGGCTGCTGACTGGATGTGGCTGATGTTCCAGCCTCATCTCCATGATGAGTTCTTGCTAGATCTTGTGGAGGATGATGCTCATGCGGCGGGCGCGGGTGAAAGATGATAACAAGATGATGAGTCGAGTGAAAAGTGGTTTTGGCCGTAATTTTTTTTTTATTTAACCCTGTTCCGGTGCACGGGGTTTTATAGGCACACCGATACAATTTCCTAAGACCGCACTTGGCGATTTCAGTTTTGGCGCGGTGTTTTATGATGCATCGGTGCGGTTTCTTAATGCTGCACCAGGCAGTCTCTATTTTGGTGCGGTGTTTTATGATGCATCAAGGCAGAATAGTTATGAAGCACTGGTGCTCTACAGTAATAGGATGAACTGGGTGGGTGTGGATGGAGCGCACGGTGTATATTGTGCCAATGTTTTGTGCGACCGATGCTTTCTCTTGTAGAGTGCATCGGTGATCGAGCACTAAGAAAAGTGAAAAATGCAGTTTTTTGGCTGTAATTTTTTTTAATTAACCCTGTTCTGGTGCGCGAGTTTTACAGGCACACCGGTGTTGTTTCTACAAATGCACCGGTCGGTTTCTATTTTGGCGCAGTGTTTTATGATGCATCGGTGCGGTTTCTTAACATCGCACCGGGCAGTTTCTGTTTTGGCGTGGTATTTTATGATACATCGGCGCGGAAGAGTTGTGAAGCATCGATGCTCTACAATAATAGGACGCACCGCGCGGGTGTGTATGGAGGGCACGATGTCCGGTGTGCCAATATTTTGTGTGCACCGGTGCTTTCTCTTGTAGAGCACACCAGAGATTGAGAGCTCTGAAACACTGAAAAAAGTGAAAAATGCAGTTTTTTGGCCGTAATTTTATTTATTTAACCCTTTTCTGGTGTGTGGGTTTTATAGGCGCACCGGTACTGTTTCTTACGAATGCACCAGTCAATTTCTGTTTTAGCACGGTGTTTTATGATGCACCAGTGCAGTTTCTTAATACCGCACCAGGCGGTTTCTGTTTTAGCGCGATGTTTTATGATGCACCGACGCGGAAAATTTGTGAAGCACTGGTGCTCTACAGTAATATGACGCACTGAGCGGGTGTGTACAGAGTGCATAGTGTTTGGTGTGCCAATTTTTTATGCACACTGGTGCTTTCGCTTGTAAAGAGCACCGGTGTGATTTCAGATGATAAGCATACCGAGCGGAAAACATCCGCAAAACCCTCCGCCCGCCAACCTCCTCTAGTAACCTTCGCTAGAAATGGATGTATGGGGTATTTTTATAAGGGGTTCCTCAAAAACATACGCTAGAGGGTATTTTCCTTGTAGTGCATAAAGGCTCTAGGTCGATGTTGCCCCGTCTCAAAGCGCTTCAACTCCCTGGTCAAGCATTTGATCCAGAGTTTGTGTTTTGAATTGGTGAGAGAGATGCTTGCGGTGAGTGTACATATGTTTCTCATTCAAATGTTGCCAACAAACACAAAAGCATAAGATTCATATGACAAATAAAAGTTTCTTTTTTTATACCTATGATTAGCTCAGCCACCATGGAATTGACATTCTAATTACTTTGTTTGTTAGTATCATCACTTTTATGATGGTGTATGTCATGTTTGTTTGCGATATATGCAGAGATATGAAGCAATTCACTGTATCATTCTTGTTGGAAATGTGATTTTTATCAAAGCCAGTCACTATATAGAGAGTGCCAACATCTGAAGGATTTTGTGAGATGAAGTTAGGCATCCCAATACATTACTTGTCTAAAGAATAATTAATACTAATAAGGACTCTGAAAACATTAAAATTAGCAATTCCTGGTGCTAATTTGGAAGCGACTGGTAGCCTCCTCACACCTATGTGATCAACTACACATGGGAGTCGAAAGCCATGTGGACCAAGTTTGTTGTTATCAACGACACCAAGAACATGAAGATATTGGGTGCAATCATTGCGCGAGAAGGAGAATGGTGATCGTCGAATTTTTTTGTCAAGGTGAAATGAATTATGTTTTAAATTTATTTGGATTTTGTATAACAACATATTGAGTCCAGTTAACTAAATATGTGAGTGATATTTTTTGTGAGAACTGACCACTCTAACAATTTCCTTGTGTAGAGGAGAAACTCCAAGATGAAACTTCTACATATGAACCAGATGAACAACCCTTGACTTGTGCCAAGGAGGGATGTGGTGACTTGTCTATGAAAACTGATAGTTTCATGATTATTGAGTTTGTTGTTGTGAGATATATTTGTTAAGTATTTTTTTATTCTAGTTATAAAAAGGACTCATGGTTCTTAAACTGTAAACGTTGGTATCAGGAACATCAATTCTTGTGTGTTAGTAAGGTCAAGTTCTTTGATCAAATTTTGAACACATTCAGTATCCAAAACTCCATCCTAGCAACTAACAAATAGTCGAAAGTGAAATATCTGAAAATTGGTGGTAGGTCCATATATTAATTCATTACTTGATAGTATTATCGGGAAAGCCTCGACAATTCAATATTTTAATATTGTTGATCCTGCAAGTTCGTCAACAATGGTCAGAGATCAAGTGACAAATTGAAGATGTGATGGCGAAGAAACAACAATGTTTGTGACATTCCAGAGTGGATGTGAGTGTTCAAGAAGACCAGCCAGACAAAAATAATTCTTATTTGTGTCATGTGTGTTTTCTTATGTTTGCCTTGTAAGAATTAAGGGAGAGACTTGGAAATAATGCTTCCATGGCTTTCATGCTAACTTTGGAGTTGGTTTGAGATTTTTAGGAGGTAGTAAAAAGATTTTCTCAACTCCTATCTCTAAGGTTAGAAGTAGTTGGATCTAAGTTCAACTATATAATTGTATTGTAAATGAATGCAAGAGCGTAATAGAAAATATTGTTTTGTGTTTATGTGTACACCATGTCTGCTCCTCCAATTTCTAAATCTAAGTTATTTCATTTCTTTAATAAAAAAATATTTGTTCATAAATCACAACTTTATAAACAATTAGTTCCAACTTATAAACCATATTTTACTACATGTTAAGTAGGAGCGTATTATTTTTCATTTTTTCAATTAATTAAGTTTAGTATTGTACATTATAAAACAATATTAACTTCAAGTTTATCTTTTATAAATTTATATTATATTTTATTTTAATAAATTTAAAAATATTTATTTTATATCTTATATTGTTATAAATTTAAAAACATATATATGTACTACAAAATTTTATTATAATTTTTTCCGATAATAATGAGTTAAAAAGAATTAGTATAATATTTTTATAACAATAAAAAAAAAAAATAACATGTATTCTTTCAATGTTACACTAGAGTCATTAAATATTCATCACAACAAATGAAATACATTATTTATAATGCAATTCAAGGGGAGTAACATTGTTTTCTATATTGATTAATGTCAATAATTACTTCCAACTCATTCATTGTGAAGTGTTCAATTTTTTTTTAACTTAACAAAATGCCTATTATGTTGTGATAATCAAGTGCCATTGACTCACATGTTTGCATATTGTGTTTTTTCATAGGTGGTATGGAGGACGATTTTTTTTAGGAGTCCTACGTGTGGATGTGGTCGAGTAGGTCGTTAGGGGAATGCCTCACAGAGTGGACAAAAATCCCAGTCTTGGGGCATCTTTCTATCCTTCGAGGATTGGTCCTTTGGAAAATATGGTTACACTGAAATAGAACCATCTGTGATAATCATATCCCAAATATTCGACAGGGGGTGAAAAAAACAAAAAAAAACAATGAGGGAACTCAACACTAAAGGTTTAAATAATAAAATCATAATTCCAATTAGACGCATAATAGATACCTTGATAAGTTTACTAGTTTACTAGGTTTACTTGGTTTAATAATTACTAGTTTAACCTAGGTTGGCCTAGGTTGACTTAGGTTGACACAAGTTGGCTAAGTTAACCTAGGTTTATCAGTTTGATCTAAGTTGACTAGTTTACTTGGTTTATTGAACGTTTAATAATTACTAGGTTGACCTAAGTTTACTAGTTTACTCGGTTTACTTGGTTTAATAATTACTAGGTTAACCTAAGTTTACTAGTTTACTAGGTTTACTTGGTTTAATAATTACTAGGTTGACTAGATTGACCTAAGCTTATTTGGTTGATATACATATACTAGGTTTAATATATTAAATAGGTTGACCTAAGTTTACTAGTTTAATCATGGTTTATTAAGTTGACATAAGTTTATCAAGTTTACCAAGTTTACCTAAGTTGACTAGGTTGACTTAGGCTGACTTAGGTTGACATAGATTTACTAGGTTTACCTAGGTTTGCTAGATTTAATAATTACTAGTTTGACCTAGGTTGACTAGTTTGGCCTAGTTTTATTAGGTTGATTAGGAGAAATTTGTAGGTGTGTTAGGTTTTTTTAAATGATTACTTGAGATTCTTTCATCTATGACTAGTAATACTTTGTAAGTTGTTCTTTTTTTTGGCTGAAAATAACACACAAAGAAACAATGGGAGAAAATTTGGCTGAAAATATGTAACATGAGCATGACTCATTAGACTACAGAGTTGTTGCAATGGTGACCAGTGAGTTTCTGCAACAGTGACAAGCGAGTTGTTTTTGGTTCACCCATTACGACAACTCGTTGGGTGGTCGTTGCGGAAACTCAATAGTCACTATTGTGGCAAGTCAATGGTCACTATTCTGGAAACATTCTGATTTTTTTTAACAGAATCAGTGACAACATAAAAGAGGAATGTAAGAATATCTAGTAGCAATTTACCTCTGCTCACTGGATTTCTTCAATACACTACCCTGAAAACTAGATGTGAACGCAACCCACCCACAACCTAGATTTTTTTTTTTTAAATGAGAAAAATTGTTAGAAAATTTGCTAATAGAAGAAAAAAAATGTTGAAAATGTGTAAGCTTTGGTTTCAATAGGATTGATAGTCGATAATATTTGGCATCGGATATTCGGTCATCTTAACCTACAAGATCTGATGCTTCTTCAAAGGAAAGGTATGGTTGATGGAATTCCTGCTTTTCATAATGTTTATTTAGATTGTGATGGATGTGCATTAGGGAAAATGCATAGGGAAGAGTTTCCCTTGAATGATGATAGGCAGAAAAGAGATATTCTGGAGCTTGTGCATACAGATATATGCGGACCTATGCAGACTAGGTCGCTAGGTGGTGCATATTATTTTTTACTCTTTACTAATGATTGCACTAGCTTATCTTAGATATATTTTATTAGAAAAAAGAGCCTGACATTTCAATGTTTTAAATAATTTAAGAATATGGTGGAGAAGAAGACAGGGAAATTCATTAAGATTCTCCGCATAGATCAAGGGGGAAAATACAAACTGGGAGAGTTCATGAAATTTTGCAGAAATCGTGGGATTATTCAATAGTTCACAGTACCTCACACTCCGCAGGAAAATGGAGTTGTAGAACGAAATACTAGAACCCTTGTGGAGTGCGCACGAAGTATGCTTCAAGGTAAGTGTCTATCCAATGGCTTTTGGGTTGAAGCAATCAACACTACAGTTTACTTAAAAAATAGGAGTCCAACTAAATGTCTTAATTTAAAACTCCTTTTGAATCACTTTATGGATATAGGCCAGCAGTGAATAATTTAAGAGTTTTTGGGTCAAAATCCTTTGCCCATATACCCAAGGAAGATAGGAAGAAGTTATATCCTAAGGCCATGAAATGCATCTTTGTAGTATATTGCACTGAGGTTAAAGCTTATAAGTTTTTTAATCCTTTGACTCATAAATTCTTTGAAAGTCGAGATGTTATATTTCATGAGAAGGTTGAGGACTGAAATAAGAAAAATAAACTTGAAGAATGGAACATTCCATTATTGACGGAAGAAAGCAGTGAGGACAATCAACAACAACGACAACAACAATAGAAAGAGGAAGAGGCAGGTGATGTAGTCAGTAAGTCAAGCTCGCTTAGGTATGAAGAAGATAGATTTGATGTGACTCCTTTACCGATAATATCAGGTAGGCAGACTCAACTACCAGTGAGATTGAAAGACAATGCTTTAATGTCAAACATTTTAAATGTTATAGAGCCCACAAATTATAAAGAATCTAGTCAATTTCATGAGTGGATGACTGTAATGAATGAAGAATTTGAATCTATTATTAGAAACAATACTTGGGAACTAGTTGAATTTCCTGAAAGAAAAATACCCATAGGTTGCAAGTGGCTTTACAAACCTAAATTTAATGCAAATGGGAGTATAGAAAATTTTAAAGATACACTGGCAGCAAAGGGTTATTCATAGAAAGAGGGAATTGACTATGAAGAAGCCTTTGCTCTTGTAGCCAAACTAAATGCTATTAGAATATTAATTTCTTTAGCTACAAAATATCAGTGGAAGCTACACTAGTTAGATGTTAAGTCTGCATTCCTAAATGGTGATTTTCAGACTTTGATTGGGTAGGTAACCTATATGATCATCAATCTATTATAGGTCAGAGCATGGAGCAGTAGAAAACAGAGCACTGTGTCTTTATCTTTAGCTGAAGCTGAGTACCAAGCATTGTGCGCCACAACATGTGAAGCTATCTGGTTGAGGAGGCTTCTCCATGATGCAGAAGAAGAGCAAAAAGAGGAAACTGTCATCAAATGTGAAAACCAAAGTTCCATTAAGCTAGCAAACAACCCAGTGTTTCATAAGAACATGAAACACATCAATACTCATTTTCACTTTGTTAGAGAAAAAGTCCAGTCAAAAGAATTTTTTATTGAATATTGTAAAACATGTGACAGTGTGGCTGAAATTTTTACCAAGCCTCTTTGGAAAGTGAAGCTTAATTTGTTTCGAGGCATGTTAGGACTCCGGGATAATCCTTTATCCATTAAGGGGGAGAGTTGAAAATAATTAAAGTTATATTGTATTAATAGAGAAATGGTTACATGGTTGTAAAGTAACTCCTTTAGTTAGGATTAGTTCCTAGGTTGTAGGAGTTTGTTCCCAACTCCCTACTCTTTTGAGATGTATTTATTGATGTATCTTTGATTAATTGAATGTATAGTGTACGCTCCAGTTTATGCAGTCTCTAAGTGTAGCTTGCTCACTTGTGAGCTGTTAGTTATCAAGACATATTTCATTAAATTTGGAATTATATAGTGAATCTAGAATTTCAAAATAACCAAAAAAATCAATTCTAGTGATGACCTTGTAGTAAGAATTTTCAAATTTTAATGAAATTCAATACATTTCTTTTCTTTCCAATTTTTATCAATTTTTTGATATCAATAATACAGTTAAATTTGATGAAGATTTTTTAAAATTGTGAGTTTTTAGTAGAATTAGAAAAATGTATTTTCTCTTTACTTGTTTCAAATTCACCATAACTTCAAATCACACAAATAAATACTTTAAGTTTTGATATCATTAAATTTGGTGAATTTTTTTTTAAGGTTGTGAGTTTTTAAAAACAATTAGAAAAATGTAGCAAGTTTAATTTTAAATAACAAAAATTCTTTGATATAGATATTAAAATTCCATTTCTAATTACACTTATTTTTAATTTGTTGAATCATACATTTAATTGGATTTTTTTAAAGAAGGTTAAATACTAATAAAAATTTAAAATAAAATTTTCACTATTTTTTTTTCCAAATTCAAGAAAAAAAACTCTAAAACAATATCATTTAATGACCGTAGATAATCCATTAATTAGATTGCATTTTGGGCATTTTAGAAATTTGAAATCACTAATGTTTACATTTTGGGCATTTTAGAAATTTGAAATTACTCATGACTGCTCCATGATAAAACTAAACTGATTTTACAATAAAAAGTACAAATAACATGTATGTCTATATATTGCTATTAAATAATCATTTGCTACTCAATTTGATTATTTCAAGTTTTATGTTTTTCTTGTGAGACTATTGAGTGGTTGAGACATTTACATGTTATTTTTTGTACTTTGTTAATAGGGCTTTTTTTTGGTCTTTGTGATAAGGTTCAAAGAATAGATTCCTCAACCCTATAAAGTTTGATGTGACTCATAATTTTTGCTAAGTCATAAATTTCTAGGTTTTTGGATCTATTTTTGGTGACGATCAAGCTAATAAAATTTTGATGTGACTCATAATTGGGATAAGTTCAAGGAGTGGGCTCCCCACCTTATAAAGTTTTGATGTGACTCATAATTCTTGCTAAATCATAAATTTCAAGGCTATTGAATATACTCTTGGTACTATAGTTACAATTGCTAGATTAATTTAAAATTGTGATGTAATTCATAAATTTTCAATAACAAACCATAATTAGTTTATTACAATGCATTTTTGACATTTTACACAACGCCGTGGAAATTTGAATTCACAGGGTACTACAAGCCGATTTCATTGGTTTCAAATTCATCACAACTTCAAATCAAACACATAAGCACTAAAAATTTTGTGGATTTTCTGGTCATTCAACATATTATAGTGGCAATGGAAATACGATGACATTTTAGCACTAAATTTTTTTATATATTTTCTAATAATGTAATTTTTAAATTAGGTAAAGAATTTTTAAAATTGTAAGTTTTTAATCAAATTAAACAAATTTTATAATTTTGGAAATTGAATTTATTTATACATTTAAAAATATATTTTAAATAAAAAAAAAATTAATTACAATCCACCTTAAAATTATATTAATGACCTAAGGCGTTCCTCTTTGAAAACAACTCCCCTAGTTACCACTGTGTACCTGTCGGCAACGTCGGATCAAATGTTAGATGGTTAAAGAATCCCCTGCCATTGGATTGAAACAATTAGAAAAATTGCGTATAACGAACTTCCTTTGCTGGAGAAAATGATAAGAAGGCATATATGCATCGCACGCCACCAAAGCTTGTTGGATACTTCATTACTTCCAGCTCTCAACTTGACCCTCAAATCTTGCGAAATGGTATACAATATTTCATTACCATGTTGGTAAAAGCTATAAATTCCATGTTATGCTCTAGCAATAGGAGATCCGAGTGAAGGAATTCTCTGAATCTGCAATCTTTAGCTTTTCACGTTTTTTGATTTGGGATTTCTTGCAAAGATGCTACTATGAAGCTCTTCTAATCCAATTCCAGGCTCCATTAATCCCATGTTACCACAATCCGATGGTCTGAAAGAGCTAGAGCAAGAGTGGAGGTTCACGCACTGTAAATCTGCAAAGGCAATGTCTAGCTCTTGTGCGACCTAGACTTGGAAGTTGAGAACCATAAGAGTAACCCAAAGAGTTCCAAACGGGCCCATAAAAATGTCGTCATTGTTTATAATTTGGGAAGTGAAAACCCTTCTATATCAGGAAGAAAAATTGATGTTCTGAGGCCCACAGGAGAGGACGGGGGTTCTGGTTCGTGTCATATGTCGAGAAATTCACAATCAGTGTTTGAGACTAAGGATAAGCAGGCATATATGCATCGCACACCACCAAAGCTCGTTGGATACTTCATCCCTTCCAGCTCTCGACTTGACCCTCGATCCATCTAATCTCGCGAAATCGTATACAGTATTTCATTACCGCACTGATAAAAGCTATAGATTCCATGTTATGCAATAGAAAAAAGAGATCCGAGTGAAGGAATTCTCTGAATCTACAATATTTAGCTTCTTCGCATTTTTTGATTTGGGATTTCTTGCAAATATGCTACTATGAAGCTCTTCTAATCCAATTATGGGCTCCATTAATCCCATGTTACCATAGTCCGATGGTCTGATGGAGCTAGAGCCAAATTTGAGGTTCAGGCGCTGCAAATCTGCAAAGCCACTATCTAGCTCTTCTGTGACCTGGACTTGGAAGTTGAGCTCCATAAGAGTACCTCAAAGAGTTTCAAACGAGCCCATAAAATTGCCACCGTTGTTGATCATTTGGGAAGCGAAAACCCTTCTATCTCGGGAATAAATATTGATGTTCTGAGGCCCATAGGAGGGGAAGGGGGTTTTGGTTCATGTCCTATGCTAATAAATTCACAATCTGTGTCTCAGACTAAGGACTGGGGCAATGTATATAGCTGGAGGGTTTGGCATTGGGGGTGGAAATCATGAAGTTTCCAACACTAATTCTATTTCTGAGTGTATAGAAGCCTACTATCGGAAATGCTCGAGGAAAATCTGTGAAACTCACTCTTGCTAAGAGACTATGAAAAGTTACTGCATGAGGTATGTATAAATCCTAGCAAACGAATATTTATTCCTCTTTGATGAAAGCCATAGCCTTATACTAGATGCATTTTGTTGTTAATTACACCGTAATCTGAGACAAAATCCCTTAGAATGCCACCATGTACGGTCCTAAGGTGTTGATTCTCTATTAGATGATTAGAGTGTTTTCCGTCCTTGTGATATGTAAAATTATTTCCCTCTTTGCAAAACTTTCTGATTAGATTGGGATCCGAACTAGTGGCTATCATGGAGTCTTGAACTCTGCATATAGAATCGGGGATTGCATAGCCATAGAAATGTTGCAAATGGAACGAATGGTCGTGATCCATTCAATAGTGAAGGATGAACGGTGGTGATTGGATCGCAGAAGCAGCAGTGGGAGATCAACGGGAAAGATCTTATCGCAATTGAGAAACATCGCACATCGCACATAACAGAGTTTACCATTAAATAGTTTCGAAAGTTAAATTTTTTAACCTGTGATTCGAATTGAGAAGGCAGAGATATAACGTGGATCGTCGGATCAAGAAACAAACCAACGACAGAGATTGAAACACCTAGAAAAGCGATTTCGCAAATCGCAGTGCTCAAAAGTTAAGAGTTCGCAAGATATGTTAAATTGGTTGCGATGCAGAAAATTTGAAATGATTTGATGAGGGGAGCCACGTGTCGGCATTGTGCACGAGCACACATCACATAAATTATGGTTTCAGTGTTATCGGTACCAAGTTAAACTTGCGAAAAAGAGATTTACGATGCGTTGTGATTGGTTGCGTGTTGTGGAACCCGAGAACCCTGTTCTGCGTGTATGTAAGCTGTTTAAGGCTATGTGCTATCCATTTTAAAAATAAACATTGTTTGATTGCGAACATATGTATGTTTAGTGAAACTCCGATATTGTATTTTGTTGTTTCCGCTAACTGTCAAGCCTCTTAACTGTTGGGGGTGCACATGTGGCCACCATCCTAACCATAAATTTTAATGCATGAATTTATTGGTAGAGCAGATAAGGGCATGCCAAATTTGGCAATCAATCCTAATCTAACTCTAGTTAACTGGAGTTCTCCACATTTAGTGGAGTTTTCCTAGGAG
Source organism: Pinus albicaulis (assembly GCA_034641835.2). NCBI lineage: Eukaryota > Viridiplantae > Streptophyta > Pinopsida > Pinales > Pinaceae > Pinus > Pinus albicaulis. Next base: position 287,794 of record JAXQQM020087227.1, read on the forward strand.
AGATTGGGAAAAAGTGTAGAAGGATTAATTTTCGACCATTTTGAGGGAATGAAGAGTCAATATTCAGTAATTCGAGCATTCTAGAGGCATTGGTGAGGTTTTTAGAGCCAGACGAGGATTTATGAGCATGATTTTTCTTGAGAGAAGTTCCAAGGGCCACCAGGGCAACTAGGAGCCAGCAGAAGAATGAGGTCTAGCCAGGGCAGCCAGAGGTCATTCTCAGGAAACCAATAGTCATTTCTGACTATATTGAACCTTATAAATCCAATTATGGGGTTTGAAAAATAATTTGGAGACTTCTAGAGCTAAAGAAGCCACAAGAAATTTTTAGGGAGCCAAGTGCCACAAGGTGTTGGAGGCATAGAACGGGGAGCCTAAGTTCATTTTGAGCGAATGAACAACCTATTTTGGATGATTGATATGTGTTGGAGATAGTAGAACAGGTTTCAAGAGTAGAAGAGGAATTCTGTGAGATTTTGTGCCACATAGAAGCTCAGGGAATCTCAAGGACACCGACCGAAGAGGTCAAGCTCAAGGGAGCCTAGGTCCATTTCCAAATATTTAGCAGTCAATCCAGGGGTATTTTGGTATTATAAACCCATTGGTATAATCCAAAAAACTATTTTATTTTAGCATCATCTTGTAAAATAAATTGACCATCTTAATCCCAAAGAGCCAAGTCCATTGACGGAGGCTCAAGGAGACGTAGCCCAAGTGTTGAGGGTGAACTCCTTTATTATGTTTGATGTTATGTGTTGGTTATTTTGCTGCAATTTATGGTTGTTGTACATGATTTTAATCAGCTTAAATCCCCTTCCTAATTAAAATAATTTTAAATTTGATTTATCGTTAGATTAATTTATAGAGAGTATTTAAAATTTAAAGTGTTATAAAATAATATTATATTAAAAATAAAGTTAAAAATTATAATAGGTTAAGAGAAACTTGTTTAAATCTAGTGAAATTTAAAATATTTAAATCTCAGATTAAATATGATATTACCTTAAATAATTAAAAATTTTGTGTTGATCAATTAAATTTTAAGATGCAACTAGATTGATTTGAATTTGATAAACTAAATTGATTTTATAAGAAGTATGAATAACATGTAGATCTTTATACTATTTTAAATAATTTGTTATATGTTTACTTATGGGATGATTGAGTGGTTGGCACAATGGATGTTGTTATTCTTTTCACTTGGTTTTAAATGGGCCAGAAAGTACTTTTGGCACTTGTGATAAAGCTCAAGGAGTAAGCTCCTCACCCTATAAAGTTTTGATGTTGCTCATAATTTCTGTTAGGTCATAAATTCAAGTTTTGATGTGACTCATTTTGGCCCTTGTGATAAAGTTCAGGGAGTAGGCTCCCCACCCTATAAAGTTTTGATGTTGCTCATAACTCCTGTTGGGTCATAAATTCAAGTTTTGATGTGACTCATTTTGGCCCTTGTGATAAAGCTGAAGGAGTAGGCTCCCCACCCTATAAAGTTTTGATGTTGCTCATAATTTTTGTCAGGTCATAACACCTATAAACGATGAGTAGGCTCCCCACCCTATAAAGTTTTGATGTTGCTCATAACTCTTGTTGGGTCATAAATTCAAGTTTTGATGTGACTCATTTTGGCCTTTGTGATAAAGCTGAAGGAGTAGACTCCCCACCCTATAATGTTTTGACGTTGCTCATAATTCTCATAAATTCAAGTTTTGATGTGACTCATAATTCTCATTTAATTCATCTCTTTTTGGGTTGTTGGAAGTTGAAACTACTCTTGGTGTTATAGTAAAAACTGCTAGGCTAATAAAATTTAAAATTTTGATCGTAAGTAATAATAATAATAATAATAAAACAATACTCTCTCCATATAATTCAACACAACTAGAGTCAACGAAATAATCTCATTAAAGTGGAAATAGCTAAATTAATAAAAAATTTGATGTGACTCTTTATTTTTCAGTAACAGACAGTTGCAATGGAACGGCGAGGACGATTTTGAACTGCATTAACTAGCTCACCTTCACCATGGTTAAAAAATCCAAAAGGTAGCTTCAACAAAACTTCAAATCACGCGCATGAGTAATAAAGTTTTGATGTGGCTCATAATTTGTCAGTGGCAGAGAGTGGCAATGGAAATGGAAGGACGAGGACATTTTTGGACTGCAAACAATGAACACTGAGGAGCAAAGTATGAATGGCAAAGTATGAATGGACATTTTATTATATATATATATATATATATATATATATATATATATATATATATAATAAAACTTGAAATATTTTAATATCAAATTAAATATGTTATGAGATTAAATGGTAAAAAATTTAAATATTAAAATAACTTGGTCTTTCTATACATGTGATAAATTAAATTTTAAGATAAAACTAAACTGATTTTAAAATAAAAAGTATAAATAACATGTAGGTCTATACACTACTATTAAATAATAATTTGTTACTCAATTTTATTATTTCAAATTTTATGTTTTCTTGTGAGACTATCGAGTGGTTGAGACATTTACATGTTATTTTTTGTACTTGGTATTTAATAGGGTTTTTTTTGGCCTTTGTGATAAGGTCCAAATAATAGATTTCTCAACCCTATAAAGTTTGATGTGACTCATAATTTTAGCTAAGTCATAAATTCTTAGGTTGTTGGATCTACTTTTGGTGACCATTAAGCTAATAAAATTTTGATGTGACTTATAATTGGGATAAGTTTAAGGAGTAGGCTCCCCACCTTATAAAGAATTGATGTGACTCATAACATAAATTTCAAGGCTATTGAATATACTCTTGGTACTATAGTTACAATTACTAGATTAATTTAAAATTGTGATGTAATTTATAAATTTTCAATAACAAACCATAATTAGTTTATTAGAATGCATTTTTGACATTTTACACAGCATTGTGGAAATTCGAATTCACAGGTACTGCAAGCCGGTGTCATTGCTTTCAAATTCATCACAACTTCAAATCATAGACATAAGCACTAAAAATTTTGCATATTTTTTGGTCATTCAACATATTATAGTGGGAATGGAAAGGCAATGGGAATGGAAAGGCAATGACGTTTTAACACTAAATTTTTTTATATCTTTTATTTTTAAAGGTAAAGAATTTTTAAAATTGTAAGTTTTTAATCAAATTAAACAAATTTAATAATTTTGGAAATTGAATTTATTTTTACATTTAAAAATATATTTTAAATAACAAAAATTAATCACAATAAGCCTTAAAATTATATTTATGACGTAAGGCATTCCTCTTTGAAAACAACTCCTCCAATTGCCACCGTGTACCTGTCTGCAACATCGGATCAAATATTAGATGATTAATTTGATTCATACTAAAATCCCATTCCATTAATTTAAATTTCATTTATCATTATATTAATGCATAGAAAATTATCAAATGCTTTATAATATTTTAAAATTTACAGTATAATATTATTAATAAATAAATTATATATATATATATATATATATATATATATATATATATCATTGATGTATCTAGTCTCTAGATCTCTTTGCATGTTCATCTCTAAGGTTTTTAGTATTTCTTGAACACGTCTCATGTCCTCCATATCTCAAGCATCAGTTGTTGTTCTTCCCATTCGACCTTGTCTTCCCCTTCGAGCGTGAAATGCCATTTCACACTCTCTCTTTTTCTCTATGTCGTAGCTCTGATATCAAAATTGATGCCAGATTCTACCTGACCTGCAACAAGATTAATGGCTCATGTGCAAAAAAAACATTAACTCATTTCACTTTCAATCTAATTCCCATTCAGAGCGTCTTCAACAAATGTCTAACATATTTTTATTTTCTTCCTTCTAAAAAATTACAAAAACTAAGTACATGCATTCATATAATCAAATCTCTAACTCCTCCTCTATCATTACTAAAAATTAGATCACTTGGAATTTTCCAAAAAGGAATCCAAACTCCTTGTTTTTCTCCAAAATGTCTTAGCTTTTTCAAATTTCTCCTTCCTACAAATCTAATCTAATTTTTCAAACTTAATAAAAAACTACTTACATCTCAACAAGAATCACACGTATTTTAACAGTAAATAAAAAAAAAAAAAAGGTTGAGAGTGTAGACTATAAAATGACATGTATGAAAAATATTACCTAGCATCCAATTTTCACTTCACACATAAACTAAATTTGAAATTCCAAACTTAATATAAAACCTCATATCCTTGTACATATTTTATTAATAAAAAGAATAAGTTTATTACACCAAGATTCATAATAAAGTCCATCCCCAAGTCTATCACTAAATTTGAAATTCCAAACTTAATGTAAAACCTCGTATCTTTGTACATATTTTATTAATAAATAGAATAAGTTCATTACACCAAAATTCATCATAAAGTCTATCACCAAATCTATCACTAAACTTGAAATTCCAAACTTAATGTAAAACCTCATATCCATATCCTTGTATATATCTTATCAATAAAAACAATAAGTTCATTACTCTGGGAATCACCAAGTCTATCACCAAGTGCCCTATTAGAAAAATAGTAATAGCTTTCTGAAGCTACTGTGTCTTCTAGAGAAATTGTTGTGATTTCAATTCTGGTATTTGTCTTTTCCATTCTTTTAAAATTATCTAACAGCATTGGACAACCATATACCCTTATTCTTTGGAGTGCTATAAGATTTAAATAAGATTTTCCCAATCTTTCTAATGCTACATATTTCATCAATGTAAGCATTTTTAGTGAAAGCATTTCCCCCTCTTCTACTGCTGGCAATTCTTTTAATTCATCTAACCCAACCAATGAAATTATTTCTAACGAAGGAAACGACCCCCTCCTTCCAAATTCTCTGGGAAATGTCTTAATATTAACGCAATCCACTATATCTAGTTGCCTTAGACCCCTTAACTAATGCAACTAAGGGAGCTCCTCTAAAGTACAACCCAGAAGTTTTAGATGAGTCAGACACTGCAATTGGCAAAAGTTACTCCCCATTTCAACCACATCATCTCAGTATAAAATGAATTTTCTCAACTTCCCCAACTTGGTGATGTCATGGGTTAAACCTGTCGTCGCTGTGAGGTTCAATTCAAGTGTCTCTAAATTAGCAAGATTCCCAAAGGTCCCGTCCCTGATTTCTTGTCCCTTACTACTTAAATATAAGGCTTTGAGTTGTGTTAGCTTGCCCAAATCATTAATGGAAGCCACTCTTTTGCACATATGTTTTGCATGATGTTTCGTCCACATAACGGTGCTGGAGCAAAAGAAGTACTGCAAGGATGCTAGGCATGATATACAATGAGGCAGACACAACAGCTTTAAACACTCGTCAAGCGATAAATATCTGAGAGAGATCAACTTGTGAATGTCATACGGTAATTCTGTGACTTTAGTTCGAGTAAGGTTGAGAATTTGGAGATTTACCAGATTTGTGAGAGATGGAGGTAGCACGGTAAGGGGAACCACTGTTAAGTTCAGGAATACCAGTTGTTTCATACTGCCAACACTATCTGGTAATGAGGAAAGTAATGTGAAACTCAAATCTAGAACCGTAAGAGAGCTCATACTGCCCACCAGTGTTCTTGGAAGACTTGTAATATTATTGTTTCCAACCATCAATGAGAAAATTTCATTAGAGATGAGTGATTCGGGAAGTGAAGTCAAATTGTTGTGGTTCAACAAAATTCGGGTGCACCCTGAACATTCAGTTTCCGTTAACGTTGTCAAACCTCGACTGGTGCCTGTTAAAAGATTTAATCTTTCCATTAAGTGTTAGTTTAGAAACAAGTTTTAGAAATAAGTTTTTAGTTGGTTCAAATTGTTTCTATGTAACTATTTATATGCATGTATATATAGATTGCTCATAATAAAATAATTTATAGCTTTTGCTCTCCAACAATCTTTTGTATTTGTTTCTTCTTCTGTCATTCTCTCATGGTATCAAAGCATTGGGGATCTTCTAGGGCAAAGGCGAACTGCTGGAGATTTGTTGCTGAAGACTTGCACTCATTGTTTGAAGCTTCCGTTTGAAGCATTTGAAGCATATTGTTGTTGAAGACTTGCACTAGTTGTTTGAAGCTACTATTTGAAGCTTTTGAAGAAGAGAAGTTGTTGCTGCCTACTTTTTCACTGCAGTTTCTTCTTTGTTGTTTGAAGTTTCCAAGTCATTGAACGAAGGAGCCTCCAACGAGGAATTTGTAAGCCGTGAAGTGAGTTTAGCCATCGAAGGTGCATGATTCATATTTTTTCAGTTGTGTAATCAGTGTTAGAAAAAGGCTGACAAGTGTTTTACTTGATTGGTTTTAATAGTTTGTCTAATCAGCATTTGAGGAAGGCTTCCACATTTTCTTTTACTTGATTCATAGTTTTTAAAAAAAGTTGTGTAAACGGTTTTTTAGTTGATTGGTTTGGCTTTTTAGCCCATTGATGACATTGTTGAAAGAAAGGTAATGAGGATGTTGAAAGGAAGGGAATGCGGATGTTGAAAGGAAAGGAAATGTGTCTTCGATGTTGGTGTGAATCTTTAATTATGGGATTTATAAAATTAAGGTGTTGAAATTAAAAAGATTTAAAAACAATATAGTTTTTAATCATCTTCATCGAAAGTCTATTTGTGTTATCTATTTGGAAGTGTTTTAAAAAGAGTTGTTTTCAGTTTTTTGATTACTTCAAACATGGCCTCGACAAGTCATTTTGCAATCCCTACGCCTCTATTTAGTGGGAAAATTTATGATTTTTGGAGCCTTAAAATGCAAGCATGCTTACAAGGCTTAGGGTGTTGGGAATCAGTAGAGTTGGGGTTCACAGAACCTGACGCAAATACAATTGCTGGAATGGCTGTGCTCAAAGAAAACAATTTGATCAACTTAAACAAAAAGAAGGTAGAGCAAAGTTGTGCATTTTAAATTCCTTAGATGACTCTATTTTTCCTAAAATCACTGCTACGAAGACTTCTAAGTGAATAATGGGATATACTTAAGGTTGCTTATGAAGGAAATGATAAAGTAAAAATGGTAAAATTATAGACTCTCAGAACACAATTTGAAACACTTAAAATGACTGAATCAGAAATAGTTGATCAAATCATGACTAAAGTTATGGGTATTGTTAATCAGCTTCAAATTAATGGTGAAGAACTTGATGACCAAAGAATTGTGGAAAAAATTCTTAGATGTTTGCCTAAAAAATTCGACATGATAGTTACTATTTTTGAGTCGAGAGAATTAACAAAATCATTTGTGGAAGAATTAACTGGTTCTTTGTTGGCTCATGAAGCAAGAATTAATTTAGATGTCAGTAATTTAGAGCATGCTTTCAAATCTAAAGCTTCTATGGATAGAGGTAGAGGCAGAAGTTTTCGTGGCAGGAGAGGAAAAGGTAGAGGACAGTCTCAGTCTGATGATAGATCACAGGTAACTCAAACACATTCAGAGTAGTCTCAAAGTGATCATGGTCATAGGTGGATAGATAAATAAAAAATTCAATGTCAGTATTGAAAAAAAAATGGCCATTATAAGTCTGAATGTTGAAAATTACAGTATGTTTTAAATAAGAACAAAGCCAATGTCACAAACACTGAATGTGAAACATCAGATGCTTTATTTCTGGCATGCCAAGTGACTGTGCAAGTACCTAATAAAGATGTTTGGTTGGTAGACAACGAATGTAGTAATCATATGACTGGTCATAGTGATTTGTTTTCACATCTTGATACATCTTTCAGTTCCTCTATTGGTTTGGGTGATGATCACCAAGGAAAGGGTGTTGTTCCTGTCTTAACCAAACAAAATTTTGTGAAGAATATCTATGATGTTTATTATGTACCCAATTTCAAGCATAATTTATTGGTTGTTGGTCAGTTAGATGCACATGGTTATGAGGTTAGCTTTCATAACACTACTTACACGATTGTTGATAAACATAAGTCTCTTGTTGCAAAGATTCCAATGACGAAGAACGGGTTGTATCAATTACAGCTGAAAAGTGAGAAGTTGTATGCACATAATGTTTCAATGCCAACTGACTCTGATCTGTGGCATTTGCGATATGGTCATTTACCTATCCAAAGTATGATTTCATTGCAAAGATAGTTTATGGTGGAAGGTTTTCCTTCTTTGTCTAATCATATCTCTTCCTATACAAGTTGTATAATGGGTAAAAATAAGTGAGATAGTTTTGCTTCAATGTCTAATAGAGCAAAATAATAACTATAGTTAGTGCATGCATATTTATGCGGTCCAATGCAAGAAAAATCAGTTGCTGGTAGTCTCTATTTTATTACTTTCATTGATTATTTTAGTAGGAAAATTTGGGTGTATTTCATCAAATATAAATCAGAAACATTTTCGAAGTTTAAGAAGTTCAAAGACGAGGCTGAAAATAAGAGTGGCAAGTTTATTAAATTTCCGAGGTCTGATAAAGGAGGTGAGTATGAATCTAACGAATTCATTGATTTTTTCAAACAACACGGCCTTAAAAAACAAACGACAACTAGTTATACTCCGCAGCTGAATGGAGTCGCAGAAAGAAAGAATCAAATAATTATGAATATGGCTCAAAGTTTTCTTAAAACACGAAATATGTCTAAAGATTTATGGGTTGAAGCAATTTCATGTTCGGTATATATTTTGAATAGATAGCCAACTTCCAGTGTTCAAATTTTTGTACCTAAAGAAGCATGGAGTGGACAAAAGGTAACAGTTTCACACATTCGAGTATTTGGTTGTATTGCTTTCGCTCATGTTCCAAAAAAATTAAGAAAGAAGCTTGATGATAGGACTGAAAAGTATATTTTTATAGGATATAGTGATCAATCTAAGGCATACGGATTATTTAATCCTATAACTAAGAAGTTTGTCGTAAGTCGAGATGTGAAATTTCTGGAAGAGAATTCTTGGAATGAAATGGAGAATAATACTTGTCCTAATCCTTTTATTCTATCAGACAAACATCAAGCACCTGCAACAAGCACTCCAATATTACAGGTTCAAGACAAAACCAGTAGTAGTTCATCAAGTAGTAGCAGTTCATCATCTTTTGAGTCTGATTCGAATAATCCTAAAATGAGAAGCTTAAGTGATATTTATGCACAAGATGATGTTGATGTTATTGTACATTTTGCATTTCTTTCATTTCAACCTACTTGTTTTGAAGAGGCTATAAAGGACAAAGAATGGGTAGATGTGATGAATAATGAAATCGATGCCATTGAAAGAAATCAAACTTGGGATTTGGTTGATCTAACTGATGATAAAAACTCTATAGGTGTCAAATGGGTTTTTAAAACAAAGTTAAATGAGAGAGGTGAAGTTGATAAGCAAAAAGCAAGATTAGTTGCCAAAGTTTCTCATAGAAACCTGGCATAGATTATGGTCAAACATTTGCACCTATAGCAAGAATTGATACTGTTCGATTTGTATTAGCTATTGCAGCACAAAACAAGTGACCGATTTACCAAATGGTTGTAAAGTCTGCTTTTTTGAACGGTGTTTTGAACGAAGAAGTGTATGTTGATCAGTCACCTGGTTTAGAAATAAAAATTCAAGAACATAAGGTGTATAGGTTGAATAAAGCATTATATGGCTTGAAGCAAGCTCCAAGAGATTGGTACAGCTGAATAGACCATTTCTTGCTGAATAATGGTTTCAGAAGAAGCGACCATGAGCCCACTTTGTATATCAAGAATGATCATCAAGGTAATATTTTGATACTGTGTCTTTATGTTGATGACATAATTTATACAGGCAACATGTAGTTAGATGAATTTAAATTTGCAATGAAAAATGAATTTGAAATGATAAATCTTGGATTAATGAGATACTTCTTAGGTATCAAAGTGAAACAAACACAAGATGGTATGTTTATGAGTCAACAAAAGTATGCTACTGACATTTTGAAAAGGTTTATGATAGACAGGTGTAAACTAGTGGATACTCCTATTGAAGCTAGTTCAAAGTTGAGTAAAGATGATGTGGGTACTATTGTTAATGTGACTTTGTATAAGCAACTTGTTGGTAGTATTATGTATCTTATGGCTACTAGACCTGATATAGCATTTGCAGCTAGTTATATTTCCAGGTTTATGGAATCTCCTAAAGACTGTCATTGGAAGGCCAGCAAAAGGGTGTTAAGATACATTGTAGGTACACCTACTTATGGTTTATCATATGCATCCTCTGCAGACAGTAAGCTTGTTGGTTATACAGATAGTGATTATGCAGGATGTATTGATGATCGGAAAAGCACTTCTAGCTATGATTTTATATTTGGCAGAAACTTGATCTCGTGGTCATCCAAAAAGTAGCCCATAGGTGCGCTATTTTCAACAGAGGCCGAGTACGTTGCAGCAAATTCAGCATCATGTCAAGCAGTGTGGCTAAAGAGACTTCTCTCTGACTTCAGATATATAGAAAATGAAACTATTTCATTCCTTTATGATAACACTTCCACTATTTCCTTGTCGAAGAACAATGTCTTTCATGAAAAGAGCAAACATATTGACGCTCGTTTTCACTTCATTCGTGAACTCGTAAAAAATAGTGATATTGTTCTCAAATTTTGTGAATCCAAGGAACAGTTAGCGGATATCTTCACCAAACCGCTAGGAAAAGTTAATTTTTAATTTCAATGTCAAAAGTTAGGCATAAAACAATGTAACCCTCAAGATTAAGAGGGAGCGTTAAAGGATTTAATCTTTCCATTAAGTGTTAGTTTAGAAATCAGTTTTAGAAATTAGTTTCTAGTTGGTTCAAACTGTTTTTATGTAACTGTCTATATGCATGTATATATATATTTCTCATAATAAAATAATTTACAGCTTGTGCTCTCCAGCAATCTTTTGTAATTTGTTTCTTCTTCTGTCATTATGTCAGTGCCACAGTAGAAGTTTTCTTCTTGCTTGACAATCTGTATTGCCAAATCACGTATAGCATCATGCATCTTGAACTTGAGCACGTTCCCATCAATGTATCTATGGATTGGTTCTATCAAGCAACTATCTGCTAAAATGTTGATGTACCTTTTACCCATCTCGAATGGATCAGAGCCACATCCATTTTGTAGCTTCTTCCTTCCAAGAAGCCCAGCCCCTGTCCACAACGAAATCACCCTGAAGTTGGCCCGAATGATTTGATATTATATGAAGGTATCCAAATATAGAAAGCACATCTGTAGATTAATGACATAGTTGCGGGGGAGTGCATCGTAACTCAACCTTAGCAAATGAAAGACAACGTATTTGTCTTCGTTGTTGGAAATTGGTGGCCTCTGGACTACCAACTCCGAGTCGTTTGCATATGTGGTGCCTCCCATTGCTCTCCCCATTGCTTTGATTACAAGGGGAAGCCCTCCACACTTTAAACACACAAGCTTGGTCATTCCTTCATGGATGTTTGTCGGCATATTTCCTTTATTATGTGAAAAAGCATTATGAGCAAACAAGCGCCAACTCTCATCTTCATCCAGATCCTCCATTTTTATTATAGACTTATCAGGAACTCCGATGGCCAACAATGCGCTTCGACTCCTCGAACTCACAATAAATTTGGAGTTGGAGGGATCTGTTAATTGGAGTAAGCCTAATTCCTCTAGAAATTCTGCACCCTTTTCCCAAACATCATCTAAGATCAACACAAACCTTCTTCCCTTCATCCTCTCATTCAACCATAATTGTAGAGCTTCTTGGCTCATATTTTGATCTAGATTTACCTTTGTGTAAGCGGCCATTTGTGTAGAGATTTCATTCATAAGGCTTGTAAGAGATGGAGACTGAGAGACAGTGAGCCAAAAAAATAACTCATTGCAAAATAAATCACTCACCTCTTTACAATTGAAGAGTACCTTCAGCAGCTGTGTTTTTTTGAAACCACCCTTCCCTAACATGCCAATGCGTGAGAAAGGAGAGTCGTCCATTTCATCGATCACCAACCTTTGGAGTGCTGAAAGAACACTGTATTGTCCCACAATCAAGGGTTCCTTGATGAAGATGCTCGTTGAAGCAATCAGAGGTTGGGAAGCAGTTGCAGAAGAAATGGCTGAAGAAGAAGCCTAAGCTGAGGATTGAATTATTTCCCTAATCTGCCCAATTTCCTCTAATAAGCTCACCTAGCTCATCAAAGGAACCAAGTTAAGATGTTTGTAGATCTCTGAAGTCATCTTCATGACATTTTTACGTGTTTTATACTGAGAGAAAACGTAACAAGTAGATATTCTACTGCACTTTTGTGCCATAGCCGACACTTGTCAAAGAAAGGCCTCCAACTTTGTAAGCCAATCATTAACAGCTGGTGCCTCATTATGAATTCATTTCTTCCAATTTAATTGGAGGTGATACTGTTGGATCTAGCTTACAATAGGCTCGATTCTTTGTACCTGCTCGCTAATAGAGTTCAGCTCTTTCTGGCAGCAACGCGCAATATTAATCTGATCTAGAATATAATGGACTGAGATGTCGATGCCAACACCAATAATGCCAGAGATGAATCCAGGATCAAACATCATATCATTATTATGTAATCCCCGAACCACTATGAGACCACAAAAACAATCATATATTTCTCAGGCAATCACTCCACTCCAACAATAACACCCACAATACAATACCTCGAGTGAGGAAAACCACGGAAATAAATTGTGCAACTAAAACCCAACCAAGAAGGTGCTCTGTAATACAACAACAATTCAGCACAATAATATGGAGTGGTAAACGATTGCATAATAATAAAACATAGTAAAATTAAATTAAATTGTTACCTTAGTATTTTAGATTTTCAATTCATTCATAATTTTTTCAGATTAAAAAAATCTAATTAATTTTAAATTAATAAATAAGTTAATCCATTGAAGCTTCAACCTCTTAATTCTTCGTTGCTTATTTTCAACCAATTCACTCTCCACCAGAGAGTATCTCCATGTACCTATATGGCCACAGACTAACCATGCTACAATTTTGTACGAAAAATAATGGATTTTTTTTTAGGAAATCTTGTTTACAGTTTTCAAGCTTTATGATTTTGGGTGCCTCATGGGTTCTTTGATGGTGGTGAATCTACTTCCACCATAAAAAAAAAACTTCAAACACTCCTAGGATTATATTTTATGAAAAAATTGTCACCAAATTTTGGCAAGAATTTCACCGTCAGGTGAAATTGTGAACTTAGTAGACAACGTAGTCTATGTGTCTAGGTGCAGTTCTTGGTGTGTTACATACGATGTAAAGGCAATGCAAGTTTTAAATGTTGTTAAATAATCCTTCATATGTTGTAAAATATTGGTTTAGAATTAGTTTACAGCAGTTAGAAAAACTACCAGCCGATCAGTTGTTATCCAACAACTGTCTCAGATTGTATAAATATTTGAAGATTTCACTTAATAAACAATTGATTGATTTATGGAGTTCATTTTGTTTTTCCTGTCACAATGGTATCAGAGCAGCCGGGGGGGGGCAAGGATACCAGGTTTGAACTCCATTAGCCTATCATTGTGGCTGTAGAAGACGTGGATGGTGCAGTGTCACGTGGAAAATCGGAGTGGGAGAGGTTTGGTGTCGACGTAAGTACAATTCAACTTCATTAGTGTGGCTGTGTGGCATGGGCTAACTGCACATTGAATGGTTTAAGCAATCCACCAGAGTGCGTTGAACGGTTTACAGAACCATTGCTAGTAGGTTTTGAAACCCACCAACGTGCCCTTGTAACAAACATACACCATTGATTTACACGTTTCATCATTTTCTTGAAAATCTTTGACATGACAGATTTGGGTGTGTTGCATTATTATTTGGGAATTGAAGTTTCTCAACATCCTGAACACATTTTCATTTCTCAAAAGAAGTATGTTGGACAACTATTAAACAAGTTTGGAATGTAAGATTGTAATACTTGATTCGACATTCTGTAGAGGAAAAAGTTATTCATATGACACATTGTCCTACTTCAAAGCAGATAGCAAATATATTCACCAAAGCACTAGGACGAGAAATGTTTGAAAATTTCAGGAAAATTTCCATGGATTTCATGTTGAGTTTGGAATTTCTTTGAGATTTGTAGGAGGTAGTAAATAGATTTTCTCAACTCCTATCTCTAAGATTAGAAGCAGTTGGATCTAAGTTCAACTATATAATTGTATTGTAAATTATTGCAAGAGTGTAATTGAGAATATTTTTTTTCTGTGCTATCTGTACATAATGTTTGCTCCTCTAATTTCTAAATTGGTATCAAATCCCATATAGACTCAACTCCCTCGTAGACATTTCGTTGTGTATATCTATATTTTTGTTCATTGTATGCAACCCCTTCATGTGCAGCGAGATCCTTTCGACTTCCCCTGTCAAATTCTCTAGAAATCCCTCCAAAATATCCTCTAGTGTGACTAACATCAATACGCAGTTTTCTGACTTCCACAACTGGATCCATCCCCATGATGAATATATTCCAACATAGCCATCTCAGTGTCAGCGAGGCCCACCACCATTAGGATTGATTCAGGCAGAAAAATACGTAGGTAGGAAACCACAACAATCCAGAATCACACGTAGGGTTTTCATTTCAGTATGCTTGTCTCAGATGTTGTCCATTGATCACATGGATTGAATCCCAGACTTATTGCTCCTCATTTTCAATAAAGTAGCTGACATCACTATAAGGAAAAGACCCTCTAGAGGAGGTTATAAAGGAGGTTTTTAATGTTATAAAATTGGCCAAAATTCAACACAAAAACATTTTCTACAACATCAGTTTCTGGTTACGAAGTTTTGGCAGAGCTTTTAACGAAAATTCAACACAATTAAAAAAAATGGGTGGCCAGAGGTTATTACGGATGTTGTTTTCATCGGTGCGCTACTCCGGATTTAACGCACCAGTGAGTACATGTAGAAGGTGCCCTAGGGCGGTCGATTAAGAACACACCAGACCTTTAAGGTATAAAACCGCACTAGGTGTGCTGTTGGTGATACAACGCATGGGGCCATTCTAATTGGTCTTGGGATTTGTGCGGTGCCCATAGGTCGTATCACCGCACCGATGCGTAGACTTATCGAAACGCACTCGTGCGCAGTATCACACAAATGCACCGAGATTTATAATTTGTATCAGTATTCGTGCGGTGCCCATAGGTCGTAAAAATTCACCGGTGCTTATAGACACATAAACGCCTTGGTGCACAGTATCACACAAACACATCGAGATTTATAATTGGTATCGGTTTTCATGCGGTGCACATAGGTTGTACAATGGAACTGGTGCGTATAGACACATAAATTCACAAACACACCGATATTTTTAATTGGTTTTGGTATTTGTGCGGTGCCCATAGGTCGCAGAAATGCACTGGTGCGATTCAGAATACAAATGCACTGGTGTACAGTAACACGCACTGGTTTTCATTTATATTTTTTAGAAACGTCAACGTGTGACAGTGCAATTATTGTGATTGTTTTAAATTCATTATTCATCAAAAGTCGACACATCTTATAACAATATTCATATTAATTAAATTTTTATTAATGCATTTGAATGTGATGTTTGGATTAATTTGTTATATCATATCATAATTATTGTGGTTTTTTTAAATTCATTATTTATTAAAAGTCGACACATATATATCTTATAACAATATTCATATGAATTAAATTTTTATTAGTGCATTTGAGAACGCAATAGCGACAATGGAGAACGCAATAGAATAAATTAAAACATATTTTATTATATATATATATGAATAAGACAGTCTTTTTCATACAAAATGAGACAGTTATTGGTATCCCCTTTGTCTTTCAATTGGGACACTATGTCCATTACATTAAACAAAATGTCTGATTTCACAGACATATTTCAAAAAATACAACGCCTTGCTTTAATATCCAAACATAGTGATCATCATTCTTCACTTGAACTGCTGTCACTGCTAGAGCTACTTCCATGACTTGGGTTATTTTTAGGAATGTTTTGTTCATGGTGTTGATTGTTTTCTTCTTCTTCACCTTCCATCTACAAACATAAAAATAAACTGAAATGAGTGTATATACATTGGTGAGAATAATGAAAATTGCAATATTAAATAATATACATCAATGTAATTCAAAAAGAAAAATGGCGTACCATAGAAAAAATTGACTCGTAAATTATACACATTCTTTCAAAACCATGTACCATGCCATCTTTCAAAATTTCATCTGTTGGCGCAGTTCCATACTTTGTTTCTTGCAAGTTTTATACCCCATAACAAATCATATATTTAATATAAAATATTTTTTTGTTCTATTAATTATAGATGGAGCTAAGTAAAACAAGATTGATAGATGCTTACAAATTCCACAATTAAGTTCTGATATGCCAACATATACTCACAACCCATATTTAACCCAATTTCAATCAATTCCTCTGATGGTTCTTCTTTGTATGTTAGCACCTGTTTGAAGACATTCAATGATGATTTTTGTAAAACAACTTAAAAAATACAAAAATGAAATATAGTTAAGTTGTTATAAGGAAGTAACAATTACTCACAAACTTAGAGATCAACCATTTTCTTCCTTGTCGTCCTGTTTTATGTGCTGAATGGGTTCCATTTTCTTTTCTTTTATGCAAGAAAATTCTTGAAAATTAATATTTAATGCTAAATTGTTTATTTATTGTACCTAATGATCGAAAAATTCAATGATTACATATTACATTTGAAGCACGTTGTTGTTGAGATGGCTCCTCCCGCGATGCAATTTTGTCCATTTCTTTGACCATCTCCCTATACACCTTTTTGGACATTCCTACCGGCATATTTTTAATATCAGCTCGTCCATCTTTTGAGATTTTCATAATCTTCCTGAAAATGTAACATGACAATAAACTATTTAATTTTTATATTGATATATGAAAAGTAAACATAACAAAATTTATAAATAATTCTATACAAACATTTAAAGGAATATTACTTTTTCATTCCTTCTTTTTTTTGTTGTACGTTTTTGCTATTAAAAGTTTGACATGTCTCATTGACCAATTCTCTGGAAAATCTTCTTGTAGTTTAGATAAAATTTGGTTCTTGGAATCATTGGATTGGTTTTTGTATTGTAAGTGGAAAGAATGTCTATACATTCATTCCACTAGATCCCTCAAACTTTTGTAAAAAATTTTCCCCCTTCATTAACCTCCAGCACCACTCCAGATGAGCTAAGGAGCAATTCATTTTCATTTGCATGTTCTATTTTTTTTCTTTTCTTAGAACAACATTCCTTTTCTGAGTTTTTAATCCCTGTAGAACATTAAACAGATGTGAATTAATAGATTTTTTTACACATGTTATCTAATAATTTTAAGTATATTATTAATGATAATTAAAAAAATAAACTCATATTAGATCGATAGTATTTTTTCATTCACCTGATTTATCCTTTTGCAATTTTTCCATCAAGCTTTTATGCTCTTCTGGTCCTAGATCAGAAATAAGATTATCGAGCTTCGTCATTTTGTGGCTCTGGATGATACACAATAAATAATACATATTAGTTAAACTTACATATAGTTCAAAAATAATATTTTTTATAAAGAATTTACAAAGAACTTTCCTTTTTTTCTTTTCTTAATGTGTTATCCGTATTTTTATTACTTGATCTCTTGTCAGTAATTTCTTTATCAATCTAAAACCTATACCATATCATTCATTAATATATTTATAAATAAATTGTCAACTTTTCAAGTAAAAAATAAATCTCAAGAAATTGGTGCGCCTTTCATGCTGTACACACTGACGTTGATGCGTGAGGGTATTAAAAATGCACCACAAAAATAGTATAATAGACTGTACGGTGCGTTGGGGTATTATAAACGCACTGCACAAACAGTGTAATCGACCGTACGGTGCTATCCTCGTAACATGGAGCACCGGTGCCATGGCGCACTGATTTAAAAAAAATGTTTTCAAATTTTTTACTATAGTACTTTCAGGATGCGCTAGGTTACGCAGGGTGCACCGACTAAAAAAAATCCATTTGATCCAAAAATTCACGCAAGGGCCGAATGGATTGGGATCTGACTATGCAAGTCGTCCCGTGGGTTGGATGTCAATCGAAAATGAAAATTCCTAATTCTAAAATCACATAAACAGGGAGAAGAAAGGGCAGAAACAAAAAAAAAAATGAAGGGTTTAGGGTAAAAATGGATAAAACTGTAGAAAAAGTAAAAAAACTACAGAAAAAAGTAAAAAAAATAATCAAATTTAATCTTTCCAATGGTTTGAAATTCTATGATACATGGTTCGAATCACCAGAGGTTTGGTTTCTGATTGTCTGAATACTTCTGTTCGAATGTATTTTGCTACTCCATAATGCTCTGATGCTCTCTTGCTCCATGTATGTCTCCTGCAAATCTCTGGCTAAAAATGTTAGCAAATATAGTGAAATAATGAAAAGTGTTTAGTATTTAAAGAATTATTTTATGAAATTATAATTTAGAAAAAATTTTACTGCCCATTTTTCAATTTGCCGCTTTTTTTTTCACTTAAAGAAAATAAAGTTGCACTTTTTTTATTTGTATTTATTCGTCATCGATGCATACTTAATGGCACTACACCGGTGCGTCCATTTGTAACATCGGAACTAGTGCATCCATTTGTAACATCGGCGCTAGTGCAGTTATATGTACAGTAGCACCGATTTGCGGTTAAGGCACCGAAATTACTTTTAGGTGTGTACACCAAAATTTAGTAAACTCCAACCATAGAAATTTAGAATTAGAATTTTGTTTATTCTTGAGAATTAGAATTATGATTAGAATTGAGAATTGGAATTGGATAAATTCTTGATGGAAATAACTATTCTTCCAAGGCATTTTGTTTATTGCAGGAGGTCCCCACTGATTATGTGGAGAGAATGCAATGTGGGGCATGTGAAGATGCAATACTACAAGGCCCAAGTGGGAAATTGTGGCATGTGAACCTGTGCTATGCTAAGGCATGGGTAGTTTTCACAAATGGTTGGGAAAGTTTTGTTTCCGAGCAGTTTATTGAAGTTGGAGATATTTTAGTTTTTAGACATGTTGGAAGTGTACATTTTTCTGTGAAAATATTTCGGCCATTTCTTTTCAAAACTACACCTCTTCTTCTTTTAGAAAAAGAAACTTGAACCTTTCCATAACCTGCAACAAGAAAATGTGCCCCATGATCTGCTTGCTGACCGGCCATGATCTGCTTGCTCATTTGTAAGTTCCTCCTCCATCTTGGCATCCAATTTCATCTTTTCTCCTTTGTGCTTTCTATCTTGATCTTAACAAAATTTATAAAATCTCCGTTTTATGAGAAACTGACCTTGAATGTGCTGGGAGCAATGACAACGAGTCCTTCATTAATTTTGCATTTGTTAGTAGAAGAAGACCGATTTTCGACTAGACGATGCAGTTATTACATGTGGAGGAAATGGTTTCCCATAGAAAATAAGTATAGGGTTGAGTAGAGGAAAGACATTGCAAAATGGGCTATTACATTAGCTTTTCCAATGGGAAACTGATTTGCAGGTGGAAATATGGTAGCTGCATATATATATGATTTTCTTCCCACAGAAATGGTCACTAGATTTCCATTTATAATACAAGAATACTTTTTACTGGTTTCATCCACAGGACCACAACTCAGACAAGTTAGACATGCCATTGATTAGGTTCAATTAAAAACTGAAGATGTGATTTTATGCAACGTCATCTTTACCGGTAAAAGTTTATGTAAGCCAACTCAAGCTTAGACAATACTCCTAGCTGCTTTTAAACACATTCTGGAGAATCTTTCCCTTCATGGGACCTACCAGCTCGATCAACAACGTCAATTTATCTTTTAATGTTGTCCTTAAGGGAATGAGAATCCTTCCCTTCATGGTGCCTCTTGGCTTTATCACCTGCCTCGATTGATCTTTCTCTGCCATCAACTCTGCTCTCGATTTCTCCATCATGGGACCTCTTAACCCTATCGCTAGCCTCAACTGACTACTCTCTGCCAGTCTCAACCTGTACTCCCTTTCTCCTTTTGTACTCTGTCAATCTATGTAGTCGTCTACATCCCTGTAAGCATATTTGTCCGTCTTTCTGTTTGAATCACTCATTTTCTCTGCTATAAACTTCTCAGCCGAAATTTGAACTCCCGTCTTTTCAAACCCTCATCTCCTCAGAAAAATTCTTGCCCATGATTCAAACCCTCCGCTGCTCCAATACTGCACTTTACAGAATAACATTGTTCCGGTGCGTGGGGTTTTATAGGCACACCGGTGCAGTTTCTTAAGATCGAGGTTTATGTTTTGGTGCAGTGTTTTATGATGCACCGGTGCGGAAGAGTTGTGAATCACCGATGCGTCTTAGTATCAAGACACACCGATGCGTATTATGATGATAAGTGCACCAGACTGTATACAGTTCTTTTTTTTTGTATGTAAGATCATAATAAAATAACGATAATTCTAAAGTACATGAATTTATTTGCATTATTTTCTAAACTTTATTATGTTACAAAAATTCATATTATTCTAGATTTATTATTTTACAATTATTTACAACTTTACAAATTTAAATATTTTAATAAAATCATTTCACATTAATACAATTAAAATTTTCACATTGATACAATTAAAATTTTACAAATATTTTACATACAACTATAATTATAATTAAAATTAAAATTACAATTACAGTTACAATTTTACAATTTCACATACAATTATGATTAGAATTAGAATTACAATTTTAATTTTACATAAAATTAGAATTTTACAATTACAATCATTTCACAGTAATACAATTAAAATTTGACAAATATTTACATACAATTAGAATTAGAATTAGAATTACATTTACAATTACAATTACAATTTTACAAATATTCTACATACAATTACAATTCTGGAATTTTACATACAATTAGAATTACAATTACAATTTTACAATTTGTCATATATACAATTACAATTAAAATTACAATTACAATCATTTCACAAAAAAAAAAATATTACAATTACAATTAAAAATTTACATTAAATATTTTACATACAATTACAGTTAAAATTACCATTACAAATACAAATACAATTTTACATACAATTAAAATTAAAATTTAAATTACAATCTTGACATAATATTTAATAAATATCATGGTCATTTAATATTAAATTAATTAACAAATATCACGATCATGATAACTATCGTACAAACATCATATTCAACTAAAAAACACATTCAAAATCGCTAACATCATCGTGATCATGACCATCTAACAAAAGACAATTAACATTATATATTAACGTCATCAAAAAATGAACATCAAATATACATCTCATGTCAAATAACTCATGCTATCACATACACATCTATCTGTAACCTGCTGCACATTAAATGAACATATCTAACATGACCTAAAAATATACACATCATGATGATCACCAACATGTAAATTAAGTACAACTGCAACATGAACATAAACTACATGGACCATATATATATATATATAACCGAATAATGTTAAAAATA